>VZRW01011664.1:190174-218017 GCA_013398125.1 Aegotheles bennettii | reverse complement strand
TAAAATAAAATAAAATAAAATAAAATAAAATAAAATAAATCCATTTTTCTTCTAAGTCCTCACAGCCTGAGGGGCTGGTGGGTGTGCAGGGACAGAGCTGTACAAGCAAACTGCTCCATGGCACCAAACCCCCAAGTCACGGGTCTCATTCCCAGCTCCTGAGCTCCCAGTTTCTCGGGCTGGGGTTGAATCTCTCCCAGGAGGAGCCGATGGATCTCACCCGACCCGTGTGCTGAGGCACCTGGGCTGGCTGCCACCGCTGGGGGACTCAGCCCCCCCGGGGACCGTCAAAGCAAGTCTACCAAAATTCAGGGAATTTCAGCAAGTGCCCAAATTCCCCCCCCCTCCGGAGTGGGAGCTCCTGCTTACAACGGTTCTGCTGCCATCAAGAAGTGGCTGAGAGCTTGGGGAAGATAAATTTACCGTCTGCCTCCCTCTAGTGATTGCATTGCTGCAGAGAGAGGGAAAGTCATGCTGGGCAATAATTATTATTTTCAGTCTTTCTTAGAAAATAAAGCACCTGAGGACTTTGGTTTTTTCTGTCACTTATTCCCGGCTCTCCCTGGCCCCAGAAGCAGTCGGGAGGAGCTAGAGGAGGATGAGCAATCAGGATCTCACTCAGCAGTGACCGAGGTCCCGAGGAAGGGGTGGCAGGGGTGGCAGCTACACCCTGCTGCAAACCAGCATTTTATCACAGTGCAGAGGAGCCTTCAGGGAAAGGGGCAGTGTCACAGTAAGCTGTTTTGGACAGGTTTCAGAAGTTGTGTTATTCTCTGGAGCTCAGCAAGGTGCCCAGCTGAGCACCAGGGGCTGGGTGCTGGGTGCCCCCCGGGGACTGGCGGGGCTGCTCTGTTATTTATGTGCTCATTATGGGCAAGGGGCCCCTATTCAGTTACTGGAGATCAGCACCAGTTTAATTCCCATTTCTTCATGGCACTCATTAGCTGGATTGATTTTAGGCCCCTTGGGGCCAAAGATGCAATCCTGCTCTCAGACATGATGAAGGGTCAGGGATTTCCCAGTTTTCCTTAAATACGGCGTTGGCTTTCCTTATCACCCACTGCTTTGGGCTGATCTGGCTGCTGACCCCTGCTCTGTGCTCGGGGATGTTTCAAACAAGCGATGCCACCACGCTCCAGTTCATCACAGGGAGTGTTCTACCCATGGTCATAATGAAACTCCAGCCTTCACCCTGAGCACCAACACTGCCCAGCTGATGCTCCACACGGTGCCTCGTGCTCCAGAGGGTGTGACACGGTCAGTGCTCTTGCAGAGCAGCAGGGAAGTTACTCTCTCCATGCACTTCTTGTTTCTGAGCCCTGAAAGTGTTTTCAGACTCCAGGTCACATCAGCCCACAACCAGGGACACTACAGCTCCCCTCCGACCTTCTTGTTCCAGCCCCAATCCCAGCCCGTGCTCAGGATGGATCCCCCATAGAGGGGGGATGTGGCTACCATGGAAGGTATCAGAGAAAACAAATCTCAGCATCTCCTCAGCAACAGTGATTTCTGCTTGGTGATGGTGGAGAGGAGACCCAGGGCTGGCATGAGACAGATGCCAGATCAGGACCAAGAGCCAGGAGCTCTGGCAGGACCAGAGCTTCTTCCCTGCACCAACCCCCCTGGAATTTATGAGATGCCCACCCAATCTCGCCCAACAGGGGCAGACATTGCCCCTCTTCCCTGGAGCATGGGGCCAGTGGTGGTTGAGAGGGCTGGTGGCCATCTCTTCAGCCCCAGGAGGTTCCTGAACCAGGGCTCGCCTGGGAGGACCAGCTCTGGAGGACCTGGGATGGCTCACACCCAGCCAGGCATGGGCAACCTCATCCCATTCCCAGAGCAGCTCCTGAGCAGCAGGAGGAGGAGAGGCAGAGCAGAACCCCTGTGACAGCGCCCAGCCAGGCTCTCCACTCTGGTGGGGGAGACCCGGGCTGCAGGCAGCTTTGTGTCCTGCCAACCACTGCAGAACTGATTTCTATTAAAAATAAAGAGCAGACAATACCGAAGGGTTTGGGGTTTGTCTATTAATCTCTCAGCAAGTCAGCTGCAAACCCAACAAATCCCCTGAAATAGCAGCAGGGAGCCCTGTCCTGGCTCGTTCCTCCCTGCTCCCTTTGGCAGCTAAAAATAATCGATGCCCACTGCCCGGAACAGGGAGGCTGGAGCACTTTTATGGGCTGTGGGATCATGACTCATATTTTTACTCACACACGAAAACCCCCGCGGGGCTGCATTTCCCAGCAGCTGTGGTGGGAAACCACCCCCGACCTGCTGGGGACACGGGCGGTGGGGCCGCCGTTGTCATCTCCATCTGCCGTGACCCCACAGTGGTGCTTTGCTGGGGAAGAAATGAAAATAAAAGCAACCACAGCCAGGCTGGGAGCAGCATTACCCCTGCCTTGGGCCAGCGAGGGCCAATGAGCCACCCTGAGGCATCGAGCTGGTTGTTTTCTGCCCATAATTGCTGCTTCCAGCTGCCACGGGCAGCAGAAGGGACTTGTCTGGTGTTTCCTGGGGTGTCAACAGTGTCCACTCAGGTGGGTCTGTCCTCCCTCCTCCACGGCTGCATGCGGCCATTCTGCCTCGAGAAGCAGCATCAGCACCAAAGGAGACACCTTGGAGCCAAACCATGGAGCCACTGAGGGATCACGGCAGCAAAGCCAACACACAGATGGATCCTCCTTACTGCTCCACACAGGGAGTAATTGGCCCCCAGACACCACGTCTGGCAGCATCGCTTTGGAAACCACCCAGGTATGAGCCATCACGCCTCCAGCTTCAGCCCAAACTGGCTGGTGATTTGGTGGAAACCCCCGGGGGACTCAGCTGCTCGGAAGCCACCCGGGAAGCGTGAGCAGAGGGGGCTCAGCAGAACCAGTGGCAAAACCCTGCCCCATTTCAAGGCAGACGTGAGCTCACCCTGAAAGGTCTAAACCCTGGGTGCTCGGTGTGTGCTCACAGGGGTGACAACTGGGCCACCACCCTCAACATCAGCTCTTCCAGGGGAAATCAGAAACACCTCCAGTTCCTCCAGCAGGACGTTCAAACGGCCACACCAGCAGCGTGAAGGTCCTTCAGCAGCAGGCTGGGAGAGCTACAGAAGAGGAATTTCCCCTCCCTTCCGCCTGAGCTCTCTTTTACTGCTGCTGCTGACTCCACATGAAGCAATCCAGATGTTCAAGGTGGCAGCTGGTGTGTGACCCTGGCAGCTGGGCCGTGGTGGAGCTCAGCAGCAAAGGTTTGGTGGAGCAACAGCTTGCGTGGGCTGAATGACTGCCAAGAGCCACCACGCAAAACCCCACCTGGAGGGGATCAGGGTGGTGGCCGGGCAAAACAGACAAACAGAGCAAACCTCACAGCCCTTCGTGGCTGTGAAAATTCCAATGAAATTAAAGAAAAACAGCAATAAGAGGTGTGTTTGGGAAGGGTGTTTGTAAAGTGGTGCTTTGACCCTCATTTCTCCAGGTGTCTGCCCAAAGCAGTTGGGCTGTGAGTGGCTGCCACCCACGCCGGGCCAGGGGAGGTCTTGTGCAAGAGATAACGCTGCAGGAGCCAACTCATCTACTGACGTGCATGGACACATCTAATGAACAGGTCTGCTTGGGGCACAACAGAGCAGGCAGGACCACACCTCCCTGGTGAGATGCTCAGGTGTCCACCAGCCACCAGCACTGGTGGAAATCCCCCCAGCTGGGACGTTCACCCCTTCTCAAGCCCTCTTTAAGCACAGAAGTATTTCAGCAGCTGGGCTTAGGGCAGATGGTCCTCATGGAAGGCAGCTCCCCGTGCCTGTGGACGGGGTTCTCTGCACAGCAATTTGCCCTGATTTTGCTGAAGAAGTCAGCGAGTCGTCTGCAGGATCAGAGTCAGGACTGTCCTTCTGGGGAGCTTCATCAAAACCAAGACAACAAAGCAAATGAGCACTGCCTACGTGCAATGGCTTGTTGTGAAAATTAGCAGAATAATTCTCTTCTGTTCATTATTCGAGCTGGTGTTCCTGCACATTACACTGCCTGTAATTGCCAGGAATTTGGTACATTAAGAAAACAAAGATTTTGGGGCTGGCTCCTTAATGTGAGCACAGGAACCAGCCCCAGGTGAGGCCAATGGTCCATCCAGCCCTGCCCTGGCCTCCAGCAGCAGCCAGGAGCAAACAACCAGGGCAGAATAAGGACAAGATGACCACATAAGGTATCTCCCGCAAAGTGCTCTCCTGCCTTCAATGGGTTCCAGCTTAGAGGTCTCCTGAGCCAGATGTGATCTCTGCTCAGTGACACCCCTCACACAAACCCCATGCTCCTGAAGCAGACTCCCTTCCTCAAGCACTTGCCCAGTTCCCCCTCGAGCCTGTGTAAATGTTCAGCACCCACCAGGCCTCAGGCAGGGATCTCCATGGACCCACTGCTTGCTGTCTGTGGAACACCCACCAGTTCTTGTTGTGCTTCTGGCTCTGACTGGCTCCATTTGAAGACCCTCACTTTGTGTTTTCCAGGCCACCCATGATTTTGTAGCACTGTCCTGCCCACCTACCAGTCATTTCTTTGTAAATCCAGGAAGGCAAAGGGCTGAGTCACAGAGGTGGGGAATGGAGAGCTCTTCCAATGATTAAGTACCATTAAAAATTTCAGTGCAAAACTCCTCTGTGTAATTAGGTCAGTATTAATCACCCCCAGTGAATGATTCAGATCCCTCTGGCATTAAACACCAGCTACGTACCACCAACACCCTGGAACAGGGGAAATCCCAAAGGGACCACCCGAGGACAGGCACAAACAACCCGGGGGAAAGGGTATGAACAGGCTGAGCCACCCAAGCAAGAGCAGAACCCGGAGGTCCATGTCCTCACCTGCCCTAAAACACACTCAGAGCAGGGCAAGAGCACCCGCATGGTGAGAGGACCCTCTCGTGTGCTGGAGCTGCCTGGAAAGTGGGATGAAGGACCAGGCAGCATCCAAGAATGACTACGCTGGGTCCATGCCAGCTCCTCCTCGCACCACACAGCACACATGTCCCTTCTCCTGGAGCAGGGAAGCTCCTGAGCAGGCAGCTGTGGCTCCATCACACGGCATGGCTTGGGCAGCACGAGCATGAGCTGGGGAGCATGGCAGCTTCTGGCGTGTGCAAATACAGTGTTGGTGTGGCAGCCAGTGGGAAACCAGCTCCATAGTTAGAACAAACATGAACATCTTTTCCAAGTTTGAGATGCCTCGATTAGAGGTCCAAAGGCAACTCCTCCACAGCGCCCCTCCTGTGACATTGACCCTCCAACAGCTCTGAACCCAACCTCTCACAGTTAATATTCCTTCATGTGTAGCTGAGATGGTTTATCCTGCTTTGCTGCGGGGAGGAAAGGACAGGAGTTAAAAGGCAGGAAACTAGAGGAAAATAAATGAATGATCAGCATCGAATAACTGCTGGCACACATCACCTGAAGTTCTGCTGCACGGAGGAGAAGCAGCTCTGCTCAGTGCATCAGGTAACTGATAACCTATAAAACTGCCATCTTTCCCGTTATATTTTGCTACTAACAGATTGCCAGGGCATCAGCTTGGAGTTCCATCACCCATGCTGGACCACCAACACCCACGGGGGGTGGTGGGAAGGCTCATTCCAAAAAGACAGAGCAGGAGCAAGTTCCTGCTGCTCAAGTCAATGCTTTGAGCTTTTAGGCGCCAGTTTCTGGTTTTGATAAGGAAAGAGGGAGAGTCCTTGTGTCCACTCCAAAGTGCCAGGGAGGGAGGAGAGCATTGACTAACAATATTCTCATTCCTGGAGTTCCAGACACTGAATTTCATAGCTCACATAATTACGTCGCAGAGCTCTCTGCCAGGCCATGCAGTGAAGTTAAAATAAAGACAAATTCCTGGAAGATATTTTTTTTTTGCCTGTCACTAACCACATCCTAGAAGCAACTTCTAACCATAATTAAAGGCTCTCCCAAGCTACCAGAAGCATTTTGTGCTTCCTCTGAGGGGCTTGAAGGAGCAGCCTGGCCTTGTCTTGGCCCAGGCTGTACATACACAGCTCTAACAACAAGAATGAATTCTCAGACCAGTTCCAAGAGATCTTCTCTGACATCTGAAGGGCACCAGCAAAGCCAGGTTCTGCCACTCACCTCTCTTGAAACTCATCCAGATCTTAAATCACAGCCTGGGTTTCAGCTTTGTTCATCACAATATTCATTATCTCCATCTGAATGTCATCACTGCTCCTGCTGAGCACCCGGGATGGATCAAACCCACGTAGGATAGATGTAATAAAAACACAGCTCCCTGGCTGGCCTCTCTGGCATTTATTTCCACATCAGCAAAGTGATCAACAACCAAGATGATGAAATTGTCCCTCTCCAGTCTCCTGGGCAGCTGCCAGACCTGCGGCTAAAGCAGGAGTCCGTTTCCTCCCATGCCAGAAGGATTGAGGGGGAGGGAAGGAAAGCAGACAAATTCCTTTGGTTTTACATCTTCAAAAAAATACTCCCTGACACTTCCCACTGTCCATAAGCAGGGGTCCATCTGAGCAAGGGGTTCCTTGTTCCCAGGGTTCCCTCCTCTGGCTGGTGCTCACCTGAAAGCTTCTGCAGTGTCTGCAGTGCTGACCTGGAGTGCTCAGGCTGGAGCACAACTCAAAAAAACCAACCCCAAACAAACGAGAGGGAGCTGACTGCAACAACACACAAACACAGAAAACAGAGCAGAAGGGATTTCTGTACTTAAATAAATGTTAACAGACCCCAAAGGGAAGGTGGACATGCGTGAAGCCAGCTGAGGTCCCACTCACCTTGTCCAGCCAGATGTTAGCCAGGGTACAAAGATTCTCATTAACAAATGGAAACAGACTGGAACTGACAGAATCTGACAGGTTGGGAAAGACCTTGAAGGCCATGGAGTCTGACCACCAAACCTCCTGAAAAGGCCCCAGGTGCTGCTCAGCTGCCCCTCAGCAGAGCCCAGCCAGAGCTGCTCAAGCCTTGCTCTGTAACACCACCATGACACACTGTGTTAGCAACCAAAGGCCTGGGCTGAGCACAGCAGAAGAAAAGGTGACCTGGCTCCATATCTCATCACGCCTGGCATCTAGAAAATGTGCTTAAACCCTCCAGTGTGCAGCGTGTGATGAGGTGGAGCTGCAGGAGAACAAACAGGACCTCAAAATGCTCCCGTGAGGCTGAGCTGAAGCCTGGCTGTGTTCAGCTTCCCTTCCTGGGAAAACCACTCGTAGGTGTCCCTCTGCACAGCACGGGGCTGGTTGGCCACAACTTGGCTTCCAGAACTGTGCTGGCTTTACACAGCTCTCAGTCCCCCTCCTGCTCTCACCTCCATCCAGCGAGGAACAGGGCAACACCCTTGAGGGAGAGGCAGAGGAGAACTTGAAGAGCGATGGCTTTGTGCTGATGCTGATGGACATTCCTCCCTTCAGACCCCCTCTGTGCATCACTGCCTGCAAAAGGGACCCAGCACACAGCTCCCCCAGCCCTGGGTGCTTGCAAAGTTGGTTTCATGATTCAGGTGGGAGGAGGAAACGGTTCAGTGTAGACATGAACTCATTTGGATGGGTGCCCTCAGGCAAACACAGCCTGGGTGGAAATCTTATGCACACGAGGTGTACCAAGCCCCAGGGGAAAGGAGGTCAGATTCCAGGGAGAGAACTGGTGAGTGTGTGCTGGACCAGCCCAGCAGCAGCACCAGACAGGAGCCAGATTGCTCCTCAGAGGTCACAGAGCCCCAGATTGCTCCCTACTGAACAGCACACCCAGCTCGGGCCTTGCACCGAACCCTTGTCCACGTCTTCCTCGTATTCTCCAGCCAAAACCCTCTTCAGTTCTGGCTCTTGGTGCTTCCAGCACTGGAGAGCAGGGATTGTCAGGAATTCTGCCATCACCAGCCCTGGTAAGCACCACATCTCACTCCAGCCTACACCAAACACCACCAGCCAGGGAGAAGGGACCCGAGGGTGTCCAGGTGCCCAGGCACCAACCCATGGAAAATGTGCTTGGAGAAAAGGGACTCCATCCCCTGGAAGACAAACATTTTAATTTGTGCATTAATTATACCTCATTTACCTCCCTTATCCAAGGGCCTGCGTTTCCTCCTCCCGACTGGGCTGAGCAGCAAATCCTGGGCCCTTACACAAACAAGCTAATGGGCTCTAATGGCTTCCTGATGCAACACCACTTAGAGCAGCACTCCCCGTTCCCTGTGTGTTCCAGGGAGGAGAAAGGCTGCTTCCACATCCAACCACCTCCTCTAAACACCTCTCATCTCAGTTCTCCAATTCCATTATTCTCATTGCAGTCAAATTTCCCCGTGCTTTCATCTCAGCAGACTTTCCCTTAAATCTAAGAAAATCTTTAGCTCCCGTAATTCCCAGATCATTTTCACTAAGTAATTCCAAAAAAGCCATTCATATATTTATTTTATAGTAGCTTCCAGTTTTGCTCATTTTTTCTTCAACTCTAAATATACTTCACAGGAAATCAGTTTGGTTTTCTTAAATAGCCCAGATTTAATTAACTTCCTGTACTTCTCACGTGCAGTATCCAGTACTGCAGCAATGCTCCAAAACCACGGAACTAACAACCAAAATAACCCAAACCAAAACACCACCAGACCAACCCAGGGATGACAACCTAGTGCTGTACCTGCTGATTAAACACTTTCCATTTTCCATTCCTAACTGTCCCCAAACCCTGCTCCCACCACACTGTTCCTTTTGGTCGCATTTTCCTTATTTCTGTTCCCCATTTCACCTGCTCTTCACTCCACACACTCCCCAGTTCTTTGGCAGGACAATTCTTTCTCCATGGGAGTGGACCAGGGACCCAATGGGACCCTACAGCCACCAGTGCTTCTCCACCCCCAGAGCAAACAAGACTGATCTCTCCAATTTCTTCCCTTGTACCCCCCTCCCTGCTCAGCCCCCTGCTCAGCCTGCCCCTCTGGTCACGCAGAAGGCAGGTGGATGCTCCCTCACAGCGTTTCTCCCTGGCAAGAACCACTCAGCCTGTCTTTCCTTGTCCTCAGCTGTGTCCTAACACGAGGTCTGTTCTTAATCTCCTGGTTAGAGGAAGGGTATAAAGCAAATAAGTAGTGCTGGCACGCCCCCAATCCCACCCCTTTCACTAACAGGTTGGTATCACATGTGCACTCCACCCCATCTTACTCATAAAGATTTCATTCTGGGGCTCTTTTCCTGTCCTTTTGTTCCTGCAACCTGCTCCTGCACTTGATCCTTCCCTGGAACCCAGCGCCACATCCAGTGCCCAGCAGCCCCCCTTGTCTCTGCTCACCCACAGTACCCTCCCTTTTGCCCCCTCTCTAGTCCATGAAGAAAAATCCCATCTCTACTTGCATTGCCCACCACCAGCACAACCTCTTCTCTCTCGCTTGGCCCAAACTCTTGACAAAACCCCACCAATATTTAGGAGGAAGCACGGTGCTTTGCATAGCTTGGAAGAACAGAGTAGGAACTAACACAGACACAGTAAAACCTGCAGCTCTTTCTGTGTCATTTCTCCTGAGGAACAACCAGGCCCAGGGGCCAAACCTCACGGCACAACACCAGAGCAGCTTGGCTTTAATTCATCTGTCCTAGGGATCAACAGTGAACATCTATGGGACAGAAAGGTGGGAGAGCAGAAGACCTCACCTCTCCCCGAATAATAAAGAAAAGCACCACCTCTGCTCTTCAGGATAAATGAAGGAACAAGAAAGCAGGTGGAGCCAAAGAGTTGTAGCTGCCAAGTCATTTCAAACAAAACCTGGAGGAATGGATTGCACGGCCAGCACTTGCCTCCTTTCAATGGCACAGGCAGTGTGTCTGTACAGGTAATTATTTGTGTACACACCATTTCTCCTAGGGCACTTCATGTTCCCTTGCTTTTGCCAGGGCTGTCCATCTCCTACAGCTTTTAACAAACCCCCACACAACTTCCACAGTTCCTTGAGAGGCTGCTGAATAATGAATGCCTTTTGCTTCCCAGCTCCTGAAGTGCATTGTTCCTGACCCAACACAGCCACGCCGGGAGCCGACACCGTCTCAAATGAAGCATTACAAGAAATATTTAAATCACAATTTATTTCTCAAATTCAAAAATAACAATTAGCTTTATTTAACATGTTACACATCTCACAGATTTAAAATATCATGCTCTATTTAAATATCTGAGTGACAACACTATACAAATAAAATGTTACACAAAATATATTTAAGAAAATGTTTTGGTCTTCGATCTGAACAATAAATAGACAGGCACTTCTACATATACAAAGGAAGCAAACACTATTCAGAGTAACCCTTATAAGCAAGATGTGGAAATACAGAAGAAAATCTGAGTTTTGAGAACATGTTTAACTCTACATGAGACATCATGCAACTTCAAAGTGTGTTTCAAGATTCAAAACCCTTAGGATCTGCACAGCTGTAGATTTGCCACCGCTTTATAGGAGATCCAAACCATGCTCTTGTAAGCAATGTGCAATTTCAGATATGTGCATCAAGTCGAGCTACCTGATCACATTTAGTGCCAAAACAGAAAACAAGCACTGACCAGAGTAGCTTCTCACATAAATAACATGAGCAACGAGTCAGCTTTCCCTCACACAAGCTCGGAGCAGGGGGCAGACATAACTGTACCTACTGCCCAACCCTAAACATCTGTTCCTCCTTCTTATATATTCAGCTCTTTCACCAGGTGTTTCAAACAGCATTATGCTTTTCTTGTAAAAAAAAAGCATCACCTGATAAGAGGCCAAATCCTTCAGACACAGGCACACTTTGCACAAAAGATCATAAAGGGTAAAACACTGTTCTGGGGTGAAAAAAGACTGAAAACTATAAATTAACAGAAGTCTCGTAAGAGTGTTTCATCCTTGAAGTAAAACTACATTCCTCCAGTCTGCGAGTGTTCAGTTTACAGTGGTTTCCACACATGAACACTACTCTAGGAGAAGTTACCTTCCACCATCACAATTAATGAGAGATGCACTGTAGCAGGCAATCCCTGCTTCCAACACAGCCACCTGGTCACTGATAGCTATTACAGACTTGAAGCGCTTTTTAAAATTGATTTATGACAAATATTGAAACATAATGACCACCAGGACACTGGAGAAGTCAGGACCAAGTCTTCAAGCCATCCCCTCAAATTTCAGTATTATTCTCATTTTCAAAAGTACGGGGGAAAAGTTTCCAGAGAAAACTGAACTATTAAACAGAGCTTCAATGGTTCACCACGAGAGCCAGACCCAAACCTGCAAAGTTATTTGGACTTAAGAAACTTATGCACATTACTTTAACAACTTAAGTGTGGATCTTGCAAGCGTGTCCAAATCTTAATCATTTCTTGAGGTTTTCTACTATGTACTAACATCAAGTTTGTGTAGGAACATATGTTATTTCTGTATTTCTCTTCGATGTCAAATGTTTTGAAGCCTTTGTGTTTTTCCGGAGCCAGCCCAAGCTTCTGAAGGCACATTCCAGTATAAACATCATCGATAGGGTAAAGGAGTACCTGGTCGGATGCATTATTCAGTCTTAATGCCAGATCACCGGAGTACAGAAACCCACCGCCCCCTGCATACGGAGGATACGAACCTTCATAAACACTTTCAGGGATGTAGTACTTCAATTTTTTTTCTCTATGAGGTCCAGCATCTTTGATCACATCGCCTATAAATAAGTCTTTGGCTTTGTCCTTTGATAAGCTCTTCAAGTAATCCAGGATCTGATGGGTATTCACAAAAACATCGTCATCGCCCTTAAAAATGAACTGGACATCTGCGCACCTGCTGCTGACCCACTTGAGAAACAGCACCTCTTTCAGGGTCAGGTTGAAAAAAGTGTCTCTGTAGTTCCAGAGGAGAATGTCCTGGTGGGTTTCGCTCTCAAATTTTATCATGTCTGAAAGATCAGGAAAGTTATCCTCCGGCGGGGTCTGTCCAAGCAAGAAGACCCTTTTGACAGTCACGTCCCCCGATTTGATCTCCCTGCCCCAGGACTCCCTAATCGCTTGCCTCCTATCAAAATGGGGGGTGAGTGACTTAATAGCCAGCAGCAGGAAAGGTTTGTGTTTGCACTTGTTTGGTTGATCCATTAATAATGAATAATTTCTACATCTCAGATAAAGCAGAAAGTCTTTGAATCTGTCAGGCAAGCTTGCAAAGTCACTGACCTCCGAAGGTACCCACGGGTCGGGGTCGCAGGAGCTCAGAACACTCGCGTTAGAAACCAAGTTCTCTTCCACAGTCATATTGGTAAGCAAGGTCAGGATGGGGTTGTACAGCAGCTCGAGCTTCTGTTGCTGTCTGTTCCAGTAAGCTTTGTGAGGAGTGTATTTTCTCCAGAACTTGCTTTGTGGGATAATAACATGGCTTTTTGCATCCTTCTCTTGGCTGCCGCTTTTCGAGACTTCCACAATGACATAAATGAAAATGTTTACCATCATCAGAATTCCCAGCAGCTTTAACCTTCTGCGTCCAACACTCATTTCTCATATCTGGAAAGAGAAAGAAAAGGCAGATTTTTAGCCTTCTTCCTATCGAGTTCCTGATCCCATAGATACAAACTACTTTCAGACTAAGGATGTGCCAGTCAGTAGCCTACAACAGAGCTTTCCTACACCCCCAAAAAGCAAAAACAAATGTACCTCCTCTACATGCACACCTACAGCTAGCAGGGGCTCAGGGGTTCATCAGCAAACAAGGAGTAATGTAAAACTTCCACTTGCTACTTAGGAATTTTACACAGCACCTCACAGTGCCTCTAAATTAGCCAGCAGTTTTTGCTCCTCATTTAAGTCTCCTTGAAACACCTGGCTGTTTAAGAATTAGAATCTGAGCTTTCAGCTTGGCAAAGGCAGGCAGAGGAACTTTTTTTTTCCTGCTAGTAAGGTGAGCTTAAGGATATAGAATGAATTGCTATATGATAAGGTCAGTTATTTTTAAATTGTTTCAAGCTTTTATACCTGCACTCTTGTACCTTCCACCCACGTAACAGGCAGAGCTGAATTTTAAAGCATACAATTAATTTCTGTCCACTCTGCTTGGCTGTTCCTGGCGAGAAAGACTGGCAACAGTGGCCAGCTGCACTGCTGGCATTCACATCTCTGCAGGCAGAAGAGAACATGATTTTTTGATATATTTTTTTCTCCAATTGGCAAAGGAAACAAATGGCAGCAGAAGGTGAAGTGTAATTATTCCTAAGAAGGAAAAAGAAACTGAGGAAAATCCAAAAAGGAGAGGTTTCCCATAGTTGTAAGACCAGGAACAATAAGTGCATCTCTCTGTTGTAGCAAAAGTTATTCTGTGACCAGCCTCCAGTTTTTAGTGAGAGAAAATGGATCAATCCCTCCTTCCTCCTCAGCTGTCAGAATGGAAGGTGCACAGTAAAAGTGTGTTCCTCTGGAGTGCTGCTTATCAAACTGCTTACCAGCCATGGGGAGGAGCAATGCACAAGCTACACAAATGCAACGAGCCACCCTAAATCAGGAAGTCAGACTAGAAAATAAGTCAGAATAAGGAAGTTAAGACTACATTTAAGTCAGATATTCACTGTTTAAGATGCCTTTATTTGGCCCGAGTATAAACCACCACTAAGAGAGCAGGAAAACCTAATGAAATGAAGGATTTGTAATCACCGTTCCCAGCCCAGCTGCAGACACTGCCTCGGAGGTCCCGAGCTCAGGGAACAGCAGCCACCAGGAAGGTACAGGTGAGAAGTATATCCTGTACCTGGCTGCTCTTTTCACTTTGTTTCCAGCCACCACCAGACACCCGAGCCAGACTGACCCTTTGTCCTTCCTGGTTTGACTGGTCTGTCTGTCTTTCACTCCTCAGCAAGTTAAACACGGAATTTAATAAGAAAGCAGCAGGTAAATAATCAGTGATTTATTTTTTTTCCTCATTTGACCCCTGGATTCTCATTAAATCCAAAGGGGGGTTTTTGAAATTCAATAAAAACCCCTCCTAGAAGAAAAATCCTCCTCCTCTTTCACCCGAGCTCGTGTACCACCTGCATATTTATCTTTGTACACACTCAGGCCAGTTCTACTTTATTCCATGTCCTGTTCTCAGCAGCTATGAAGTTTGCTGTTCTAATTTGAAGCAGTTTTCTTCTATACCCCAAAGACAACAACAGACTCGTCTGCAGGGCCATCACTTGAGCTGCACAGCCGAGCTGTCAGAAAGCACTGGCTGGCCCCACAGAGTTCACAGGAACTTTATCTTCCTCTTCCAGCTGCTGCAGCAGCTCCCACTAAAACCAGATCATTGCATGCTGTCTTTCTTCACTTCCCTTTGAGCACACAGGAGAACACCAGAGAGAGCTGCCCCGTGTTCTGTACCACTCCCAGCAGCTCAGCATGCACATGGGTGCTCATCCACCCGGTCCTCTACAGCACCAGGGAATGAGGAGGTATGCGACCTGTGAGCCCAGGCTGAGGAGCTCCCCTGTCACAGCTAACACACACGGGGCTGCCAAGAGCTCAGCCACGGCCCAGTTTCCCAGGATATGCACAGTCCACCTCTTCACAGCCCCTGGCCACCAAGCTGTGAGCATCCAGCACCTCTGTAAGCCATCTGGATGCTCCACCTGAGGCTGTTCTGAACACCAGACACCACCTGCAAAGACTATTCCAACCACCTAACAAAATCATTCATATCTCTAGGTCTTTCGGGTAAGCATTCAAATTGTGTAACTGCAAGATCTTCCTTATCTTCCTGTTTTTCACTTGTAGCCCTGCAAGCCCCTGCAGCCAACAAGACAGAAAAACCTCCATTGCTGTTAGACTTGGTGGGACTTCTCATCACAAGTACCAGGCTGGCAAGAAGAGAGGGGTCCCATCACACAAAGCATGGCAAATGCCATCAGTCCCACAGGTAAATACTGCTGCTATGACTTGCTGCCTCCTCTTTAGAAAGCTCTCCAGTGTTAGTGTTAAAACTAATACTGCTGAGAAGAGACAGGCAACAAGTGACATCCCGTACCAATACGAGCAAGAGTTTTGTAGGACATAACACCCCTCACAATTCTGCATGAATTTGCAGAATTCTGTTTGAACTTGCTTTCTTTAAAAACCCTGATGCTACCAAGACTTGGCTACGCACAAAACCACACCTAACCCCCCACTGAGGTTAGCTGCAGGAGACAGGAAGGCAAGAGGAAGAGGCAGATGTTGCAAGGAAGTAGCTAGAAAACCAAAGTATGTTTAGAAGTTGAGCAAAAGCAACCCTCTCTAGGACAGAGACAACAGAGCATGGCAGATTCAGAGGGTGCACCAAGCCCTCTATAGCAAGGCGGCAAAACAAACACACCCAGATGGCAGTCACTGAATGCAGCTCCATATAATCCATCTGAACAGGAGTTCTGAAGCCTTGGGACTTGCTTCAGCATCCACACTGGCCTGAACTATGAAGTAGGGTTTTTCTCCATCAGTTTTTAAGTAAGGCACTACTCCATTTGAGTTGGAGACATTACCATGGATGGCAAAAACCTTCAAGGTAGGACAGGCAGGTCCTGTTTTGGATGTACCATCAAATCAAGGGAGGGCAATGATGAGCACGAAAGCAAGGGGCAAATGGATCAATTTTGACAGTCAATCCTACCAATTTTACCAATGAAGCAACAAAAAAACCCCATTCCTGAAAAATCAGACCAAGTCTGCAACTAACTTATTTCATTCTGCTTCTGTCCAACAGAACACACACGGAATGTTTGAAATACCAGAGGATTAACTGCTGGCCTCCACATTAACTGAGGTATCATGAGACAACTTCAGGAACGCCACTTTCCTAAATAAGCAGACCTTGCTTTTATCCCAGGTTTGTGTTTAGCAACCTGAGTATCAAAGAACCACATATCCATGTACCAAATATTGATTGATGGTTATTGATGTTTAGTTCCTAATCAGTGGAGCCCCTTAGTAAGATGCCCAACTGTTGTGTACTGAAGGTTCTTCTGCAGCACTCTGCACCATCTCAGTAATGAATATAATATGCTCTTCAGTCCCAAAGCCCATGATAAATGATGCAATCAGACAGATTGCTGGTGACTACTGAAAACCTACTGTACCTAGGAAGGTACAGCTTGCTCCTGCAGGAGGGCTCCATCGCTTCCCTTCAGACAAAGGGCAGATTTTACAGACACCCCACTGGGCACGGTGCAATGCAACACCCAGCCAGGGCCTTCAAAAGCACCCTCAGGTCAGCAAGGGGGTGCACACTGACACCCTGAGCAGTGCCAAGGTGTGGGCTCGTGCTCAGAAGGAAGCACAGCATCCCTGTTTATTACAGAGAATGGAAGTCTCGGGGAGCAAAAGACAGGTAAGACACCAGCTCTACCTAAAAATGAGCTTAAATGGCCTTTCTAGGCATAACAAACACCAGTTTCTCCACTCCAAGACCAGTCCTTTGCTATTAAGACATTCTTCCCTTATGCTTTTACTTATGAATGATATTAATTCATCTCGAGTCTCAACATGAAAGCTCCATAACAGAAGTCAGCTGTGACTACCTATGAGCAGTCCCAACACCAGCACACCCTACAGATGTGCAGCTAAAGCGAATGACCCCAAGCAGAACTCCCTTAAAACAGCTTCAGTCTTTAGCACTGAGAGTTCACAATTCCCCTGGGAAAGGAATCCCAGATGAGGAAGACCTCAGGTGCTCCTTCCCACCCCCCATGAGTGCTCCTGCACCAAACGCAGCCATAGCAGCAAATCTGCACTTCAAGGCACTAAACCAAACCTACACACCTCACACAACCCCAGAACAAAAGGAAAAGCAGGTGTTTAACCAGCCTACCTGCCTCAGCCCCAGGCTGTGGATCCACAGGCAGCCGAACTGCCCCAATCACCTGACCCCTCCTCTTGGCCAAGCCTTTCTCCTCCTCCCTGTCTGCCTCCAAGGACTCCGGCCCAATCCCTCCCTCGTGCTGGCCCTGGTGCTCTGCCAGGCCCCTCCACAGATCAGCTCACATCCCTAACCCAGCAGAAAAGGGACAATGGGCAGAGATGCACACCCGATAAGCACCGGCACAGCCCCAGCACACAGACAGCAGACACATCTCCGCGCTTCGCTGGGAACCACAGCACGCCGGGAACAGAGCCCCAGCTCTGGATCCATGCCCTCTCCCACCCTCTGACAAGAGCCTACCCCACATCTCAGCAATGGCAATGTTACACCCAGGTACAGACATATCACACCAGGTTTTGAATGCACAGATTACAGGTACAGACAAGGTTAGAACACCCAACTGCTCCTCCTCATCCAACAGAAGCCGTGACCTTTGCCTGCAAACACCTGTATCTCCTGTCCTCAGCAGGAGTTATGCTGTATTTTCGAAGTGGACTGAGCAACCTGTCTGCATTATCTGCCTGCCAAACCCAAGCATTAGAGTCCATTTACTCACTGGGGCTGACAAAAGGTACAACAGCCCTTGCTACCTGTGAGTATTACACCCTCCGCTCTGCTGGTTCAGGACTAAACCGTCAGGAATCTGGCAAAACAAAGCTGTAATTCGGGTATCTAAGATACCACCACCCTCCTCATTGCAGAGCCTAGCATAGCTGGGGCTGCAGCAGACTTGAACCTCGCCATGCAGCTTCCTCCTGAAGCCTGACAGCCCTTACAGCAGTGGCACCACCTCTGTCCGTGCTAGCGCAGTGCGTGCAAGTGTCACCATGGCTCTGGAGATGGTTTTATAGTTATTACTATCATTAAACACATCACAAGCCATACGCAGTCCCTCTGACCTCCTGTGAGATGCATCAGTTCTTCTAATATCTCAGTTCCATCCAGCGAGTCAAAAGAGATCCCTGGGCTGAGCAACAACACGATTTGAGAACATGAAGACACTGTGAAGAGCCTCGGGCTGTTAAAAAAAAATAGGTCTGTGCTATTTCCAGCTTTAGAAAAATAAATAGAGCATTCAAGTTCTTTAACTACACACAATCATATCTCTCTTTCCCCTTTACACAAGCTCACTGTCACACAATAGTAATTAAGAACATCTTAAGGACTGGCAAATATCCAACAGGTATCAGCATTCTGCCTCTGCAGCAGCACGGCTTGGTGGCTACCACTGAGTAAGTCAATGTCCTCTGTATTCTTCAAACACCACAGACAGTCTGAAACCATACCCCAGCCCGAGCAGCATTACCAAGGTAACAACACACTACACAAAGCACGAGAGAGTGCAGTGAAACTCGGAGCAGTTAATGTTTGTTTTAACATTAGTTTTAATTAATTGCTACACCTGCTCTGAGCAGTCTTTCAGCACACTGTGTAGTTTGGGGAGAAATTCTACTCTTACAATGTTTTAATACCAAAAGACACCAGTGCAGCTTGGGCACGGAATTTAGAGATCCAAGTAAATAGCAAGTCTGGGGAAGGATGTGCTTGTATTTCCCTAAAACGCAGCCCGAGGCAGAAAGGATTATAAAGCGTTTGAATAAAAGCCAACCTAACTTCACATTCCATCTCCCATCGGTTATCTTCGGCACATTTGCCCATTTTGCTAAAAAAAACCCCAACAAAAACCACCTAACAAAAAACAACCACACACCCAAAAGCAAAATAAAAACAAAACAACAACAAAAACAACAACAAAAAAAGGCCACATCCCAAAACCCCAATGACACAGGGAGGCATTTCTCTAGCAATACTCCCCTGGTCTCTGCAGTAAGGTGTTAGAGGGCCAGGAACTGCATTTGAACCATGGTTAATTACTGTTACAAACCTAACCCCACTTTGCCCAATCCCTCTTTGTAGTTTCAACTTTTATTCATTTCAATGGTGATCGATTTTTCACACAGCAAGAACCTGAAATGACTTGTTTTTCTATTAGCACAGGAGAGGGGAACCCTCAGAAAACACAAAGTAAGAAAGATAAACTTAGTCATTTTCTCTGTGTATATTTGCCATCCCAGCTACATAACCGACCTTCACCTGCCCTCTGGTCCTTCTTTGCCAGGATAATTTGATTTCTGGAACTATTTTGCACTTCTGACTGTCCTTGTCTTCCTCCCCCCCCACCACTTCCATCAGGTCATTTCTGATGTGGTGTAACAAACAATCATTCAGTACTCACAGCTCACACGTAAGTATCTGCTGAGACATTTATTTAGAGCTGTGTTACCAATGGGACTTGGCATAAGGCAAAAGCCAGACAGCACACTTGGTCTTGCCATTACTTCCAAAATGACCACAAAATCTGAGCAAGAACTCTTTCCCACCCACATCTCAGCATGCACCCATTAGCTTGGAAAGCTCCCTCATTTGAAGCATCCACACGTGTAACAGGTTGTTCAAGACTCTGCTGGCAGGTGGGTGCTGAGCTCTCACCCCATGACCTCCCAACACAGCCACCCTTGCCTTGTCACCCATACCCTGCTGGATCTCCTCAAGTCAGTTTGCAGCACTCTCAAATTGTACCACTAGAATTATGACTAATTGACACTTACTCTGTCTGTCTAATGGAGAGATTAACTGGACCTGAAGCCTCAGTGCTCCTCAGACTACATGAACTAACCCGGGCACTCCCAGACCATGCCCTGCCATTTCAGGGCATGAAGCACACACTGCACAGAACCACGAGACTGCTTCATCAGTTTGGGGCTACGCTTTAGAAGTCACTCTGCTTATCTTATTTGTGCCATGTCCTCTCAGATGGATTCTGCTCCTCTTTTCTGAGATGGACTGATGAAAACAAGTAGTAAGATCCTCATAAATATTAGAATCAATCTGAAAGTGCCAGTGTGGAAGAGGATTGTTAGACAGCTGCCAGTCTCCCAATGAACCAAGGATTTCTGTGGTCATCTGCTCAATTCACCCTCTGCCTTATGGCTTCCTTCTTACTCTCCACTTGCCACTCCCCCTAACCCTGACCCACACACTCAGCCACTTCACCAAGTAGCTGTACAGTAGCTATGGTAATGAACTTGGGCCTTTGGCAGCTCTACCACTGGATTATCTCTTAGGTTAGAAACTCAACTGGCACTGCCTTTTCAAGTCTGAAACTGATGCAGAGGATTGAAGCCTCTTACATGAAAGAACACCCTCTCCAAGCCTCATGCTGTGGAGCTACCCTAGGCGTAGAGACAAAGCTCTCCCCTGTCCCTCCTTTTCTTATGGCCTATGCATTTGCCCTGCTCCTACAGAAGGGTTTTCAAATATGCTGCTCTTCTTGCATTGAAGCCTCTTGGCTTCACCAGCAGCTTTCAGGAAGTTCTAAGTTGTCTCCCTGTGATTACGCCAAAAGCTCCTGCAGCAGAGGCAGCACTGGAGCTACCTCCAGCCTCCAGGAGATAGCTGCACCATTCCCTCCCCATTCATCTGGCACACCACATTCGCTGTCACAGGGATAGGAGCTTAGCCCCAGCTTCTAAAAATATGCTGAATAAACATATGTCTGTGCACAGATGGGCGAAAACCCCCGGGTTCCAACTGGTGTTAGAAAAAGGAAAGAATGTAAAACTGTTGCAACTTCCCTACACAGAAAATGTCTCACTTTGCGGGGCATTTAATTCCAGATCCTGCAGAAACTCATAAATTACCTTTTCTTTCCTCTAGTGGTTAATACACTGCAGTAAGATAAGCTGATCTAATGAACACATATCATCCAGTCCAACGGTAATTTAACTGGCTTGAATAAAAACCTTTAAAGTGTTGTCATGGACTCACAAGGCCACTGTTTCAGTCGTCAAAACAAGGCCCGGAAACCATTTCCAACCACCTCAACTTCTGCTGCCAGCCAAGGCAAACCGACAGTGAAAACCAAAGAATAGATTTCTGAACTCTGTCTGGCTCTAGCACATACTAAAGCAACAGTCCACATCCAAACAGTTCCTCCTCATCCATCCTTACAGGAGCTACCATATTCTGAAGGTGCTATCACACAGGTGATAGCGGCTGTCATCTGGCACCATGTAAATACACCCAAAATGGCTTTATCACGGTAGTTATATCACCTCATCTTCCCTATGATCCATAAGACAACTCCCAAATATTCTAGTCAGATGCTTCCAAAAACCCTGTGCAATTCCTGAGGAAGCCAGGCACAAAGACAATGACGTTACTGTGCACCCCACACCAGCTACACTTCTGAAGAACAACGCAAGACTCCACTTGCAGCCTCTCAAACCCCATCCAAGTCACAACCACAACCAGAGAGAACACGTTCCAACAAGGTTCTTCTTACAGCATAGCTCAGTTTTGACCACACTCCATCACCAGGTCTCACCAAGACTCCAGACCACATGGATTAAGAGTCAGTCCTCATTAGGCAAGACCACCATCCTACAACCCCCCTAGCTGCAAGGCAGGCAGACTCTGCAGCTACCTGAAGGCATTTGCAGGCACTACAAACTGCTCAAAGCAGTTATGTTAAGATGAAACTTCAAGAAGGTAACTTCTCAGAAGCTGTTACAAAGTGGTGGGGAAATCCCTCCTACATCAAAGCTCCAAATCTGTGCTAACGTCACCATTCTGTACTGGCATACCTGCAGCCACACTAAATAGCTACCAAGGTGTTCCTATGCAAAATAACTTGGGATAGAAAAGTTTGGTTTAAGAGTAGAAAGGGTGTGGGTTGTTAGTTTTGGGGAGTTTTTTTAGCAACTGAGGTTTCACACTGACAACCGACGGCAAGAGCTCAGCTTCCTATAAAAACTAACATTAATGTTTGGTACCTCCATATCTGAGGGTCTATGGCAGTGAAAGTGCCCTAGTTTTCCCAGTTGAGTACACAAAAAAGTCACCTGTCATTCTAAGGTCAGCTCAAGCTTTAGAATTACGACATTGTGCAATTTGTCAGGGGTCACTCAGAGCTGCCAGCTTCTGATTTACAAACTTGGGTTTTTACGTACCTTTGAGAAGGCTCCAGCTTGAACAAACAGTAAATTATAAAGAATCAGAAGAAGAGGCTTAACCGAGTGGCAGTACAGAAACATTTCTTGGAAGAAAAGTAATCATGTTGATTACAAGCCGGGGGGCACAGTTCATGGCAGTTTAGAACAGCTTCAGCCATGGCTGACAGTTCCTGTAACTGATTCCTTCCCCCACCAACTGCTCAGGTCTGACCGTTGTGAGTCAGCTCAGGGAGCCAAAGACAACGATGAAGAACCCGGCAATAAAGCAGCAATCAGTTTTCAGCTGGCTCACGTCACCAATTTGCATGCCAGCGTGCTGCACAGGCACTCACAGCAGCACCCAAGAGGGAGGACTTGCAAACCAAGACCACAGCAGAACCCATTTTCCATCAGCTCTAAGCTTTCATGTACCAGCACAGCGCTGCCAAGGATCACCTCCACCCACAGCAGGCCCACCAACACCAGCACTGGCCCACCAGAAGCAGCTACCCTGTAGGCAACCTCAGCCACACCCCAGGGGTTGAATTTCTCTATCACTTTCTGTAACCGAGTCAGTGAGTTAACTGTTGAACTAGCATGAGACACCCACTCCCACCACGGGTGTGCTCTGCTTATCTTGGTGTTACCTTCCTTATCTTGGTGCTGTCTTGCCCGAGTGCTATTTTCCTGCAATTAGCAGAAAGCTAAGGAAGTGGATAATGAACTACCTTCCTCCCAGATATTCAGCATGTGGAATAACACTAGTTCTGGTGATAAAGAACGAAGAATGGGTAACAGGTTGAAAGCATTAGTCAGGTTTGCAATGGACATCTAAGACAAAGTCTGCTGGAGAGGCACTGTTTTACTTCTTACTTTTATGCTGTATTTGAAATAAAAAGGTGATTTGATATACCCATTCAATGCACAGGTAACTCCCACAAACAAAACAATCAAAGCTGGAAGAGGTGCCAGAAGGAGATTATCTCAAAACCAGTAATTACTACTGCCCTAACCATATTCCAACCCCTTTATGTCTGCACAGAGACCATTCACTAGTCAGCTAACAAAACCCTTAAGCACCACACTCCAAGTACCTCTGCCTTGTCTTCTTGCCCATGCCAGACTGTCAGCCATAAAACTACCCAAAACTATGTTTCAGAAGTAAGGCTGGTGTAACTTGGTACGTCTGATGAGGTCACTGCCCCCATGGCCATTCCTTTTTTGGGTTAAAAGTAAGCAGACACTGGTTTTCACCTTGACTCCCAGAAGATGCTGCCTTGCAGCCAGTGGCTGGGTGATGGGAAACCCAGCTGGGACCATTGTCCTGATAACCTCCCCAGCCATCTCGGGGCATGCTTCCCTGCCAGTGCTATGCAATTAGTCCAGAGGCAATCCAAACCACACTCACACTGTGAGCATTCCAGTCAGAATCCCGAGATCTGCCTCCGGATTTACCCCACTGAACTGAAGAAATGCTTAAGAATGCAAAACCTACATTTTAAGATGCCAATACATTAAAAGATGTTTGCCATTAATTACTTCTGGTTTCAAGTGTAATTAACAACTACAGGAAAAAAAGGGGGTTCATCTTTCTGAACGATTTATTTGAAGTTCAAAATCCAGTGAAGTTCTAAGTAGGGAAGTTTGTTCCTCTCCTTCAAACTTGTGGAACATAAGATACAGCTTACAAAGTTTAAGGAAAAGGGAACAATTCCTCCAGCAGTTTTAGGCAGCTAAAGATACATGTAAGTACCAAGAGGATTTTGTAAAGGATCTTTAAGCAGGTTAAGGCAGCTAACTCCCGGTTTTGTTAATGGCAGATAAGCACCTAACCCGATTAAAGACTTGTAATCCAAGCACGAACCTCCTCTGTACCTGTTACCTGCACACCAACGCCAAGTGCCCGCGACATCTGAGAGTGGTTTCAGGGATCAGCTTTAAGCTGTTCTGCACATCTTTCAACTCGTATCCAGAAGGACATCAACAGTGAGTTCACAACAGCATTCTGCACCCGAAAGGCAGCCTGCCATTACCATTTTCTGACATTCACATATCAGATTTAGAAATGTAATAGCTCAAGTAAGACGAAGCAGCACTAAACTCAGGGCACAGTCTGACATTCAGCCACACGGCTCCTTAAACTGAATTAAAACCTCCCAGACCAGATTCCCACCTCCGCACAGCTCTCCGAACATTGCAGATGACCCCAAAGACAAGCAAACAGCAAGGTTATTTCTCAGCCCAAAGCACAGCTGCATAAACAGCCAGGCCAGCACAAGGGACTGGGGGTGCAGGCAGGAGCTCTGCTTTAGCCCCAGTGCCCCCCAAGCCTGTCCCAGCCCGCAGGAGGATGCGCCCAGCAGGTGCCTGCAGCAGGAGGCTGAGCATCCCACGGGCACACACACCTGGGCAGGGCACCAACCTTCCACACCACCCTGCTTCTGCAAGTGTCACCCAGACACACACATCCTCTGGGGGCTCATAAATCACTGACAATCAATCCTTTATAGAAAAATAACAAAATCAGTCACGCACAAAAAAAAAAAAATAAAGATTTTGTGCTCATTTGATGTAAATAGTTGATGTATAAATTGATTTAATCAATTCAGAGTAATTCTTCTGTGAGCTTAAGATGAAGCAGCTGCTAAATTTCAGAAGTTATTTACAAAGATGAACAAAACCAGTTCCAAGTTAAATGTTTTCCAACTCTGACTATTGCATCTCTCCCAAACAACAGAGCTTTCTTAACCAACTGCTGATGAAACTGTTTCATCAATTCCCCCTGTAAAAATCCCAGCACCACACCCATCCAACGCTGGGATTCTTTCCCTTATTTAAATGCTAATTGCTGCTCCTGAGACATCGATTAGATCTTTTGCACAGTTCATCACAAGACATTTTAATGATCCTGCTTTCCACTGGGATTTACCTGACCGGGAGAGGTTTACTCACCCTGTTAAATCTCCAAAGGCCCAATGGAACCGGTGAAAGAGAGGTGCAGGATCAAGCCCAAGATATCTGCCAGTTCTTCCTCTGTGAGAAGCAAGGTATGCCTGAACAGATCAGAGATATTTATTCCCCAGCCTTCAGTTTGCCACTTGTTCCTTCTGTACTAAGTGATGGAAGAGCCTGTGTTTCATATCATCATCATCATCATCTTCTCTTGGGGCTTTTTCTGCTGGTTTTTAAGCACATGAGGGTTGTGCAATGCAGCTGTGAAGTCGTAGCAGATTGATAAAAATACATAAATATATATTTGTGAGGCCAGAACATGGCATAACGTGGAGATCACATTAGTAATTCTTGTTAAATGTGCTCACAGGTACCAGTTCTCCTCCAAACCACAAGAAGCACTTGTCTCAATAAAGCCTACAACACACTAAAACACCAAATAGCAATCTGGTGATTTCCCACGCACACAACCAGAACAACTGGTTTAAAAATGTTATTTTAAAAAACAACCACTAGGCATTAAAATTGAGTGAACCTGAAGAAGATTATAAAGGTTACATTTGAAAAGCAAATGGATGCCTACTTGCTTCAAAATTACTTGTGTACTACAGTATAGTAATAGAAAGTATAATAAATAGATATTATAGGAAAACAACCCAAACTGACCACCTCTGGAAGAGACAAAGTCAGTTAAAAGCTTTTGGAAGGTGATCAATCCTAATGGCCTTCTAGAAACATTATCATGAAAACCAGACACATTAAAGGACTCCTTATTCTAACGAATTACATCTTTTTCCTGTATTCTGTGCTTTCTACAAAAACCACACCAGACTGAATAAAAGAGATTAGTAAGTCCCTGCTGCCACAAGAAGTATACCCACCAACAGCCAACCACCAACCCCTCTTGGCCCTGCTTCTGGCAGGTTTGGAACTATACAGTTTAATAAAAATTTAAGTGTGTGACAAACCTAGAAGAAACCCACCAGGCTCTGCTATCCAGACTGCAAATGCTTCATCTGAGAAAGAAGAAATTGATGGGATTTTTTACAGCAGGAAACAACTGAATGCAGTAAAATCCAGATCTGAAACATCAGCCCTTGATGTGTTTCTGGCAGAGCTGCTCAGCCACTTTCCATCAAAACCCACACGCTTGAGAGCCAACAGAGAACGCCCATCAAGCAACTGACTGCACGGAGGCTCACAAGCTGTCTGGAGATTTTACATGATAATTTGACACGTATTTGTCAAAAATGAAGTCATCTGCTGAAAAAGAACAAGCTGTCAAAGAAGCAGGCTGAGGATTTTAATTGATACCGTTCATTCTTTCTCCTCTCCTCCAGCTACTTTGGCTGCGCAGATCTCGGCCAAGCGGACACATCGATGTCCGGCCGCCCCTCCTTGGCTGCTCTGACAACAATGCTGGCTGTGGTAGGAGACATATGACTGCCTCACATGTCTCAACACGATCAGCACTGACACAGACCGGCTTTTATCACCACCATTTGCTCTCCTTCACGCGGTTCCACGCAGCCAGCAGGATAAATCACTGCTGGAGCTGGCTCACTGCAAGGAGAGCTGCTCCAGGTGGCAGTAAAATGACAACTGCTAAGGGCAAGGCACCATGGAGGAGCACACTCCTCTGGAAGGCTTCATTCTCCAAGCTTTCTAATGGGTAGGCACGAAGATAAGACTCCAACTCTGCTATTTTTTTTCCTCCATGCACTCTGTAGCTTACTCATGCAGACAATCGCATGTATTTGTCAGCACAGAACACAAAAACACTTCATCCACTTCTCATTCCTCATCCAAGCCTTCCTGAGCAAGCACTGCTTTCGGACCCATCTCCTCAGCAGCATCTTCATTACCCACAAGTATTTTAAGAACTCAGGAAGAGCTTACAGACAACAACAATAAATTTCTCAGCCACATGAGCAGCCACCTCCTGGGAGCCCAGCAAGCCGTGTCTGTGTGACACGGGGCATCAGGCTCCCACCCATCTCATGGATGACCTTCAAAACAAGTCCCTCCAGCAGTGCTACCTTGCTGCTGCCCTTCATTTAGAGCACGCAGGGAAAAGAAACAGGCAAAAATCCAAGCGAAACCGGCTTACAGACGGCAAAATTACTTCAATTGTGATTTCTGACCCTTTCTGACTGTAGCCTCCTCACAGCCATACAACAGCACTGGGCCACAGCTGGGTGGAAAGCCACAGATTGGAAGCAAGCAGCAAAACCGGGGTTTCCTTTAAGCCGAAGGATTTCTGTGCTAACCCGCAGCATCACACCTTTCAGAATAAACCAAACCTTCTGTACTTTAATTCCCCTCCGCTGCAATGCCGGTTCTAAAGGGTCTGTGCTCCTCCCAAGCTGTCCATGGCCCCAGGAAAACCCCAAACACCAGAAACTGCATCTGCTGAGCGAGAAGAGACCATTCCCTGCCGCTTCCTCCACGCAGCTGGGAGTGACTGGGAGCTCAGGGTGGGACTGGGCGCCTCAACAGGCACCGGGCTGGGTCACCCTGGTGACAAGGCAGCAGGTTCAGGGCTGAACACTCACCGGGTGTCACCGGGGCGTCACCTGCTCCCCCGCACACCCCTGCCGACCCGACCCAGGAGTGGAACTGTGAGGAGGAGAAGACGGAACCGTTTTTAAGCAACTTTCAAAACAGATGCAAACTCCGAGGCTTTAAGGCAGGGGGGGAATAATTAACCAGCAATCCCCTCGCTGCAACCATGTTCCCTCGTGTATCTATGTACATATATAAATATCTATATATTCAGCATGGAATTTCATGCGTACATCCTTGTACAGACCGAACCCTCCTGTGACCCAACCCACCCTGCCAGAAACAATCCCAGTTACAATAACAGCACAAAACGGGGCTCTGCTCTTGGTCCATGGAGATAAAACTCAACATTGGAGTTTAATGATCAACCCCCGAGTAGCTCAGACTAAAGGGTTACTCCAGGAACTTTCACCATGGATTTTTGCAGGATGACTAATGAATTGCGAGCTGCTGCTGCTTGGCCACGGCAGGGGATGGAATGGGGC
>VZRW01011664.1:124271-188947 GCA_013398125.1 Aegotheles bennettii | reverse complement strand
CCGCATCCCCACCCCGTCCGCCCCCGCGTCCCCCCCGGGCCGGCGTGGCGCCCGCCCGCAGCGCTGCCGCCTGCCGCCATTTTGTCCCTCGACGCCTCAGCCCTCGGCCGAGCGGGAGCGCCCCGGGGAGCGGCAGTCGGTGCCCCTGGGTGTCCGGAGGCACCCGCAGCTCACTGTTGGTGACACAGGCGGCACCCAGGGCTCACCCCCAGGCGGAGGGTGCCCGGTTTGGGGGCCGTGCCCCAGGGAGGGAGCAGCGTTTGAGCCGGCAGAGGGGCGAACACCACAGCTCTGCTGGCAGGGTGAGGTGAGGTGAGGTGGTGCCGCCTCCTCCCCCTCCTGCAGCAATAAAACCACGTTTGCTGAGGTAAACACCTCCTAATTCTACAGCCTGGCAGCCTCTGCAGGCATGGGCAGCTACAAAACACCCCCAAAACGTCTGTGTGGCAGTGTTCATCCTTTGGGTTTTTCCACACAGCAAAGAGGACAACCCCAGCCGTGCTGAAAAATGCTGTTTCACATATTTATTTATTTATTTTAATGCTGCTGTTTTTTAAGCAAGGTAATTGCCGCTGGCTCAGTTTCACACCGTGGTCCTCAAAGCTTGTGGTACCGAGTCCGGGGGAGAAGGAAAGGGCTGGTTGAGGCTGTCAGTGCTTCCCTCAGTAAACAAGTTTTCCGAGAGTCTCAGATTTTGGAAATTTGCCCTCAGAGCTGATACCAGTCATGCATGACTCACTCATTAGTAACCCTCTTTTTTTGCTGTTTGCTTACTTGCTAAGTTGATGAGACTACAAACCCTGGCCAGGCATCCCTATTAAAGCAAACCGGAGAGATCTCCAAGACCCAGGGTGCTGCTGGAACAAAGCATGTGTGCTGCTCCAGGAAGGAGCACAGGCTCCAGTCTCATGGTGGCCAGATCAATAGCAACCAGAGCTAGGTTTACAGCTGCCATGGGCTGTGAACCTCACAGCTTTTTGTCCTACACACGAAGAAAACTAACACATGCCCCTTTTCTTTTCTAATTTTAGCTCCTGCATTTTCAGTCCAATATAAGGAGAGGCCAGACCGAAGGAATTATGTCAATGTCACCTGGCACAGTCATTTAAAAACTGCAAAGGGAGAGGTGAGCATGGCTCTGTGATCCATGAGAACACACGTTCATGCACTTTCATTTCGCAGCACTCATTTTCACCAAGACTCATCTGGTTTGGTAAACAGCATGTACAGACCTCCCAGCACTCTCTGGCATTAAATTTTGGAGGCCCACAGAAGCCCCAGGGGGCGAGTGTCCTAGAGCTGCTCCAAAATCTCAGTCTGCAGTCTGGAAGGAGCATCCCCATCCACGATGCTTCGGGAGGGCCATCGCTTATTTCGTTCCTCTTCAAATATTTATATATGTGCTCCACGTTTGGGTAAAGCTTGTCCTTTTCATCAAAGCGGAAAGATTACATAAAAAGGAGGAATTAACCTTAAATTGGCAAGCATCTCTGTCCATCAAGGCTCGAAAGAGGAATGAAGGGCCTGGCAGCCAGGGGCTTGGCCCCACTGCACAGGAGATTTCAGAACAATATGTTTTGAGATCAAATTAAAAACAAAAGGAGGATGAAAACGAACTAGAGCAGTGTGTCACATAACACGTGGAAGCTGAAAAGTTTGGTGAAGGGTGTGCTGTCTTTGGGGGAAGGACACTTCTGCCTTGGTGACACGAATTCTTGTTACCTGACTTATTCCGTAGGTAGTGCGATATACACCACAGCCAGAAACAGGAGTCTTTTAAAAGGATTCAATTCATTTTTTATCAAATTAAAATAATTTCCTTTTTTTTCCAAGCTATTTATTCATAGCTGTAATAGCAACCGGGTATTCCAGTCATTCACTGGAATGAAAGCTGGCTGAGGGGCTACTGGGTTTACAGCTATGGAAATGAGCTCCGTACATTGGCCTTTCTCTGGCACTGGGCTGTTAATTAACAATTGGTACATTGCCAGGAGCAAAGGGAGAAGTAGGAGCGAGTCCCGGGTTATGAAATCTTCAAGGTTATCTTGCTTTTCCTGTTTCACAGCAGCAAGGCAAGAGCGAGAGAAGGCAGAGGGAGCTGGGCTGCATCAAGCCGTGGGGTGCTGGTCCCATCCTGCCATGTCTCCTGGGCTCATCGGAGCGGCTGCAGGCACGTCCTCCCCCAGCTCCTGGAAAGCAGCAGGCACAGGATTTTCCCTTGAACCTGAGGATCGCCAGGAATTCCCAGGCACCTGCTTGCAGCCACCCTTGTGAACACAGCCAGCACTCACTGCGATGGAGCAGCACCTGCTCCTTTCCATGGGAAGCACCTGTAAGTCCAGCACGGCTGTTAGTGATTCACATGAAGGAAGTGCTTTGCCCAGACCGCTCACACTGCACCGCAGAATATTAATCACACCCTTGAGCACTGCAGCCCTTGCCCCAAAGTGTGTCCCTGCCACTGAAAGTGCTGCTGGCTGCAGGCACACGTGTGCTGAAACATTTCCCAGCCTCCCTCTTGTAAACACCCAGTTCTCCTGGGTCAAATGCTCCCATAAGGCCAATGTAGCTGGAATTAACTTTGTGAGGGACCAAAGTTTATCCAGGCCTATCTGATTTCTGTGGACAGGCTGGTGTGGCTGGAGGACACCTGGGAAGCACAGGACTAACCTGAGTGCGCTTCTGTGACCAAGGTAGATAAGAACACGAGATAAGAGGTGAAAATTTAAATAACAGCAGCCTGAGGATTGCTCCTGTGGCATGTGAGCACTTCAGCAGCAGCAGCCCTGGTTTTCAAATGCTGAAGATAAGAAAAAAAAATAAATGTTTCACAAAGACAACATGCAATTGGAGCTGGAGCATCCCAGCTCCTCCAGGAATGAACCTGAATTTTCCACCCCAGCGTTTGAGCCTGGGTTCAGCCAAGCAAAGAGCCTCTCCCTGGGCAGGCAAGGTTTGCCAGCGAGAGGAACGCAGCATCTCAGTGGTCTCCTCACAGAGCAGTTCCCCTCGCTTCCCTCCCCGCCACAGCACAAACCCGCACAGCAGGAGCAACCCCTGCAGAGCCATTGTGCTCCACTTCCCTTCGCTTTCGTGCCCGGGGGAGCTGGGGCTGATGCAGGCAGTGTGTTCAGCTTCACAGAACCACTCGAGCTGGAGAGAGCGGCACATCCATCCATGTCCCCCAGAGCAGCACTCCTTCTCTGGAGCCTTGCAGCTTGCTTTTGCAGGCAAAGCAGGGCAGGGGAACGATGGCGGCGAGAAACTCGCCCTGCTACACCGTGTGCTCTCACTGCAAGCTGTGGGCAGAGCCCCACTGTGCTCGTATTGATTCACATTTGCCAAGAATAATTACTCCCCGAGGTGCTTGGATTAGAGTCAGTTTCCCTGCTCTAGGAGGACATACCTGCCTTTTCCAGACAAAGGCTGCAGTGACTGTGTTTTCCTCCCTCTGAGGCTCCTGCTCTTGCAAACAGAAGGCACAGCAGTGCCAGCAAGAGGATGGAGAAGAATCCACTTGAAATTCGACTTCTGTATCAACAGAAACTGGACAATAATTATTTTTGCAAACAATAAGAAAGCACCTGCTATGTCCAGAACATCTCTGTGTCCTGGAAACGTGAGCCCCTTGTGCCTCTCCTTGCCCCCGTTCAGAGACACAGCACAGAGCAGCAAACCTGAGGAGTGCAAAGCTGAGACCTGCCAGGCAGCAGAGGCTGCGGCCAGAGCTCTTCAAAGGTGAGAAAACTGTTTACACTTAGGAAAAAATGTACTGGACACATTTCAGGTGAACTTAGTCCATTTTGCTTTTATTTTTTAGCAGATGCAGCTTTAAGCACCAACAAAACCCTGGCTGTGAGAGAACCCCCAGTCCTTATGCGTAGCTCAGATTTTGAAACCATCTTGACTCCAGGCATCTCCTGGCCAAGGCTTTGCTGTGGGATTTCCCTCGGACTCCTGCGGTGCCAGCTTAGGTAAGGCAGCTCCAGTTAAAACCAGTCCTGTACCTGGAAGGATGCTGACATCTGAGCTGGCTGTTTCTGGGCAGCGAGGAATACTAAGCCAGCACCATGCACGGGACATTTTCCAAGACATTCCCAACAGTTTGGCAAAGCACTTGCAGCCAGCACTGGAGCCAAATCCTGCTCAGCCCCCGGGGGTTGCAGACCAGCAACTGGACGCCCAGTTTGCAGAGCAGCTGGGGGCCTGGCTCCCAGCTGGGAAGATCCCACCCTGCACCCCCCAGCTGCTGCTGGCTTCTCGCAGGTTTTCAGGGCTCATCTGATTTCTCCCGGGCCCTATGGATCCCCTTTTTACGTGTGTTTATGCTGGTAAAAGCCACCTCAAAGGCCATGGGCCATTTGCCATGGCACTACTCGGTGACACACACCCATTACCACCCAGACCCCACTGCAGCACGCCTGTGGTACCACCTGGGCTGCAGGATGTGGCCCCCAGCATATCAGAATTACAATCTGTCACAGAAGGACATCAGAAAGCTTTTATCCTGTTATTGTAGGATCTGCAGATAAACTTCAGAAATAGAAAACAGGGCAAAGGGAAATGAAATAATCCACATATCTCATTTTAATATCCAGCCTCATAGCTAGGAGTTACTGAGAAACAATCTGGAGGGAAGATACCTCCTGCATTAGGAACCGAGATCAGCAACATAATCAGATAAAATGAAGGGTTTTCTCCGTGCTGCTCGATGGGGAAATCCTTCTGACATGGATGTGCTCACCATAAATAAATCAAACTCCAGCAGCCAGTGCCCAGCACAGATGAGATCTAGCCTTGTAAATTAGTAAACCACTGCCCCATGTACCAAATCACTGCCGGTTTTGTGCCTGATGTTGTACATATTTAACCTCCCCCATGTAAATAGTCCTCTGAAGTTAATGGAGCTGTACTAATTTGCAATGGCTGGGGATTAAGCTGCCGGGGTTAAGCATTTCTGCTGGCTCTGATTGCAGCACGTTGCAGTTACAGGGCTGTAGGATGACTCGGAGATGTTCCTGCTCTGCAAAAGAAGCACCCGTGGCCATGACACTGTGCTGCAGCCCAGGTATGAGCACTCTCCCTTCACAGGCAGTGTGCTCGGGCAGAGAATCCCATGGCCACCCTGCAGAGGAGGGTGCAGACATTTTGTTGGGTGCTGCAATGTAAAGCTAATTTCTCTCTGCCGTTCTCACTGGGGACGCCAATGTTTTCCAGAGACCGTTTCATTACTATTATGCTGCTTGCAAGCATCTTAATTTAAATCACATTACAGATGCACCAAGGCAAAATGATCTATCCACAGCCTAAATAATAAACTGGAGTGAAAACATCCTTGGGCTGTGAGAGGCTGGAACAAGAACTAATTGAAATGTATAAACTTGCATAATATTATTTATAGAAAGGAGCCTGATTGTCAGAGGCCCCCAGAGAGCTGGAACATGGGAATGTTTGTTCTCCCCACAAAGAAAAATTAATTATGTAAGTTTATAAATTCCAGTTGCTTTGTTTGCTCGTCTCCCTCCTCATGTGCCTCAGGACTGCTTGAAAGGTATTTACGGGTCCTGGCCACTGCTTCCTGACGGCATTTTTTAACCTTGTCCTTCTGCATGCCATTGCCCTGCAGGATCTTGGAGCAGGGGATCAGCTTCATGCACCCTGTTACTCAGCTGCAGAAAAAGGCAGGTTTGTCCTGAGGTTCTGCAGTAGCAAACTTATTTTAGGGGATGCCTGGAGAAGGCCAGGGCTCACCAAGCCACCAGATACTGTGCAGAAGATGGCGGGGTGGCTGTTCTGGGAGCACGGGGAGACCCCTGAGCCACTCACAAATGGCTGGGATCAAATGGTCACCTCTCGAGCCTGCCATCTCCTCCTGAGGCAGCTTTGCTTGTTTGCTCTCACTGCCAAGAGCAGAGATGCCATGGATACTCTAATGCTATACATGGTTTGACTTGCCAGGCAGGAAGAGTGCCACTGATTACTGAAATGCACTATATTGTATGATTTCCTGGTGATGCTGCATTTGGCCAGGGCTGCCAACTGGCCAGAGAGCTCAGGGAATATGGCAGGGAGATTCTGTACCATCCAACCCAAGTGTGAGCATTCCCTCCCGGCTCTGCTCGGAAGCACTATGGCTTTGGGGTTTGTGTGCCCCATCCACCCCTGTAACACATCACTCCTCCAGGGTCTCAGACACTTGCCTGCATCCAGAAATGCCATTTATTCAATCGCCTGCTTTTCCGTGTTCTCCACAACCACCTCACCTCGAGAGCTAATGGCTGAGTGCTGGAGACACACACAGCTCCAGGTCACCTGCGCTCAGGGGAGATAAGGAGAAATATTTCATACCTCCCTACTGGATGATGTCCTCTGCAGCGCTGCATTCCAGGGACCTCCCTGTGGGACCTGCCTGCTGCTGTAACCCTAAGGGCCACCTGCAGAATGCCCCGGGGCCAAATGCCCCAGGCAGGGTCTCCATGGCTGCTCCAGCCCCCTCCCTCCCACATGCTTTCAAACCCGTTTTCCTGCAATTTCTTGCATTTCAAATCTGCCTTGTTCCCAGCAGGAGGAGGAGGGCAAGGCAGAGCATTCCAGGATCGGAGCACGGCGATGATCAACCCCACCACCACATCTGGCAGGAAAGCTTTGTAGCACCAACAAGCCTCTACCACCCACCGATTCTGTCCTGGGACAAGCAGCTTAGGTGATATCCCAAAATAATCCTGCCCAAGTGGTACCAGCAGTTCAGAGGTAGGCTTGCACCGAGCTGAGGTTGTAGCTGCATCCCCCTTGCCACCCTTTCACGGGAGGGGACACACAGGAGGTCCCCTCTGGGGACTCCGGTGGCCCTGGGGATCACCCATGGGATTCCTGCTCCAGGGAGCCATTTTTGTTGGTGTATGTTCATCCCTTCTGAGGAAAGAGGGGACTCACACACAGCTTTGCTAAACCAGGGTGACCTTTATGGGTAGAAACAGCTTTATTTTGCTGTTTTTCCCCTCACAAGCCACATGAAACATAAGGCATTAAAAAGTTGTCAGTGGGTGCTGCGCTTCCCTGCCTGGCCATAGCTGTGCGGTGCCGCCTGCTTAAAAAGGCTCCCTCTGTCCCTGGCCCCGACCCAGAGCCTCCTTATAAACATTTGGGATAAATGAATAAACTGTTGAAACTTGGATGGGGAAGGAAACATTTCCGCGAGCAACATGGGGCAGGCGTGAGTCACCAGGTAAAACTTCCCTGAGGCTTGCGCATCTACAAGGGGCCGGTGAGTATCTGAACCAGGAAATCTCCCCAGAAGAGAGGTAAGTGGTTTATTTTATCAATAGGTAGCAAAGAATCAATGTACAGAAAAGAAAATCTCTCAAATATCAAAAAGTTAAAACTGGGAGGCCACGGGCTCCAGCGCAAACCCTCCTGTGAAACACAATAAAAGCACAAACGTCAGTTCTGACATTTACACTTGTAAAAAGGACCTGTAAGACAGAAAAATAAAAAAAGAAATGTAAAATAAAACGAGACCAAGGAACCGGAACAGTGGGAAATTAAATCAATATCAATATAAAATGTATGCCTTGTCCTCTGCTGCTTTCCACGGCCCAAAGCTTTATGAAACACAGCGCTTCCTTGGCTTGGTTTTGGAAAAACACAGTGTGCCTGAACTATTATTTATTTCAAATACAGATATGCCTAGAAAAGTACTCTAAAAGTTCATCAGTCCTGGGAATACACGGACCAAGGAAAAAGAAAACTGCACTAAGAGGAATTGTCTTGCCAAGCAGAGAGTGCAGGGCCTGCCAATTGTGTAATGCGTGATTGAAGGTGACAGCACTCACAGATATTTTCGGGAGCACCAGATCATAAACGAGTGGCAACTTGGAGGAATTCCCAGAAAACAAGAAATGACTGCATGAATAAATTGCAGGGCATTTTAGCAGTGCAAAAGGTGACTCCTGGGGAGGAGCCAGCTGAAGGTTGCAACAACACGTGGCTGCTGCTTGTGAGGCTTCAGTGTGAAGCAGCAGAGCTTGGGACGGGCTGTGCACCTGGAGCCATCCCATACAGGGTGCTGGAGCTGCAGCAGCAGCACCCGCTTCTGCTTACCACGGGGCAAATCCCCCATGGCCAACACCACCGAGGTGTTCAGCAGGACCATCAATAGCTGGCAACACCAGTGAATGCCAATGGAAGGTCACGGGTGCTTGTGTTCCTCACCCAGGGAAGCACAGTAGAGTAGCATTGGAAGCCTCTTCTCCACCAAGTCCAGCCCGGAGTGGCCCATAGGTTAAAAACTCATCAGGGAGGGACAGGCGGATGGACACACACATAACCCATCCCAGCAGGACAGCATGGTCCTGCTCGACGGGGACAACCTGCTCTCCATGCCCCAGCAGCAGTGGGGCATTACAGCATCCTCTTCTGCCCACGCCAAACCTCGTGAAGCAGAAATGCTTTTGCTGCCCAGTGACACCCCTGTGCCCTCACCGTGGGCTGGGCAGAGTGTGGTCCTCAAGACACTCAGCTTTTTTTTTTTGGCTCATTTTGCACGGCAGTTTACAAAGATCCATCCACCAAGAAGAAAATCAGGATCATTAGATATTCAGATTAGTAAGAGAGAGAAGCAGCCACACATAAAACCATGCCCCTTTTCAACTTCTTACCTCCACTAGGAAAGAATCCCATTATTTCTTAAACGACCTCAATATTTTTTGCCTCAGCCTCCTTGCCTGGTTAGCCCGTTTCATATATTTATTATTCTTTGCATGAAATAATACTTCCTGACATCTGTTCCCAGTTTGTTTCTCTTTAATTTCCATTTATAGCATATTTTCCTATCCTCTGACCATGTTAAAATAAAACAATAAGTATGTTTGACACGGTGCAAGTTACTTAAGATCACGATCCTTCCCTGACCTTGGGTCTGTTGTTTTCTTTTTTTTTTAACGTGCTTTAAAATGCAGAAGAACATTTTAATGAACTTTGATGAAAAGGCAAGTGGAAAGCTGGGGGAATTGGCAGCCATGCAGCATCTCACACCCGTGCCGGCAGCCAGTTAACCGGAGAGTGGCGTGAGGGTTGGCTGGCAGCTGGAGTCCAGTGCTGAGAAGGATCAGCTGGAGGCAGATGGGGAAGACAAGGAGAGAGGAGCTGCATGGCCCCACCATGAGATGGAGGGCAGAACCAGGTGGCTGTGAGAGATGGGCTGGTGGTGGGACAGGCACAGGAAAGGAAGTGTTAATTCCCAGTGCGGTGATACAACTTGGCCTGAGTCACACCTCCCCTTCTGAGCAGGCAGGTGGGAGAAGGTGCCCTTCCCTTGCTCTGCAGAGATTTTGTATCCAAGCACAACCTGGCAACTCCACCAGCAATAAATTCACAAGGGGAAGCAATGAGGAGTACTTTAGTTACAGCACAAGAACATTTCGTGTTGTCATCTCTATCTTGGTACAAGCCCTCAATATAGCTCAGGAGGAGGCTGCTTATGGAGCTAAAATAAACTGGAAAGAATCGATTCAGCCTCCAACCAAACGTGTGCACGCCTTCCCGTTGGGTAACACGGCCAACCGAGGAGCTGGTGTCACCTCCGGCTGCTCCATCACCATCTAATGGGCCATCAGGCAGCTTTCCAGTAGGGACCATCACCATTCCCCTGCTCAGGACAGCCCCTCCAGGTCCTCCTGCGCTGATAAGCTGGCAAACATGGTTACTCATCCTGCTGGGGAAAGGCTGACAAGGTTGCACCCCTGAACAGAAACATCCAAAACTGAAAACTTACCTCTGCTCAGCCCACTTCAGCCAGCAGGCAGCAGCCACTCTGCGCTCTGGCGTTACGGGTGCCGGCAGAGCATGGTGCCCCATGTGAACCTTACCTGCTGCTGGAGCCTTTTGTCACACAGCTGTTTTATTGACAGGGCTTCACCCTGCCAGGCTGCCAAGGGCATTTTTCCCATTACCCAAATCCCATGCTGAGCACACACACACTGGAAATCCTGGGCTTAACCTGGGGCTCTTTCTGAGGTCCAAACAAACACCATGATAAACAGGACCAAAGAGCAGCCAAGTTAAACTGTGCCCTGACAGAGCACTGTCCTCGTGGACACACCGTGCAGCTCAGGGCCAGGGCTGCACCACGCGGGCAGGAGCACTGCTCCTTTTGGGAAACCAGCACCACCTCCCACTGCCCAAGAGACACTCCCTGACTGTCCCCTGCCAGGAGGGACCGAGCAGGCCAGCGAGGGTGCCCACCCTACACCCTGGGAATCAGCAGCACAGAGCTCACAATTACAGAAACCAAGGTTTGTGTCTCTGCTCCTCAAACTCGCTGCACTTCATCGACCCTCTCGGGCTTGAAGCTCTAGGCAGGCAGAGTCCATGCAGGTGGATTTGCCCTACATAGCCCACGGTTTGGAAGGATAAACATGAGCCCTCCTCGCCTGTTTCTTCTGCTCATTTCTCTCCTGCCACAACTGGCCTATTAACCTCTGCTGTTCATCCAGCCCAGTGTTTACAGCATCTGGAAGACTCAAAAATGATTGAGAGGCAAAAGATAAAAGCCACATTACGCCCAAAGGCCTGATTATGCAAAGCTTTACGCAAACACCGCTGCCGCCTCGGAGAACAGGCCTGGAGGAAGGGACAGGGAAAGCTGCACAGTATGACCTGGCCCATACTTGGTTGTGAACGCGTCCTGCAGCTGTAATCGGGATCCTGCTCTGTAATCAGGATCCATCATTACCTGCTCTATCTGCTGAAACAGGAGTTACGAAAAAATACCGAGTCATTTGTTTTCCCAGTTGCAATCTCTTTATTTGCTTAAGTGGTCTGAGTCAACGCAGTCATGCTCTCCTCTATTTCCGAGAGTTTCTTCAGCATCTGGCTCACCTTGGCCTCATCAAACTCCAGACAGAGAAACTCCGACTCCTGCAAAACAAAATGGCAACAACAAGAGTTGAGAAAGATGATGTTTTTTCCAGGCACACAATGGAGGCAGGACAGTGAGTTCTGGTTTCCTGACCATTTGTGTCCCGTGTCTCCTTTTTTTCCTGGTACCACTTAAACAACCTCAGTAGACCCAGGGGTTGGCCACACACCTACTGAGCGAGAGCCAGCAGCTGCCAGAGGGGACACAAGGAGGCTAAGCTCTGCCCACCCTTCCTTTCAATGCAGGCACTGGTTTGGGTCCCTCCTTGGCTGCACACTTCTGCAAAACTTGTAGAAATATAATTATATCTGAGGCTTCCATTTTCCCCTCCAATCTGGTGATCCCCAAAGCTGCCTCTGCAGACGCTTGGACCTGCAAAGCAGTCAGAGCCACCACACGAAGCTCATCACGTACAAGGGAAAACAAGAATCCAAAACAGAGCCTTGTACAGGACATTCCGGTCGGGAAACTCGGGAGTTTCATATTCTCTTACACGGGCTCTAAGTGTAAACACAAACTCAGAAGCAAGTTCAGAAGCAGGAATGGTTTGCTCTGGAAAGTCCCGTCACGTGTTAAAGAGGAGGTACTCTGACAAGATGGACACTGGGGTATAATAAAAGGAGCTTGTCAAAGGCCCGGAAAACAAAGAACATATAAATCTATATGAAAGAATATATATAAGTGTGTGTATATATATATATATATATAAGGCCAAATGATCCAGAACTCATCAAAAGGCCTCCTGAGATCCCCAGTCCTTTCCTATGGGAATGTCTGCAGTTACACAGTCTGGCAGAGGGAAGGTTTGAGGTTGCCAGGAGCAGGACAGTGTGCTAAAGGTCATTTCACGTGAGGCACCACCAGTGATGGGGAAACACACTGAAAATAGCTGGGGATGAAAGTGCAGCCAGTATGGAGGGAGGTTTCCTTATGAGACTTTGGAATAGTTTAGCAATCAGCATCACTGTATATCCGCTGGATTTCTACATGGAACACAGCCCCTGTGGTGCTACAAAAGCAGAAGGGAATCTCCAGGTCTTGTCTGTTTCCTACCAGACTGAAAAGTCTATCGACATTTCAGAGTGTGCTTGTTCCATACCATTAGCAGCTGCCCAAACCGCTGCAGCTTCCTCCTTTGCATTTATGGAATTCATATTTAATACACAAGGATAAATCACTGGACAAATGAAACCCATCAAGTTTTACCAAGCACATTTTAGAACGGCTCCAAGCATCTCCCCCAGGCACCAGGAACAGTTTTCCCTTTTACCCTCCCAAGGATTCCTGGGTTTCCTCATTTTTCATAAGAGCCAAACCAGCAAGTGAGACACAAACCAAAACGCTGGCAGAGGCACAAGGGGATAATTCTGGGTGCAATTATCACAAAAGACACCGCCAGAAGAACGCTAACGGGAAAGAAACAAGTGCCAGAAGTCAGTGACCAGGGAGCTGAGCATGGGAAGTTCATGGGAAGGTTGTACTGGACATCAGTCCCATGGGAACCACCACAGCTCACGGCAAAAACCAAACCGGTGATTTATACCTTAAAATGTGAAATTTGCCAAGAAAGACCTCATAAAATGAGAGCAGCCTGTGCTTCCAACTCCATGCTGTCTTCAGCTATCACTGCCTCTCCCCTGGCTGCACCTGAGTCAGCCTTTGCGAAACCCTCCTTATCTGCTAACGACCAGATCAGCCAGCACATCAGCGTGCAGAGATCAGGCTGTGTATTTGTTATGTGGGTGCTTCTGATTAGAAAAGGAGAACTTTGGCAGAAAGAAGTTTCAGCCAAGCTCAGTACCACCAGTCACGTCACTGAACACACACGGTGACTGTGAGGAACAGCCCCTGCCCGAGCAGGCAACTCCACTCATAAACAGCATCCTATTGGAAACTATTGCTGTAGCTCATGGGGTTTAAAAAATTAATTGTTCATCTCTATAATATTACCTAGTACATCCCAAAACATGACAAAAGTAGCATTAAACACCCAAGATCAGTAACAACACAGGTAGGACGTCTAGGAGGTGGAAGCGAGGGCTTTCTCACACTGTTTTTCTTGTCCTTGGCAATGGTTATCAACATGTCCTGTGGAAAATACCTTGTACAAAATAGGTCTGCAAGCATAATTACAACAAAGCAAATTACAGCTGAGCACTGCAGAAAGAAAATGAGGAATCTGACAGTTTAACTCCCCTTGGCAGTGGGCTCTCTCGTAGTTCCCTGTGTGATCAGGAGCACACTGAAAAACATCTAGGTTGGACCTGCCTGAAGATGATGTGTTTGCAGGAGATGGATGAGAAAGCCTGACTGAAACTCCAAAATATCCCTCTGTAGATTCCTTGATTAGGAAAAGTGAAATCTCAAGCAATCCACTAGTCAGCCCCTGAGGTTTTATGAAGCATTTGTGCTGAAACCAGATCACAGCCCCTTGCTGGGGCAAACCATTCTCCACTGAAACAAGCAGAAACAGGCAGTGTCAGCCCAACTGGTGCAACCCCTGCACATCAGGACAGCAGAGCCAATGCCTCTTCACCTCCCCCTGCTAAACCCCCCAGTTTTAGCATCCTTGTTTTTCCAGACCTGACTGGAAAAAAGTTCTGAGCTCGCTTTTGCAGAAGAGCTACTGCAGCACCTCAAACCACCCCAGTATCTGTAACACTTCCCAAGCCCCGTTTTACAGACACCACCTGAATTGAGCTCTTCTCCCTGTGACCAGACCTCTCATTCCTCCACGTGTGCCACAGCCACCAGCCAATTTCTACTTTCACATTTCAAGGAACAAACTCCAAGGCCAAGCTCCTGTTGACTTCCATGGCTTCCCAGCCACAGCTGTGCCCCCAAGTGAGCCCACCAAGACGTCCCAGGTCAGGGTTTGCCCACACAGCCTTTACAATCTGCATAAGCTGATTTTATGGCTTAATTACATGGTGTGAGCAGACGGGAGACCAAAGCTCCCAGCTCCGGTGGAGATGTTTTTGCACGAGCCTGAGGCATGAGCTGGCTTTTTTTTTAATCTCTTCAGGTTTTGTCAGTTAAAAGGAATGTAAATTGAGCACAAGGACACCCCTGAATTACAGTAAGTCTCTCCAAGCCACTTTATGGCAGTGTAACTCTGAGCTCTAAAGCAGTTAAAAGTTTCCTGTGTGGGCTGGACAGTATCTAAACTGGCATGGACCTGCCAGCAATAACTGCACCATAACTTTGTGAGATAAAACAAACACAAACCAGCCAAAGTCCTTCAGCCCTTTTCTACCCAGCACTTCATCAGAGTCACCTGACCACGTTTTTAAGTCGCCAGATTTAAAGTACAAGGTGGCTTTGGTCATTCCTCAACACCCCAGCACTGCTGGAGCAGGGGGAGCAGGGGCAGCTCTAAAACAATTCCCAACACCCTCCCCCATCCCAGGAAAGAGAAATTAAAAATAATCCAAATCCCAACATAACCTGAAATTCAAACTGGAGATTCAACACTTTTACAACAGTGCAAGGACACATTTTCCTCGGAAAAGGCACCTCTTTGAGTCATTTCTGCAATGCTGCCGAGCTCTCTCGCAGGAGCCTCCCTTCGTGGTAGACTGTTCTTACTCATCACTGTGGGGATATGCTGTGGTACTGTCTGATGGCAGACAATAAAGAAACCCTGATGAATAAACCCTGATAAACTCACCTCAGCATTATTATTACCACTGCTTGCTTCCAGACCTTTCTCTGGAGGACCTCTCCTTGACACCTGGTGCACACAATTCAGACGTGACCCACCCCAGTACCGCCCCTCAAGGGCTGCCTGGTTAAGCGGAATTGGGTTTTGTTCTGCTACATGCTGAAATAAAAAGCAAGTTACACTTGATCTCCTCACAGACCATCAGGGTGGAAGATCCTCCCAGCCCAGAGTGCTTCCTTACTCCTTCAGGTTTGCTTCTCCAAGGAACAGCTGCTCGTGCCATACCCAGCAGGACTGGGGGGAGAGGGAGACAGAGATGACCTGCGCAATCTGTGCTAAAAAAAATAATAAAAGCTAATGCCTAAGTTACCATGACAATGCTCTTGAAAAGTAGGAAAAGAAGACCCAGAAAGAAGAAAGCTATTGGATTTGAGCTTATTTTTACTTCTTCAAGAACGGGGGCAACACAACACTGAGCTGGGTGATTCACGCTAAGTGGAAATGCTTCGTGTCAGACGTTGATGAGAGCAATTTATTTTTGCTGCTTAGGCTCTCAGATCAGGAACACCTGAAAAGTGGCAAAAAGGAAAAACAACCCTGGACTGCCACAAACCAGCACAGGGTGATAAAACTACCAAGGTGCTGCACCGAATCTCCTATCACACTGCATCAATCACACCCCACCACAAACTTCGGATGGTATTTTTAGCCTCATTAATATTCTGCAGGATACACAGGGGCACGAGATAATGACAGCAAAGTCTACATAATTCCAGAAGAAGTGGGATGGATGGCAGTCCATTGATTTCATATGACCGCATTTCTGACAACACTAAATTCATTATTTTTAATTCAATTCAGAGCTATTTTTGCCACAAACCTATAATCACAGCCTTCAAAAACTCTATGGGGAAGTGCAAATCATTTCCACAATACCGTGTAAGTTAAAGCACCAATATTTGTAATGGAAAGGGCCTTCTAATTCTTCTGTGTTATTTTGGTGTCACAGGAACCAAGAATCTCTTAAGCGAATTATTATCACACACACACAGAATAAAAGTTAACCCGCTTGCCCATTTTTTAATACTTTAATGTATCATCGAGCCTGTAATATCACAGATTAAATAGATGAAGGATTGTAGAAATAATTCCAGGAGCATAAGACTGGGTCTCTGGTGCTGCATGGCAAATGTAACCTCAGTGCTTTTACGCTCTCACCCTGCTGAGAACCGTCCCTGGGGGATTTATACCTTACATGGGAGATGAGCATTCAGGGCTGCAGAGGTGCACATGCTTTGACCTGCTGGGCTCTGTGCCTCTCGGAAGCACGGGTTTCTTTTCAGAAAGTGTTACAGGTAAAAAACCCCCAAACCGTGTTTTAATCGGTATAACTAATTAGGAGGAAGCGTGCACTGAAGTTCTCACATATTTCACACAATAGAGAATTAATAAGGAAAGAGGTAACTTAATACTTCTATGCAAGCTTCACAGACTTTCTGTATGGCTGTGCTGTTTCCAAACTGGTGCTATTAACCCGCACTGGTTCCCGTGAGCCTTCCAACTTCCTCTCTCTTTTATTTAAAGTATAAATCTCTGATTTGTACACATTTCCTTTTCTGAGCTGTTTTAAGCCTATGGGCTCCCCACATCCCACGCAGGGAACAGCATCCCGTCCCATGTGCTCCCCCTGCACAGGCTCTGTGTTACAGGGGTTGCTTACCCAGGCTTCCACTCACCAGCACGATACCAGAGTGCATAAATAGAGAGGCTGACAACGAGCAACCGGGGGACGTCTAACACGGGCAATTACCCCGCGTTTGTGATTAGCCATCTCCTATTTCTTTTCATTATTGAAAGAGTGCTCAGTCATAACTGCTGTGTTCCAGATGCTGCTAGGACACTGCTCATTCATTATTGATGTTGATCAGCCCAAACCCTCCGTTGTTTCGGAGAAAACACCGCCAATGTCTTCCCTACAAGGGCAAAACACATTCAAATACCCCAAATGCTGAGCAGCAATTTGCTGTGGCCAGAAGGGAAAGGTTCTAAAAGCCCCAGTTCTGCTGGTACCCACACAATTCAGAACAAAGAGACCTGGTTATGTTGACAAAATGCAAATTTCATTCTCACTTACTGATGACTCTTTGCAAGATCATACCTGTAACATTTTATATGGGCTTATCTGATCGATTGCTGCTTGGTGAGCTTGCTTACTCAGTTCCTCCAACACCCTTGTACATCATCGTCAAGTACCTGAGACCCAAGTTACCCCATAACATGCCTTCCTAAATCTGCTGCGGTCATCGGCCACCACGAGAGGTTCACAGGATGGAAAGCCCTTTATGGCTCTCCTTTGCTGACGAGCAGTGTGTGTTTAACTGTACACCACGTATGCAGCATTTTGGCCTCTGTCTGCTCACACTTCAAGTCACCAGCTACAAAACCATGAGCTGAAGGCCACCAAATACAGGGTCGGGTAATCCTAACTAAAGGCACTGCCATCACTGTTGCCTTCTGCAGTGGGAATGGAGTTGTGGCAAGAGAACAAGAAGCGTTATGATCTATCTCCTCGTGCGGAAAGGAAAAGTGAGACATCTCTGTATCTAAACTGATTTTAAAAAAATGATGCAGAAATATCCTCGCCCAGCTCCTCCCTGCCCCCACGGACACTATTCTGGCACACAAAGCACATCAAGACTGTTTCCAGTTGAACCCCAGCATCTTTGAAAGCGCAGCTGAGCTCAAGAGTTCTTTCAAACCTCAGAACAGCAAGCATGTGTTGTTTAATATTTAACAGGGGCATTTTTCTCCTGCTGCTTGACTGGCTTGGAGTAAACAGGTGTAACAGCATGCAAAATAAATCACTTCACCTGCTCAGCCTGCTGGCACATTCCTGGTGATGCTGGTATGCAACTCTGGTTGGGCTGGAGCCCGGTCGCTATGTAGAAGGAGGTGTAAACAAGCCAGAGTTAAAATCACCAACTAAGAAATGCATTTCCCTTCTTACTTTCTTTGCACAAACTTTGTCTCCACCAGACAAGCTAAGAAGACCTCCATGCAGACAGGCTGCAGACACTTCTATCGCTTCATGTGTGTATTAGGGACAAAGCCCTGCTCTCCTCCTGTCCTACAGGCATGGCTGTTTCCTCCTTACAACAAGGAGAAAGAGAAAGGCAGCAGAAGTCTAGAGAGCCAGGACTCTTCAAGGTCGAGGCTTATGAAGAAAGAATTTATTTTGATGCTTATGGCCAGTTTTTGGTAATCATAGAATCATGGAATGGTTTGGGTTGGAAGGAACCTTTAAAACTCATCTAGTCCAACCCCCTGCAGTAAGCAGGGACACCTTCAACCAGATCAGGTTGCTCAGAGCCCTCTCCAGCCTGACCTTGAATGTTTCAAGGGATGGGGGATCCCCCACCTCTCTGGGCAACCTGGGCCAGTGTCTCACCACTCTCACTGTAAAAAATTTCTTCCCATCTTACTTCTTCATCACATTTTTCTGCCGTTCCTCATAGTTCCCCCACTGCTCAGAGTCCTTCCACTGCTGGTGCTCACAAGGGTACCAGAGACCAGAAAGCTCCATCATCACTTATTCGAGCTCTGCTGTGTCAGCTCTTGACTAACAGAGTCTCTGGGCAGAACCACTGCAAGGTGATGTTCTCTCCTCCGGAGGTCCCCTGCAGGGCACCTCAAAGGGTAGATGTCCTTCCTCCCTTATGATCGCTGCCTTCCTGTGCTGATCTGCATTTTTCTATTTCTATCTCGTTTGACAGCTGCACTTGTTTCCTTGTGCCGCATTTATTTGGTTGGGATTTTTAAGGCTGCTCATGGTGCTGAAGTATCAGTCTAGAGCTTTCTCTTTACACGTTTGATCTCCACACACCCTGGGCTGGCCTCTGCTTCCCAGTCTCATAGCACTTACCTGCAGCCTCAGAAAAAGAGAGCCCTTACTGGAAGGATCTTTTGTTTTACCCTAAATTCAGCTTCTCTAGCGAGAACACTGATCAAACCTGGAGTTTCCATTAATTACATTTTAACCTCCCTATTACCTAATATGGGAGTCATTCAGCAAAAAAACCCCAAACAATCCTTTCTGGAATCAAGTTTCAACTACTTTGGGATATTATTTACAATTTTCTTAAACGTCCTGGAAAGTCCCGTATTATACCATCAACTCTGTGCCACTGGGGCACATTTTTGTTACAGGGTATCACCGAGGTTGCAGTTTGCAGACCGTGTGTTTAGTTAATTCTTAATTACAGAAGGAAATTTCTGTGCTTTTAACTCAACTGGTTATTTAATCAAACCAGCATCAACCATTCTCCTCTGGTACTGGAATACTGACTGGCAGGAAAACAAGAATGAGCTGTGGGGTTATGAATTCCTTTTACACCAAGCAGATACACACAGTTTGTAATCTGCATCTAAAAATAATCTCACGGTCAAAGAATACAGTCAAAACCTGAGCAGAGAATACCTGACCTTTAGGAGCCTCCTGGCACACTCGGGCTGAGGGCACTATCAGCTTGCAGGCTCCATAACTTGGTCAGCATCCCCCAGAGCAGATCCCTCCTGCTCCCGCGCGGCTCCTTAAATGTTTTCATTTACCTGTTATATAAAGGATCCAAGCACCCATTAATGTCCTGCCTAAAAGTATCAGACCGAATCCAAGAGCTGTGTGGAAAGGAATACCCTGAGGCAGCTGAAGTGCCTTCTGTCCAGTGACAGCAGGCAGCACTGGCTCCTACTGGTGGCAATGGCCAGGAGATCTTGGCCTTTCAACTCCAATCTGCCTTCAGCCAAGACCATACCTGGTTCGATCAAAGAAGAGACCAAAAATTAAAATGACTTTGAATCAGTGTTTTGGGGTGAGGTGTGTTTAAACCTCCCTTTCAGCTCCTTCCTGGACATGCCCTGCAGCCTAACAGGCACCGGATAGCCCGGAACAGCGGAGCAGGCACGGGGAGAGCAAGGCATGGTGCTCAAATACTTCAACACAGAGCTGAACAAAAAGTACAGCGGTGTGTGTTGCGTTGGTGCAAGTTTCACAGTGGTTAGTAAAGGCTGTGCAAATCCTCTGCTGGTTTGCTCCTCTGAGCAGTGACAGGCAGTGCCCTCAGAGGTCCCATACCCAAGAAGCCCCCATACCCATGCACCTGAGCTCCCAGATCAGCACAACCCAGCTACAGCCAAGCACATTTGTGCTCACAAAATGGAATTTTTCATAAACTAATTTGTCAAGGGCATCTGTTCATGCGCATCCACCCCACGCTGTGTTCGCAGCACCGCGGCGCTGCCAGGCGTCCATCTGCCCCCAAGTGCTTCACCACCTGGAGGGAAGAACACAAAGCCTGGCACGACAGACCCGCACCACCCGCAGCATCCCCATCTCCTTACCAAGGCATCAACCCTCTGTCCCTGGCACACCAGGCAGGCCCTGAATCACACACAAATGTGCCTGCAAACAGAGCGAGAAGGTGGGCAGAAGGGCTCATCTGAGAATGTGAAAACAACGTACCAAGGGCTGGGAAACACACCCTCAGTCCAGCTGGGCATGCCACGAGACAAAGCCACCAGGCCAAACAGGCTTTTTTTCCTTTTTCTGTTTTTAGGGCATTTATCTACACCCTTCTCGAGGATCTGAAAATAGAATTTGTGGGGACAAAAGGTACTACTTGGAGTTACGCTGCTGCTGCAAGCACACGTTCTCAGCAGGACCAAAATAACCATCCTTGCAATTCAAATGCACGAGGGGGAATAAGCCAAATTGGAAAAAAAATAATTTTATTTAATTTTTGATATTTTTTTATCATTTTGTTTTAGAATACAAACTGCTGCCTTTCAATTTGCCATGGGAAAACTCTCCTGGAAGGGCGGGCAGCCACGTATTCACAGTTCAGCCTGGCTTACAGCCCCTCTGACACTGCTGCTGCTGCAAAGCCCGGGGACAGGCACCGCATGCACATTGACAAGCAAAGCAGCAGCTCTTGCTGCCCACTCAGGATGGTGGGAATCTCTGCACTGACTTCAGTGACCTTTGGATCAAATGCACTAAAATACCAGCCTGACTGCCGCAGGGAGACACCGGAGGAATACAGCACTCTGCTGAAAAAAGAGAAGCTACAGATTTGCATTTCTCTTTGCCTTTTTTTTAAGCACAGAATATGTCCTTGCTGATATTTGCTGCATGACACACAACTCCTCTTTTCTTTTTTTTCCCTGTGTGAGAGGGAAAGCAAAGGCTCACAGTGAAAGCCAGAGCTGTAGGTGCGATGCTGCCGAGAGGTGAGCGTGGGAGGACAGCTCTGCAGTGCAGAATCCCACTGGAGGCAAAGGGCCGCAGGCTCTGCCCACACAGCTCCCCTCGCCTCAGCTGATATCACAAGTTTGTTTTATTCAAGCTGCAATTTCAAACTTCACCCTGGAGATGAACACAGGCGATAGAATCCAAACTCTGCACCACAGCCAACACACCTCACCCAGACTCGTCTGTTTAAAGTCTGATCAGGACAGATCAGGACACCAGTTCCCAGCACGACCCCAAGACCAGCCTTGCCACGGAGACTGTTTTAACACTTCAGTCTTCTTGACAGGCATCACGTTGGACCGTGTCTTTTTTTAGGAGCAGAAAAGATCCAAAGAAAAGTTATCTAATTCTGGTTGACCTCTCGTTCTCAATTCAAGGGCAAGTGGTACTGAAGTAGAAATCATTTCCATAACTGAATTGCAAAGCAGCCATTTAACAATTAATAAGTGATCTGCTTGGCATATGAAAACTGAAGATGGAAATAAGCATGTGAGAACCAGAGATACCTCTGCACAAAGAGAGGCTGCAGCTCCTCCACGTCAGAGCTTTAATTGGTTCGTTCTTTCTTTTTCTCCCGATGACCAAGGGGAGGAGAGGGCGATGAAATATAAAAGAACTTCACCACTTCTCCAGGGGAAAGCAGAAATGATGTGAGCTGCTCATTTCACTTTCTGGGCCTTTGAATCAGAAAAGTCTGGTTTTTTTCTCCACAACAGCAACTTTCTTTTCCGGTCTGCATCCACGGTTTGGACATCAGCATTCAGCACAACAGATGCACTTCTTACAGGAGGTAAATCTGTAACACCACAGCCCTGTTCTCCTGCACCAACAAAACGTAGGATCTGTGCCCAGTTCCCCGGGCAGACCTAAGGTCATCACTCTTGCTGTAGGACTGAGAGAGACAGGACATGTTTCACCTCCTCCCTGTTCCTGCACTCCCCCCAAATGTGTCCTCCTGGGGGACCAGCCCCAGCACCAAGGGCCGTGCCTCATGGACCTCATGCTGGCCTGGCTCACCATGGCCATGGGGATGCAGTGGCACCACTTCTCACTTCAGCTCTTGAATGGAGGGACAAGAACCAAGGCACGATTTGTGGTAGCTCTCAGATAAAAGAAGAATGGTTTGTGCTGTCATTTAAGGCATGGAGAAGAGAGAGCAATATTGCAAAACCCCAAGCTCCCCCTTCCTTAAGGAAGCAGGGAACAGGCAGAGGATGTGCAACGCTTTGTCTGGTTTTAGACAGCTGTCCTAAAGTGGAAGTACAATAAAATTTGTGAGTGGGCCTCTCCTTAAACACACGTGTTTCTCCTCCTTTCAAACACCAAAGCACTACATCTTTCTAATCCTTGCCAGCCAAGGGGTCTGTGCCAAGGGGTCCGTGCACTCTGCTGCACCCTGGGCCAACACACCAACAAAGCCAGGACTGTGTGCCTCCCTTCTGGTTTCAATACCTTGCTTTTCAGTTCCCCAGGTGTGCTGGGAAGCAGCTTCACATTTGGAACAGCCTTTCCCCCCAAAGCCCAGTTAACAGGTTTGGAAACAAGCTGCAGACATTTAAAGAAAATTTTACTACGGTGATATTTTCTAAAACATCAGCCCAGCTTCTGAACAAGGTGTTTGTGCTCTAATGAGCTCCTAAAATGATCAAGGAGTGAAGATGGCACCTCTGGCCTCCTTTGATTCACCAATAAACAAGTTCTTGATGAGAACTCAGCATGACCATTTAATGGGTTTGTGCTATTTCTGTTCAGCAAAGGGCTGTAACTGAGTGCTGATAAAATACCTGACCTTGATGTTACAGATCTCAGCTTCTCACCTCAATGTGGTGGCAGCAATAGGTTTTTGTTTGGGTTTTGTGTTGTTGTAGAGCAGGGGAGGACACCAGTCACCATGAGCATCCTCTGCACATCCAAAGTAACATCCAAAAAAGTAATTTCCACTATAACTTTTAACAAAGCTAGTCAGTCTCGTGAGGAAACCAAATCCATCTTTGGTGCCTTACAAAAACAGAACCACACACCTCTGCTGAAAAATGTTCCAGAGGTCGAAAAACATCCCAGAGATGCTTTCCAGAAGAAACTTCTAATGCGCCGTGGTACTGTAAGCGGGTTGATAGAGATTTCAGGACACTGCTGAATTTTAAACAACAAAACGGCCACAGACAACATCACACTTGGCTTTTTCTTTTTTAACCTGGCTGGGTTTATCTTACCACACTGTTCTTCTCCATACGACTTCATAACACATTGCAAATGATGGAAAGAGGAGAGGCTGGACCAACTTCAGTGGTTGTCTTTGAAGGTGAACATACTGGCTTGGCTGCCTTAACTTATAGAAATACAAACAGACTTGGACACCACCGAGGCTGAACCCAGGCAAATTTGAGAGATGCCTGCAGTTACACCCACGTGTGCAATGAAATCTCCATCATGAAATCTCCAAGAAAGCCAAAGCCTTCCTGAACAGGGGACTAATTTTGGTGCTCCCACTATAGATGAGCCTCAAAATCACAGAGCAGTACCTGTACTGCATCACTGTGGAGGATATAAGGAGGAGGCAAGAGGGGCACTGCCCATGACACTGCCATAGGTACGTTAAAGAACCACCCCAGACAGTGTTTTCCATCAGGACCAGTCCTCCAATGCAACTCCATTTTTCTTGTTTGCTTTTGGTTGCCTCAGATTCTGCGTCTCAAAATGGCCATGAACAAGAAATAATAAGCAAACACATCATCTTCCCTTATTCCTACCATAGTCGTACACCCTTTGTCAGCAAACAACCAGGACTTTCCGAAATGGTGGTGAAGCGTATTTGTAACTGTTACTATAAATACGGTGAGTCAGTGAGGAGCTGGGCGCCAGAAGACCATACCTTCTGAAGTCATCACTGCTCATTATTTCAAGAAAACAATTAGGCAAAATTTAAAATTAAGCTCTGGCGCTTCCAGGAACTGGATACTGTTCTTTGAATCATTCATGAACAGGATGAAGACAATAAGGGCCGTCTGGACCATCCCACTGCCCCTTTGTAACGGGTATGAAACGCTGTAATAACTGGAGACAATTCCATCAGTGAATAAAAACAGAGAGCCCTGCAGGAGCCCCAGGTGGCGGGGATGGAGGGATGGAAACACTGAAAAATTGTTGTTATTATTATTATTATTATTTACTGACCTGGCTGAGCTAAACTCCAAGCTATGTACTTTTCATTTTGAAAAAAGAGTCTTAGGCATCTAAAAATAAAAGCTCCAGAGGAACGCTCATACCAGACAGCAAGGCAGTAAGTTCCAATTAAAAAAAGGCAGTGCTTAAAACTGGGGTTAGACTTTTGCAAGACAACACACTTAGAGATAGCACATCAGCAGGAACAGAGCAGGCTGGAGCCATTTCTTTTCATTAAAAAATGAATCACCATACTTTTCCCCAGCTATAATCCATTTGTCTGACTCTAAAGAGGAGCCAGCGCTTGATGTTCTAATCTCTACAGATTCACCCACTAAAATGTAACTACTGCAGGAGGAAAATACCCTGGTCCCTGGGTCTGCAGCACTGGCACCACCAGCTGAAGTAGCTCAGCCTCAGAGCATGCGTAGGGGCAGCTGCACTCTGCTCAATGAGATCCACTGCTAGCAGATAAAATGGCCAGAAAAGCAGCTTTGCTCTTTTTTTGTCTTGGGTAAAAGCTCTAATCTGACCTCTTAGTTTTCAGCTACAAAGGGCAAAAATAAGCGTCGGGTTTTTTTAGGGAAAAAACCTGACCAAAACGCCCAGCCCCACCATATGTTTGAAGTTTTGGTTCCATCATCCCCACGGTGCCCATGCTGACCTGAGAGCCACACAGCCATCAGCGACATGCACCAGCAGCCACCAGCTCATTCCTCATCTCTGCAGAAACAGAGAAGACCACCACACCGCCTCCTTGGGACAGCCTTTGGTGCACGTTTAAAGCACCTTTACTTCCCAATTGCAACGCAACATTTACTCCTACCAGGATGACACTGTGATCACAGAAAAGAGTAGGAAAAAAAAACAATGTAGAAGAACAGAATTTATTATTTAAAGAAAATAAGTTGTTTCTTCCTCTTAATCTTCCCTTGTTGCTTTCCATTAGCAGTTTGGTAACTGGAGATCATTCCCTACAACCTGTTCTCAACATGCTCAGTGCAGTGGGTTTTATCCTGGAGTCCCTGGGCCACTTCCAAGAGATGAGGGAAAGTTAACGAAAAAAAATAATTTCATAGTTTTGCTTTGGAGCCACCCACGTGTGATGTTTCCAAAGGATCCAGTACCTCCAGCAAAATGTTCTGGGCTCCACAACTCAAAAAAGATGATCCCACACTACAGGCATCATTCCAAGACCATATTAAATGGAAGAAGGCTGAACACTGGCACAAGCTATACTCATTTTGAGATCCCATCACCTCTGTCCCTAACACTGCTGTTCATTTTTTGGGTCAGTTATTCATGGATTGCACATCTCCAAGTGCACAACAGCAGACCAGTGCCTCTCACATGCAAAACCAGGGAATTGAATAGCAGGAGGATTTTAAAAGCTGTCCCACAGATACTGGAGGGTCTGCTGGTTAATATTTATACCTCAGCTAGAAGCAGCTCTGAAAAGGCACTATTTCAGCCACATTACAAATGTTAATGATTAATGTGCTTCTCCATGAAGAAGGGAAGAGGAACAGGTGCAGCAAAAAGATAACAATAATAAGTAGAAAGGTTGTTAAGTGTAAAGGTCAAAGAATGGAGAACCGATCGGCCGTTAGAGCTGGTAAGGGTGGCAGCTCTCAGCAGATGAAGGACGGTGTGGGTTCATTTTGAGGAGAAGACAATTTGCCAGTCATTACAAAACTGCACTACAACGATTTCCCAACTTACCAAATTGGTCCACAGAAGAAACTATTTTTCAGGTGCTTTTGCTGCCGTTCTCTTGATGTATTCATAGGTGACACAACCAGGCAGCACTCTTTGAAGTAAATACAGGAATGTTTCCTGTTGGGAGGGAAGAAAGTTCCTCCAAAACCTTTACTGTCCCTTTTGCATCTCGAACATCAGGCCCTATAGATGTAACTGCCCAACCCCCAGTGCATTTCCTTCTTCTAGTGAACAAGCAGACGTGACAGGGCACCTAAAGGATCCATTTCAGACTGAATTTGTGTGAAGCACAATGCAATTTAGGATGGAAACACAAAATTTGAAGCAGCCCTCAAACAAAGTCTCCTATCTCAGAAATACTCTTCAATACCTTGGCATGGATTTGCTGATTTGTTAGTGTGTTATTCATTGTTCAATGGCATGCATCAGAAAACCCTGAAACACCATCAGACCCTTCAGGAGCTTTGCTCCTCGTGTGACAAAACACAGGCAGGGGGGCACACACACAGCACCCCTCTCATAGGAAGGGAACAGGGAGGTATGGGTGTATTTAAATAGCTAATCAAGGACCAGTTTTACTATGAGAATTTAACATTACTAAGAATTTTAAATACTAGAATTTTATTACCAAGGACTGGTTTTATTACCAGAATTTTATATTCTGTATGGGCTGCACAAGGAATCCTGAATTGTACAGTGTGAATCCTCCGGGAACCACCACAGCAAGGGCGTTCACACAAAGCTCCTGCTTTAACCCCTGAGCCAACCCGGTTATCTGAAACAGAGATGCCAGTTCTCAGGGCAAGGGACCACTTTTAGAGTCTCTAAATCAGAAATTCAGTAATCCATCAGCAGTCATTAGTCTTCTGTTCAGTTTCTGATGCCCTTACTGTTCTGCTCATGGATTATCCATCTCTGCATTGAGAGCTGTAGGCACAGCATCAGCCCTGTGTTTGACAGAGCCATAACACATTCAGCGTGAGAACAGTTTGTGGAAGATGGCAAACCTGTTGCGTAAGCTTCCAACGAAACCAGATTGTATGTGGATTCCATCTTGATCTGTGTCTAGTCTATAATTTATCTTCCAAAAATGTCACTGTAGTTCCTGCTTTGCATGAAAAAGAACCCGAAAATGCTTGAGATGAGCTGATGAGCTGGTGCTTGCTGTGAGTAAGGATGCTCATACTGGTGATGAATTAGTGGCTGCATAAATGTTTGTGTGACACTTGCTTTTTTTTTTTTCGTTCAGAATGAGCTTTAAATGAATTTTATATATAGCTACCATCCATTACTGATGGTACCTACAAATCCAGATTGATTCCAGTGAAAAAAACAAACCAATTTTAAATCAGCAGGGAAGGACCTCACAAATCAATTGCCTCTGGCAGATGACAACAACTGGACTTTTTTCTAAGTAACTGGACTTGTTTTTAAGCCACGGTTTAGCAAGGGATCAATACAAGCTGGCAATGGCAGCTAATAGCCAAATGCAAGCTTGGATGAATTTTCAGAGCTGCAAGACAGGCTTTGTATCTTAAAACCTGAAGGAAGGCAAAGGGATGTGAAAGACCCAAGACAAAGGCCAGGGAATCTCTCAGCTCCTCAAATCTGCAGAAGAAAAACTACATTTGAGACTCGCCACCTTGGAAGTTGGAGTCTCCAGCAGCAAGGAACCCCAGCCCTCCTCCCATCCAAATCCAGGCAAAAGCAGGGGCTCCTCGAAGCTCTCTGGCTGGGGAGGGCTCATCACTGATGACCAGGAGGAACAGTAGGCAGAACCAAAAACAATGGGGCCAGCTCCTGTCTGTGGCTCCCAACATAGTTCCAGGAGCCTGAAGGAAATTTAAGTCCTTTTAACCTATTTTTGATTTATTTATTTTCTTAAGGGATGTCTGTGGGTGCACGGGAACACCAGTGGGTACCTGGGAGGGAAACCCCTGGCCTCACACAGGGATTTCTCTTGTTTTTCAGTTTTTACAGTGCGTGCTTTTGAAATCAGACTCTAATCAGAGTGCTCTTCCCACATCCATTAAAGGGCAGAAAACCAAAGCACAATCCAAACCTGAGACTACAAAACTCTGCTATTATATCAGGCAATCTTGATTAATTCAAGGCTTGAATATTCTCAGCAGAGTAAGGAAGCACCAGCCTAATGCCCTATGCTGATGTGACAGTGCCTTGCTCTGATGCATTTTACTCTCATTTGAAGGTTTCATTAGCAACAATTACTTTTTTTAAGCTACAAAAGCTTATTTTTCTTAAGCATTGAAGGACCTCTCAGGATTATTGGTTTTTTCTTGGAAAAAACAGTACACTTACTACTTGCACACCTCGGGGAATCCAACAGGTTAAAGACTGAGAGACCAGGGCACTCAATATCCTGATCAATACAGCACTTGATCTCTTGGTAGCAAACTCACCCATGAAATATTACCTGGGAATCTCAGTGTATGGGTTAAAGAAGTGCATGGCGAGAGGGAAGAGAAACCCTTGGTTTCATCTGATGAGAGCACTTGGGCTGTAACCTCCTGGCTTGGGCCCTTCCTGACCCCATCCTCCTGCACATAAGAAATCAGTTCAGCATCACCAGAAAGCTTTAGGGTTTTTTATAACTCTGTTTACTGGTGCCTGTCAAGATGTTTGTTCTAAAACATTTAGGAAATGGAGGTCTATGGGATCTGCTAATGAAAGGTTTATTACATTTAATTGAGGCTGATGTTGCATCTGGGGTGGGTTTATTCATTCATGCTGTTCAACACAGAGGAGCTGTTGTATCATTAGCAAGTTATGGAAAACACTCAATATTCTGTAACATGAAAAGCAAAGTTACTTTGAGCAATCAATGTAAAAAAAGGCACAATACCTCTCCACAGCCCTTTCAGTTTTGCTCCCTGGGTGCATTTGTTTCAGCAGCTTCCCTTGCTATCTGCGTCCTGGATCTCCTCACAACTGTGATCCACAAAAACACTGGCAGAGGAACTAAACACAGATTTTGAGTTACAAAACAAAGTTGTTCACATTTACTGGTAAAATAAACCCTGTTCCTGTCGGAGTGAGCTTCAAAACACCTCAGTCAACTCATGCTGCAGATAAAGCTCTAAAAATAGCTTGCCCTTAAGAGAGGTTTGACCAAAACAAATTATCCAGCTTAATAAGTATCGTTCCCTCCTTATCCTCCAAACGTTATGCCTGCCAAAGGAATTAGAAACAAAAATAGCAGTTTTATCATCCTCAAAACTACCAAAGCTACAGGCACCTAACAGAGCTGCAGCCTGAGCTGTACGGTGAAGGGAAAGCCAGAGAACAGTTAATCAGCTCTTCAGGTATCTGCAAGGGTAGGATATCCTACAGTCAACAATCCCACAAGTCCAACCTGAACTCCTGGTCCTGGATTATCCGATTGTTGACGCTCTCCTCAAAGCACAGGATCACAAATATTTCCCCCGAAGCTTGGCATTGACTGTGAGCATCGAGCAAATAAGCTCCTGAGCAAACCCAAAACTGAGGATATTTTAAGTACCAGATGACTGAAAAATACAGAATGAACACAAGAAAAGACAGTGACTTTCATTGAGGCTTTTCATTAAAACAGCAGGACGAGGGGCTGGGCTGGTTCACACTCTGAGCACGGCTTCAGGTCACAAAACGTCCCTGAAGCTTTTCGGGTGGCCTGGACACACCATGGGTGAGGCACCACATGGCAACCTGCCACGGGGATGTCACGGGTGGCTGCTGGAACACCTGCACAAAGCTCTGGTGCAACAGCATAGTGAGCAGCCCCTTGGAAAGAACCAGGCCTCTCCCTGGGAGAACATACCCTGTCCCAAAGCCTTTTTCAGTGACACGTTTGTAACCGTAACAGGCATCAGCATCTCGATAGCAAGTCACCAGTAAGTGGCTGAAGTCCCCATCAGATGCCACCGGCAGGCAAGGCGTTGGAAACCCAAGTGTCCACAGCTGCTGCCCAGCTGGCCAGACCATGCTGCACTTCACCAGACAAAGGCGTCCTTCTTGGGAGATGTGACTTTGTAATCAGGCACCACAACAAGGCTGTGATTCAGTGCCCAGAGAGCACCAGAAGACCTGACCTTCCCCTGTGAAGAACAGCCCTGTCTCCATCATTGTTTATTGTTTAATTTTCATGTAAAATGCACTTTAGAGATAAGCACAAAAGAATTTTATTTTAATTATTTTAATTTATTTATTTTATTTTCAGATACAATGAACTTGCCCTTAAAGAATTTAACCTTACTTTTTAGTCGTTATCCACAAACACCACAAAACAAAGCTTTCCTCACGCTGGGAAGAACAGAAACAGAACTGGAGCTTTCAAAACCAGTTGCCATGGACCACAGCCCCCCCAGTTCCAAAGACAGGCACTCGGCTCTTCCCTGCCCAGTGGCTCCGTTCAGCCTCCAGCCACCACCTCAACACCTTCTCCTGGCTTTGGGAAACACACCTAGAGGTATCACAAAGAAGCTTCTCTCTGCTGCCTCAGCTGAACTGGGCAGATGGCTTTTGGAGATGCTAGCTGAACAACCCACAGCCTGTTCCAAATATTTGCACAATAAACCACACTGAGGAGCATTCACATCAGCTCCAAGCAGCTCCAGTGCTAAGGCAGCCTTTGTCAGGCCAGATTTGCCCTCTGAATCCACCCTGAGCCACTCCCTGGAGAAACCTCTCCCTCCACCGACTGCACAAGGAACCTACAGAGCTGAGACAGCACACACAGTTCAGAAGCAGTTTTGGTCACCAAAGGTCAGGTAAGGAATGAACCCTCCCAGGTGTCACCTTGCACTCCTCGGAGGCAGTTGCTTCATTTTTTTGTTTGGTTGTTGGTTCCCTCACTGTTTCCATTCAGATGGTCCATCAGGTCATGTTAATTTTGTATCCCCCTAGAAAAAAAACATCTTTTCTAAGGTTCTCTCTGGCACCCTGGATACAAACTCCATGAACCTGGTCCCACTACCAACAAACTTTAAGGAATAGCCAAAAGGTCTGTAGGTGTAGCAGGAGCTGTAACACAGAGAAAAACTGCCATGCCTCAGGAGAACAGTGTCCATCAGAAATTTCACTGGCATTCTGGCACTGCACTTTGAAAACACATCCTGACCTTCAGCTGCTGAAGGTAGGGGAACAAACCAGAAGCCAAGTAATTCCATTCATTTCACTGTAATTCACATTTTCAGATGCTATCCTGAGCCCCTGGGTAGCAGGTAAAGAGGTGTAAGGAGGCTATGCTAGAGAAGACGAGCACCACACAGAAAAGTTGGAACTGAAGTCCTCAGGAAAGCAAATAAACCACTGCAATATGCTTGAAATTCCTGCTGTACCAACACCTCTGAGCAAGTGGTATTGCCAGATCTCAGTTACGTCCTCAGTGAAGTACAAGCCATTACTAAGAGACCTGTAATTCATCACCTGGAGCCTCTTCTCTCTCTCTGTACTTCTACAACCACCAAGGACAGCCTTAGAGACGGAGCTTTGGGTGAAGGAACAAAAAAAACCCCAGGGCTTTGCCCCGGGAAGCTTGTCCCCAGGTAGGTGTTGCAATGCTCCAGCAGAGATCTGCAGGAGAAATGACTCAGCAGGGCTGCCAGCACCTAAACACTCCTTTTTCAGAGGCTGTTTCACTATAAACTCAACACCTACCTCATCATTTTAAATTGAAACGCCCTGTTCCTCACCTTGTACTCAGCACCCTGTACCTGCACCCAACCCAAGAGAACAGGGGGCAAACCCTACCTGTCCTTCTCCATGGGAGCTGCAAACATGTGGCATCAGCCTTGGGAAAAGCCTCCGAGCCCGTGGCTCAGGGATGCACAAGGGACAGGGAAACAAAACCTCTGCTTTCACTAATTCTTAGAAGAATTGTTTCTGCTGGAATAATGGTTCAGCTGATGGTCTGCTGTATCCTTCACATATTTCAATACTCAGTCAGCTCCATATATCCCTGGCAGCTGAACTGTTTTTTAAATATATATATATATATCACTCTTAATTCCTAAATCTGATTATTGCTAATATGACTTAGTCTCACTCTTCTAAGATCCTCAATAAATCCACAGCAAAACCAGGTCTTTTCTGTGAAATTCAATAGAATTATCTTCCTGAAACCCGTGGCAACAAGCCTGTAGTTTTCTTTTTGAAGGAGGAGAAAAAATACTCTTTTGAAGCTCAGATCCTGAGATTAGAAACAAATAACCCTCCCAAAAATCAGCAAAAGGCACATTTTACTTTAGATACTGAAAATCAGCCTTTGTCAAGCCAACACGACAAGTTGTTTAGATACAACAGAACCGGATTTTCTGTGTTTCAAAGTTTATATTCTCAGAATTCTCCCAGGAGAAAGCTATCCCACTCACCAGATTGATTTCCGACCCCACCTCCCAGCTTCCTGGTGTACAGTGAGTTAGCTTTCAGTGCCTCTGGCCACTTGGTGTGGAATAGAAGGAAAAAAGAAAGGATTATGGTATGCTTTTAGTTTAAGTTCTCATTAACTTGTTTGTTGACTTCATCGAGCTTAACAGCCCTTCACAATAAATCTTCAGCTTATTTTGATTGTTGAAAGCAAAGTATGCTCCGGGTTAGGGAGAACTGGGAACTCCAGCATCGCTGGTGCAGACAGGATGAGCCCTGCAGAAGGACATCCCAGCCAGCCTGTGAGTACCAGCACTTGGAGCAAGTTCCTAGCAGAGCCTCTCCCAGTTACCCACAGCAGCCAAAGAGGTCCTCTCCCTCCTTTCCAGAAATTCCCATTAAAAGACCATTAAGAACTGCTTCCTGAATAAATGAAAGGCCAGGGAAGCCAGCACAATATTGTGTTGTTTGGTATTTCTGCTTTCAAAGTAGAAGGATAAGAGTTCCTTTACAGTGTCCATGTGAAGCACACTCGTAGGAGCAGGGATCCTTTTGTACTTCGAGGAGCAGCACTCATACACAGGCAGACCCCCGAGCAGAAGCTGTTCTGCTGAAGCAGCACAGAGGAAGAAGGCACTGATAAGCACCAAGCAAATCATTAAAAATGAGTCTCTCCTAAGGTAAACAGCACTGACACCGCGGTGGGAATTAGATATGCCTGTTGTTTAATCATCGTGGAATCAAAGCAATAAAAAAGCCTTATAAAAATGATTTGACAAGTACATGCAGGCAGTGTGACAGTGTTTGAGATCACCATGGTACCTGACTGCAAGGCTGTTGCAGTGACAGAAATCTGGAGGTGTTTCAAATGAGATAAGCTCCGAGGCTCCCTTGTAGCTCCTGATGTCCTTGGGTGGAAGAAGAAAGGGGAGGCAAGTGCATGAAGAAAAGATATTCTTGGTACTACCTATTGCAAGAGAAGAGGCCATGCAAGTTGGGGCAGGGTGGGGAGAAGCTAGTTACTTCCTTTAACATTCAGTAAACCTGGTGATGATGATGATGGTGTTCAGAGTCCCTGGGGACAAAACAATTCCAGGGAGATGCAGCTTACACCAATACACAACTCGGTACTTTAAAAACAGCACATACTGCCCCCCCCCCACCCCCCGAACACGTCCTTAATCCAGGAATTATTGGAAATGAAATGCCAGAGAAGCAAAACCTCTGAAGATACACAAACACAGTGCACAGCAGCATCTTTGTAAGGCTGGGGCTGGGACTCCTCGTTCATAAACACGGCAACATGGGACAAACCCAGCTCTCTCCCGCATCCAGAGGGAAGTGAAGAGGTTCTGTTTCCCTGCACTCCTGTGAGGAGCAGGACAAACAAAAAAGCTACAGACAGGGAAGAGCCATGATGGCAAATATTTAATGCAAACAGTGATTCTTATAATTAACCAGCAAATTACATGCTCCGTGCTTCCCCCATCCCTATCCCTAACACGGAAACAGCCGTCTGTATCCCGCTCCCATGCTGGGGGTACATAAGGAATTATTACCTACATGTGACAATTTTAATACAATAGGAATTAAAAATAACTCAAGGAAACAGACATGGCATTGGTGCTCACATGAGTGAAGAGACCTCTGCAGTTATTTCTAGTGACTACTGGATTTCCATGGAAATAACCAGGTCCCCAGGCTGGCCGGAGCCTCCGAGGAAACACTCCTAGTAACCCACACTCTGCTGCTGGCACACCTGCATACAGCACCTCGGCAGGGATGCAGCCTTGTGAGCTGGAACACAGACTTCAAATAAAGCTAAAAGTCCACGGATCAGTATGTCTGTGAGGGGGCAAGTTCCAGGCACTCCACACATCCCAGTGACTCAAACCAGTGAGATCCTCAGGCGTAAGAAGGAAGGGGAGGCAAAGTGCAAAGCAGGAAAGGCTGGAATAGCCTGTTGGTTCCAGATGTTTATGCAAGTGGCAGACTGCATGTCAAACAAGCACTCAGGACTCAGCCAGGGCACGGAGCTAGGGCACTGGCTTGGCAAAGCACGGCTGTTTCTGCCCATGAGCACACAAACCTGCTCCTGTACAGCACAGCACTGCTGTGCATGGAGGCAGCTTCACCAGTGGTGAACACACCTGTAATTGTGAGAGGTACCTTTGCTGTTAAGGTCCTTATGCTACCACTATAATACCCACAAATACCCTGGAAGCAAACAGAAAAGTCCTCCTGCTTACCCAGAGGTATAGATTATATAGATAAAGCACTTTGCTTTGATTCAAAAAGGCCAAATGTTTCCCTCGGCATCCAACTCTGCTTTCCACTTGCTTTGTCTCCAGTTGGTACGAGCCAAGGCTGAAGCCTACACACCATGGCTGAAAGAATCCCACAGATATTTCCTTCGGTGGTGTATGAATTTTGTGAGTGTTCTGCCTTTAGTTGCACACAGCCATTAAGTAAACTTACTTGCCCACAAGTAAATGCTCCTGTGTGCACACAGGAGGTCCAAGCCAGGGTGTTCTGCCTGCACAATCTTAAGGAAGTCTTTCCAACTCCTTTCTTAAAAATTGTATTAAAGAACACGCAAAATTATCAAAATGCAGAGAATGACAGAATTACAGCTGCCAGGCAAACAACCTTCTGGCTTTTGCATGTGCACCACTTTCAGGGTGGACATCTTTCAGGGGATCACTCATGGTGTGTTCCCTGTTTCCTCCAGCTCAGCCTGTGGCCCCTGGAGCCTGGTTTGCAGGACTGATGTCCATCACAGCACGGGTGTGTGATCAGAACCACCCCCCAGGCTCAGCATCCTCGGAATGCAGGCTGAGGGTTTTCCAAACTGGGCACCCTTACGTTTCTCTACTCTCCCTTCAGCCTGCACCCTTGAAATGGCAATTATATCATCACCATAGTTGATTATAACTATTTATGAGATTTTTACAGCAGTAAGACTGTTTGGATAGCTGCCTCCAAAGTAATAAATACTATTAGAATAAACCATGAAGAAATTCCTAATTTCATATTCAGAGCACAACGAAAACAAACGTTAAATAAATGCAGAAAGAATGAATGAAGAAGACAAACTACTCAGCAGCACCCTTTCAACAAGCCTCTTATTATTCTGGGCAGTGAATGAAATGGAGACTGTGTGGGAGAGAAAACAAACACACAACCAGAGCCAAGCAAAAGGGCACAAAGGAAAGGAGGGTGCAGAGGAGTCGCGCTCGAGCAGGGAATGGTGCCAAACGGGGAGGGCAGTGAGAATGCAAAGGGAGCCCTGGTGACAACTCCCTGCCCGAAGGAGAAACCCCTGTCCTCCATGGGCTGTTGGACATCTCTCACTTCTTAGTGTGGAGACCACAAGCCAGGCTGACCCAAGACCAGCACAAGCAAGAGAAGTCATGTGCCATTTCTCGGCCAACAGCAGATTTCTCACACCCCATTTGCACACAGAAGTGCTTGCAAGGCTCAACTTTCTGGCCTGGCAGTCTGCTTGCTGTCCTGAGGGAAAGGTATGAGCTGAAACCTCTCCAGGGAGCCAGAAGAGCCTGCAGAGAGCTCTGCACATTGTCATGCAAACAGGCAGTGTAAGAAGGGGCAGAAGGAATGAGGTTGTATTGCAGGCTTGGAGCACAGCACCATACCTCTGACAACCCCTTTCAAAAATCCTCTTCCAAAAAGAAATGACTGAGAAGAGCAACATCCAAAGCTCTCTGAAATAAAGTCTTGCCTGTGCAGAGCAAAAGTCAGTGGTTTAGAATAAAATACAAAGATTGGCTGAACGCAGGTTCCTGACCAGGGATCATGACAAGCCCCCACACAGCCACAAGGCCACCAGGACATGGCAGCACTGTCCAACCCCACACGCCTCTCAGCTAAGCTCTCCTCCAGCAGCTCTGGGGAATAGTCTCCTTCAGAGAGGAGCAACTCTTTTGGATCTACAAGCTCTATGCTAGCAAAAACAAGCCTCTGCCTTTTTTAATTCCCCCCTCCTCACCCTGAGAGAGAAGCTTCAAGCCCTTGAAACCAACCTATTTGTCCACTGTCTTTCAGATCCTTGCTCTCAGCTGGGGATATTGTGTTCGCTCTCTTTATCCTGCCCTAGCACCCACTGAGCTTGCCTGTGTGTTTGAGGCAAGTGTTGTGACCCGAAGTGGTCACATATCATAGCCAGCCCATGGTAACAGGTCAGTGCTCCTGCACCACTGCTATCAGCACCGCTAACTGTCATTCATGGCATCTGGCATCTTTAAACCTGGAAGTACTTCTGCTCTGCATGCTGAATGCTTCTTCAGTACGACTTCAAAAAAAAAGAAATGCATTTAAAGAGGTTTTCTTTATCCTTTCATTTATATCTTGCATTAATTTTACCCTGGGAGTTCTGATTTAATGCATTAGGTCTCTGCCACCCAGCCTGCACTCCTTCGGTGGCAGTTTAAAGACATTCCCTCCATGACTCTTCCCCCAGCACAAGCGGAGGAGCTGCCTTTCTTTTCCTTTTGCTTCCTAGACAATCAAGGCAGAGGCAGTTTGCCTTATCTGCCCCAAGCTGAACCAAGTGACAAGGTTTTAACCACACAGTGCACCTGAGCAGAGTGGTCCTTAAGCCATCACCAACCAGCACATGGTTCAGCCAAAGGGCACGATCTGTCTCGCCAAGCTTCAGGCCTCCAGAGCTGAGCTCGTAATGCTTGCTTCCCTTTCGGAGTCCATGGATGCAGATTCTTTGTCTGTCCCAGGCAGACTCCTGAACTGAACCTGATTTACAGCTGCCTCAAGCAGCCTGGGTTTCTCCACGTGCTCCAGTGGGCTCCGGGTGACTGGCTGGATGCAGATATGGCTCACTGCTCAAACACCAACGGTGGCAACCTAAACACTGCAGGACAGCAGCAGCAGTGAAAAAAGGCATGTTTTACTACACATGGCAGCTGACTGGATTCAGTCAGTATCTTTCCTAGTGGAAAGGGTCACAAAGAAGGGAAGCAATACGGGGAGATGCCGTGCCAATGCCTGCACTTTCAGTGAGAGAGAGCATGTGAACCAACAGCCCTTCTTCACATCCCCACAGCAGCAGGCATCACAGGAGTCAGTTCTGTCAAGTGTTGTGTTTGTTCTCATTGTATAATTAAGATATTTGTAGGCAGGAACAGGTTCCAGTAAAATTAAGTTTGATCAGACTTGAGCTTTCTCGCAGGCAGTTGCACTGCACAGCCCCCACTGAGCATCGTGGCAATACGTACTGAGAAACCCAGGAGCTCCATTTCCATAAAAGCAGGCAGCTTAGAATTAGCTGCAGATAACTCAAAGTGACTGCTTAGAGCAGAAATGTAATTGTCTGAAAGAGGTTATTGGTTCTGAACATGATGCACTGCACTCATGATCTGTCATACCTCATTACTTCAGACCAGTGTAACTGGATGCGTTAGAGACTCCTCAATGCCGAGCTCTTTTAAGATGCTGCCTTCCAGGCTGAAGTCTTAAAAAAGAAGCCATTATCAAACTCATTTTCTCAACTCCTGTGGCATATTTACAGGTTGAATGGAATGAAATTTTTTTAATAGTTCTTAAAGCACAGCTCCACTTTTGAGGGTGATTCGACAGAAATGGAATCAATTGACTTAAAAGTTTATTGCCTGTAAGCATGCAAATGTTACTTCAGGGGTTTAAAGAAATAGATATTGTAGCAGCTTTGCATTCAACCAAGGTTCAGAAGCTGACAGAGAATTTATTCTAATTCCAGTAGTAATTTGCAACTCTCTCATTTGGTTAGGCCACTGCAAACCAAGCACAGGGCGAGCACGTCCCTAATTTGCATTGGTGGAGCTCAGCCCTCTTTGAACACAAGGAAACTTTGTTCTCTCCCTCTGTATCTGCCTATCTAACTCCACCTCACAGAATTTGGGAACTGGAATTACAATGCCATGATTTCCACCACGTCTCCACTGGCACACGTTACTACAATGGAAACTTTAGCAATGTGAAGATGCACACAAGGACTAAAACTCAGCACAAAGGTCTTTGGCTGCACAGGGTCAGGGTAAAAAGCACTAGAAACTTACTCTGGTCACTGAAACAAGAGGCTGTACACCCTCCTTGTGACTTCAGAGAAAAGATCCTGAAAAAGTGACATCATTTGTAAGGTCACTTTTAGAAGTGGGACTATATATCAAGCATTTATTAACTGAATTAAGTATATGCAATTTAAATTATGCTTTCCTTGTCTTATTAACATATTAATGAATACACATTGAGTTGAACTAAAAATATATCAAATATTTGCATGTCTGATCATCTTGTGGAGTTTTGCAACTGACAATTTGAGAGGACAGAAAAAACCCCAACTTATGTCAAGGTTTATGCAAAATTACTGCTTAGAGAGGTTTCTTAATCAAAGGGTTGCTCTGCATCTTTTGTAAGCTAAAATGAGCATCTATTCCTAAATGAAGAGGACTTACTCTTGGAATTATGATCAAAGTAGTCATTTCCTCAACTTCTAAAGCAGTGATGTCTCAACCAAAAGCACTGCCAGTGATCTCCTCCCAAACAGCTTTCAGAGAAAAGCAGGGAAACTTATGCTTCAACACACTGCCCCACTATGTACTCTCAAATCAAACAAAAAGAAAAAAAATGGCATAGAAGCACACAAGGAGACAGAGAAAGCTGTTTCAAGAATGAAATTGTTGACAGCAATCAACTTCTTGTAACCATTGAATGAAAAAAGCCCCAACAAACCAGTCAGGACTTGCCTGCTGTTCTTCAGCTCTACTCCTCGCTGCTCCCATACTTCCAGCTTCACTCCAGGCAGCTCAGCCACCTCTGTGGTTCAAGCTTGCCATATTTCCCACCTAGCAGTGGAGAAAATAACTGGGCAAGTAATAGGACAAGTATTTCAGCCAATGACCGTGGCTGGGAAATGTTCTAGAAGCAAAGAATACCAACGCTCCTACAACACTGGAGCTCTTCTGTTCTTGCAATCTCAACAGGTTCCCACCTCCAGATACCATTTTGGATCATTTCCAAATCAGACTCCTCTTCCACACTTCTCCAGATTAAGTCTACTCTACCAAACTCGTCCAACAGCCATGTCCCTCATTTTCTATCCCTTCTCCATTCTGAAGAAAAGCTGGCACTTAATTTATCCTCAGTGCTCCAGGAAAGCTGCTTTATTTGTTCCAGAGACCATCGGCAAGAATTAAAAACGTGTCATTCTCTGAACATGCATGCTTAAATGAACATTTTTTTCATGACAAGGCAGTGTTCTCATCTCTTTTGTTCCATTTTGCCCTTACCCCGTCCCTTCAACAATTTGACTTGGACCAAAAAATAATTTGGGAAAAAAAATAAAAAGGGTGGGGAGGGAACAAAAGAAAATTTGATTTGGGCTCAGCCAATTTCAACTTCCAACTCTGCAAATGCGTAACTACTGGGGTAGCACAATGGTGAGAACACCTACCAAGGGTCAGGAACTCCTGAGTCCACGTTGCCGGGAGAAAAAGACCTGTAACCTGAAACTGCCACGTGCACACGTGCTGCTTCAGGGCAGTTCTGTTCACTGCCTTCCCTTGGTCTGCCTTCGCAACACGATGGAGCAAAGGCCAGGGCACTGAGGTGCACATGCAAGACAAATCCATGGAATATGGAGGTAAGTGGACCTGCAAATGCAGATGAAACGAACTCCCACCAGTCATCTGCTGAAAACCTGACCTATACAACGTGGAAGTTGGTGTCTGCAAAAAGAGCCTTGCCTCCTTCAGCCTTCATTCAGTCCCTCAGGAACGGGCATGACCAGCTCCCAGAATATTTTTTCATGGCCCTCAGAAGTCCTCAGGTACCACCACTGGCCGTGTAAACTGACAGCAGCAACAGCATCTGCAGCAGGAATGAGAGTCTGCTTTCACACAGCCACAGCACTGGGATTCCCAGCATTTCACACGTTGATTACCACATTTCTGTGCAGGGAGCTCACAATGCCTCAGCTCTAACGCTCAGCTACCCATTGCCAAGGACAGTCCTGTGCACGAGCAAATTCCAGCAGCCAGCAGCAAAATCCCTATTGGAAACGCTGTAAATGGCATGGTAAGAAGAAAAGGAAGGGAAAAACCTGATATTTATATTTTTTACATTTTTAACTAGGACGAGACATATGAGTGGAAGCACTAGAAGGACAGAAAGCCACAGCTTGCTAGAAATTAGAAGAGAAATTACCCTCGATAAAGATTACACCCAGAACTGCCTACAAATTGCATTCTCCTGTTGCCCATGCCTTCTGCTGCCTCGTGTATTAATAGAGCTGCTCACCACGGAGGAATTCAACTTGTGAAGAAAGGTGAAAAACAAAGCTGCTGGCAGATAACATACAAGCTGCTCTAAAGAAATGCCACAGGTCCACTCCTCCCTCAAAACAGCAACACATGCAGAGGAACACAGCCAGTTTAATGGTGCAGCTTGCACTGATTCTGCTTTGCTGCTGTGGATGTGCTGGGTTTTTTGCTAGGTCAGTTCTGGCACAGCCACAGCTGGGCCCAGGTTTTACGAAGGGTGTACATACAGATATTTAAGACAGAATAAAGAGAACCCAAATGATTTTGCAGCAAAGAAGGGTGTAAGTTCCCAGTGTTTCTCCCCAACTACACGTCAGCTTTCTAATTCTGTATCTTCTGATACCTTCTCCTGCAGCAGCTCTTCTTAATTAAAATAAATTGAGAACCTGTTCTTATTTACATCCCTGAGCACTAATCTTCAGGGGATGTCCAGCGAGCCCATGACAAAGCTGGAAGGCTCTCCAGAGTGCCTTTTGGCAGCGAGGTGGCACACTGGCCAGAGTGGGAAGGCTGCCCAGCTGGCAGAACAAGCCCGAAGGCACTTGGCCAGGCCAGGCCTGTAAGCACACGATGCTTTGTCAGCCAATGCAGTGGGCACTGATGTTCATAACAACTCCTTTTGCCTCCCCGAGTTTTCTAAGAACAAATTACTTGCTAACGGTGACACCCAAGTCCTCTGAGGAGTGCAGATGGCCAGCAATACCAGAGCTGAAACTCAAAGGGCCCGGTCGCCTTGGCTTGCTGCATCCATCAAAGAAATCCCACTTTTCACAAAATTCATTTTGAGAACCAAGCTGAACTTTTCACTTTGTTAAAAAGAAGCCAGTGGAGATGACATTGCTTGCTGTTATCTCTGTACTGTATTACACTTAACCATCCCAACAGCCACAAATAACAAAGTCCTCTTCTCATTCTCCAAATTTCACTCTGCTTTCAGGGAAAGGTGACAAAAACTGAACTGTCAAAGCAAAGCACTACTGAGAGCGCCGTGCGGAGGATTAGGGGAATAAACTGAGTTCAGTCAGTCAACTGTGCTCCAGTTTGCTCCACGCCGGGTGACCCGCTGCCCTCTCTGGTTTTTATTTGCTTTTGCACTGTTCTGCCTTATGTAACTGTTCCCTCTAGCTCATAAATTTCCAAGGTGAACAAAAGCTCAGGCGATTACATTCAGCTGGGCCACAGAGGTGATTTTTTTCCTCTAACTCTGCTTACTGGGTTTTATACTTTTAATCACATAAAAGTATTTAAGCCCGTTGCGGTTCAGTTGATCGATTGGGCTTCCAAATGCCTGCACTTTCCCATTTTTGACTGGAACAATAGTTCTGATAATGTTAATAACTACAAAGATTGAAGTGGATTAAGGCTGGTGAGCAGAAATGCTCTGGTGGTTGTTTTTCCTCCCCCTTCGCAGGCCAGGCTGCCCCTGTTTTGGTTCAGGTACCCAAAAGTGCGTTTCATCTCCCCAGGCATCTCTGTGCCCACACCGACAGCCCACAAAAGACAGCCTGTCTTTGCAGAACACATCCTACATGAAAAGGACTGCAAGTCCATTATCTGCAGTTATTTTCAGCGCCAGCTCTGAAACAGCCTGACCTGGAGCCAGACAGAGGGAAAGCAAGCACAGCCATAATCCTTCCTCCCCAAAGCATGAGTTCACTCGTGACACTTCCTTCATCTGACCTTTCCTCCGTGGTGAAAGCTCTTGCTGGGGATAACTGCAGCGAGACCCGTGCTGACCAAAATGTGCAAAACACCAGCAGATCCCCAGTGGCATTCGCCCTGTAATCCCAGCAAGGTAATGAGATTTGTAGAAGCTAAATCCTAAGATTTTTTTATTACACTGTGAAAGCATGTTCCATTTTAGTGTTCAGCAGCACGTGTGAATTCAGTTTATCATTTGTTTATAGCACACTGATACAAATCTCAGCTTCAATTTGTGTAGAATACACATAATTAACAAGTCAAAAACAATTCTGGTCTCCCAAAAGTTTACTTTGGGACTCACTTCACTGTTTCCCAGAACATTAAAAGAATTAAAATCACCTTGTTTTTATGACTATGAAACTGATGAAATTGCAAAACAACAGACCTTCAAAATCCTGGTAGCACTGTACCTTCCACACAGAGCACATGACAGTTGTCTATGTTCAATATGAATTCTTTCCACATCTGAACTATCACCTGAATTATTATTATTTTCTCTGAATTACCAAGGTCTGGACCCAGCCACTGGCAGAGAGCACATGTGATACACCTAAAGTAAATCCTGAGCTGACAGTTCTTACCTTCTCAGTACCAGGTAAACTCCTGCATTGGCAAAGGATCACTACATCTAGTAAGTCCTTTCATCATAAAGTATTTATCTCAGTGGTAAGAGTTTAAAATAGCAATCAAAATATAGTCAAAACTAGGAGATATTAGACTTTTCAGTTTGTCAAAAGACTGTTACCAATGCTGGCCTGTTCTTTAAAGGAAGATGTTTGGTTTCTATGCACATACACATCCCTGGCGATTTCAGAGTGCAGAAAAATGATATGGAAAGAAAGGCTGCTCTTTACCCTTAAATTTGAAAGAAATTATCCAAATGTCATAATTTATATTGTGGCTTTTAGTATTTGCTATACAGTAGTATTTACCTACCATATACTATTAACTAAGTTTTATGATCCCTCTGCCAGGTAGATGTTGCAAAAAAAGAAAGAGAAGAGATATACAATGTTTTTGGAAAAAAACCCTCCAATCCTGATGGGATTTCCTTGGGTCTGTCTGGGAAGAATCCTGCAGTGGAACCCCAGCCTTCATGTTAAATTAGGGCAGGAAATACTCTTTGCTCATAAAACATCTTAACATCCCACAAAATTCCAATAAAAGTGCCATTACCTTGATTACCAGCATGTTAAACATTGTAAAGAAACACACGTGAAAATACCTGCTCTGTAAATAAGTTCAAGCAGAAAAGCCAAGAGCAAATACTCAGGCTAATCTACAGTGTCTGATCAGCCTCAGATACTAAATTGCAAATATAAAACAGTGCAAGAAAGTAAAACTTACTGGCAAATCAGCCCAGAATACAAGTGGGAAGAACACAGTCCTGAGGGAGAGACACATCTCAAGGAAAATAACATGGCAAAGTCCACAGCACGAGTTTAAATCCATCTTAAGGCCAAGCCACAGTGCAAAACCAATGTGGGGTTTTTTTTCTATTAACAACAAGGTCAGAGATAAATCTGTGACCAAAACCTGCAGGTAACCTAACAGTGTGTTCAGCAGCTGGAGCAGCGTGGATGCAGCGGGGCAGGAAGGGCAGGAGAAGGGCAGCTCACCAGCTCACCCCGCTCTCCCCGCCGGCAGATGCGGGGCCGGCTGAAATTTCATGCCAAAAGAGCTTTACAGCAATGCTCAGAGATGGAGAACACCATTTAAAAGGATGTAAAGAAGGGGGCAGGGAGCTATGTATGTTGTAAGAGAAAGCCAGCAAGGTCCAGAGACAGGAAGATAAAACCATTGTGCAGAAGAAAAGATGGGCTGTTGGAAAGGAAAGAATGGGCTGGCAGTGATGAGTGCTGGATACCACGAACAGATAAAGGCAAAGGCAGGCCAAAGTGCAACTGCTTCAGGATTTTATTTTTAGTCATATTGTTAAAGAAAAAGGGCTTTCAAAGCAGAGTACTTCATAGCTAGCGTGTTCACCTGCCTTTCACCAGGATGTACAAAGACTTTCACCAGCATAAAAGAAACTTTAAGTGTTGCTGTAAATTCTTTAATGAAAAATAGAGAGTTCAAACTGCAAGTTACAGATCCTGAACCAAACTTCCCAAAGTTTGGAGCACCAGTATTTCCAAATGTTTTTAAGTGTTTTTAAGAGCACTTAGAGGAAAGGGTTCATTTTTCCTATTATCAGTAACGCCAAGGATATTAAGAATTAATTCATGCAAGTTGTAATGGATTCTCAAACCCAGGAACATCTCTCCTCCACCAGAAAGCATTCATGAAATTTGACATAATTCATGCAAACTCAGTCTGCTGACATTTATAAACCACTCACATCAAATTCCCCACTTCTAGTCATGTTAGCTCTTACACATACATTCTTTCTGTCATGAAAGAAGTGATTGGTTAAAATCCAGAGATGGCAAGCAGAAAGCAAGGTTACTCATTGAAGCAGAAGCAGCAGATACTTCACCAAACTGCCCGGCCTCTGGTGGAGATCAAAATCCAGCCCAGAGACACCAAGAGGAATCAGAGCGACTCTAAATTCTGCAAAGGTACATTCTCCACAGGGTATTCCTTTGCTTCTGTTGAAGCATATGAAATATTAAAGTCAATTCATTACACATCGATGCACTTGTATACTCCCCTGTCATCAAGTGTCCAAATGAAAACAGTCTGTACTGAATAATTTACTCCTGAATCATCAGCCAGCTTTCTCCTACAAATCCAGGAGATCCTCAGTGTTCACCAAATCACATCCATGACTGACAACCTTTTAGAAAAGATCTTCTATGTGAAGCTTCAGAAAGGTACCAGCACGCGTGTATGTGATGTGCTACAAAACTTGGTATTTAGAGCAAATATAAATGTGTTAACAATAAAGTAGAAATTCATATAAAGGCTATAAAACATGATGGCTTGAGGTTTGTGAGCTGGATCCAGTATGCAAAAGCAACTCGCTTAACCTCCAACAGTAAAGTCTCTGCAACCACCTTTCCAGGAGGTCCCCAAACACCCATGGGAAGAGGTTGAGGGCTGGATGAACTCTTCTGGCAACCTACTTACTGCTGTGCCAGTGCCAGGATTCCCCTGCCTCAGCCCACCACAGGAGCATGCTCAGCCAAAAGCTTTTCAGCACAGAACCTATGTGACCCAAAGCTAAAGACCATGAGAAACCACAGCTTCTTAGACACCAATTTTGACTGGAGTGGTGACAATCCTAATTACTCCATGATCATTTCTGTACAAGTCTGATACTTTATTGGCTCTGAGCATCAGACCTGCCGACAGATCGATGTCCTCTGCAAAGAAGACAGAAGTTATGCCTGAGGGCAGAACCTCAACTGCTTCCCACGTCTGAAACACAAACCTGCACTGCTGAAATAATGAACTCTGGGTTTGTTGTGGGGCTGTTGGGTAAGAGACAGCACTGTCTCAGGAACGTGTACTCTTCCTTCATGCTCACACCGCCTTCCTGCACGGGGTGGAAGAAATGTAAATGCACTTGCTGATTGATGTTACTGTAATAATCCATTACTGGGGAAAAAACAACTTCAAAACCAGAGCCACTAAGGACATAATTCCCTTATGAAATACAGCAGTGGTTCTGAGTTCAGGATTGTTTTTTTTAATGAACATGACTATTTTCCCCATTTGCTCACTAATGCACTTATTCTAATGTACTCACTGCAACCTCTCTTTTTTTTTTTTAGAACTTTTTCCATTTGTTACTAATGGGATGTAATTATTTCCCATCACAAGATCCTGAGCAGAAAACTCCACTTTTTTGAGGTTAGGAAAAAACCTAAAACCACACACCACTATGCTGTTGGTCACTGCAGAGATACACAAGTGGGAGGCAGGGGGCTGGCACTTCGGAAGGGTGAGCTTTCAAAGACTGAGAGGAGTGACTAACAGAATAATTCTGACAATATATACTGTCTCAGGATCCCAATTCACTTTGACTTTCATTCTGGCCTTGGTACAGCCACACAGTTTCAATGAAATCACTCAGTCAGCATCAGTATACCCCAGGTTCCCATATATATGTGTGTGTATATACATTTTAGGTATGCCTAATCCAGGTACCCTTGTGCTTTAAGCTACTAAAATATTACAAAATCCAAAGAAATTTGCTAAATGTTAACTACAAACATCAAAACTCCCAAAATAGCTCATGCTATGATCTGCAGTAGCTACTGCTAAGAAATGAGGCTTTAAGATCTGCTAACACATTGTAGAAAAAAAAAAGATACCAAATTTAAACATTTCCTGTCAGAAAAAGACAGAAAAAGGAGATGGGAAGCCGTGCCTTTAGCTGTACATTGATATGAATTATAAAGATTAAAGGAAATGCAGTGTTCAGCACTGACAGAGCTATGTATCTCTTTTAGGCAGATCAGACCAGATGGTGTAATGTGACTGGCAATAATACTTGCGACATGAAAGTAGGTGTTCTGTGAAATAAAGAGGAGTCTTTCCCCTCCTTTGTCCTAAAATGTAACAGATGCTTGAGCACCATAATTTGTGAACTCCATTTTTTATTTTCAGCTTCTACGTTGCAGATATTACCCAATTTTGGTATTGATTAAGGAAAACAAAAAGCAACAAACAAACAAAACCTAATGGGCTTTGCAGCGCATGGGATACAAATACAGCTTCAATACAACTGCTAGCACAGCTGATTTTATGTTTGATTTCTGTGCCCTCAGATTTTTCAAGCTTAATGTGAAGAGAGCTGTCAATACATGTATGAAGATATAAGGTAAGCAAAAATTGCATTCACCACCCAGAATGCATCTCTGTATCTGAAGATGGACCACGAGTTCAAGCACTTCAGAGACCTGGTGGTGCAAAGCATACGGGCTTGATTTGGGTGCAGTGAATTCAGCAGCAGGTAAAATGCCTCAGCACACACTTAGCTAAAGCAGGTGTAGATATTTTGCAAAAGAAAGCTTACCTGCCCATTTTTTTCCAGTTCCATCTCAACTATAGCCACAGGAGTGTTTATCTGGTCGATGTGCCTTGACTGTGACTTCAGATCCACTCTCCAGCTCATGTTCTTCAGGGCATTATCCCAGCGGCTCCGATTGATCAGGCTCTCGTGGATCTTTAGCCGGTGGTTCTTCCAGAACTTTGCAATCACTGCAGCTTGATCAGGTGTGATGCCACCTTGTTTTTTGGTTTGGGCAGTGAGAAAAGCCTCCAGCTGATTCAAATCCATGTCCGCTGAAGCAATTGACTGCAGGGAAAATAAGAGGAGAAAAAGGGAAAAGCTGGCTCAAAATGACTCCTGAGCAGTTTAAGCCGGACAGCCTGACAAAAGGTCACATCTTTAGGGCTTTAAAGATTGAATTGCAAAGGGATGGTGCAAACAAAGCTGGGTTATGGCAATAACCTGACAACTTTCATTAAAGCTCAGTTGGCCAGTGCTTACTGCTTATCCCAGCCCCCTGCCCTGGGACAGCTGGAGTGTAATGGATCAGCACCAGCAAGGAGCAAACCGGGAGTGGGAATGCAGGACTGGGACAGGATAACAGAATCCCAGAATCCGAGGGGTTGGAAGGGACCTCGAAAGCTCATCCAGTCCAACCCCCCTGCCAGAGCAGGGTCACCTAGAGCCCATCACACAGGAACGCATCCAGAGGGGTTTGAATGTCTCCAGTGAAGGAGACATTCAGGGAGGCTTCTTACTGCCTGCCTGGCCCCAGTATGCCCTGCGCACATCCAACTGGTTGCTACTGGGAGCCGGGCCAGGGGTCTGGCACAATGCTGCTCTTCTGAGGGTCAGAAAGCCAGGGCATACACAGCACAGGGCACCGCAGTGCTCTGGGGGCACCAGCAGGAGCTTCCAAAGAGCACCCGTGTGCATGGAGCAGTCCCAAAGAATGCACCTGCAGCTTCTCCTGAGGCACTGGGGACTCTGCCAGGCCAAACACTGTGTGTATGTTTTGCAAGGGAGTGTAAGGGGTCATTTACTCCTCCTCCCCGTGCAGCAACAGAAATTATTCTTCCCAAACTCATTTTAATAGATATCCAGTTTCCCACACATTTTCCCAAAGCTGGTGATCCTACAGCCTCCAACCTGCACTGTCTAACTGGCAATGGTTGCTAGCATGGCTGCGGAGGGAGGGGAGGGTGGCTGAGTTTCCCCATCGTGGTGTCGAGCAGACACTTTTGCTTCTTCTCACCCAGAACAGACACTGCTTACCCTAAATGAGCATGTGGCCTCCAAACACACCCCAGTGTGGAGCACAGCAGGGTGAACACTGCAGTCCTTGGGATGTGCCTCAGTTTACTGTTCCTCGATACGGTTTCCCCACTGTGGGGGTCAGCTGGAGCCTGGTGGGTCAGTGCCCCAGAGCTGGGTAAGGGTGTGAGCCCTGCGGCTTCTCCCCACTCCACCAGCGATGAACCCAACCTGTGCCTGCAGCGAGCTGCTGGCAGGCTTTGCCACCTGCCCCCAGAGCACACCAATGCCAAGGTATGCAATCTTAGTCACCCAGGAGCAGCCTGAAATAAAACAGCAGGTAAAAAAACCCCTCACAACACCTAAATCACCAGAAGCAGCCCAGAAGAGCGAGCTCACTTATCACGACAGGGAACAGCAGCAGGTTGGCTGCTTGGAGGGCAGTGAAGCCAATATGCTCACCCTCCAGCACACCCCACATCCTCCTCACCCCAGGTCTTGCCAGGAGAGAAGCAAACCAGAAGCCACCCAAAAAACGCCAACAACTGTGATCTGCAACACTCACGCTGCCTTCTATCACCCAGTGGAGAAGAGCTGCCTCCTCCAGCTTTTATGATTGTGTTTTGTTTATGATTTTTTTAGGAGGGATGTGCTGCCTTCCCTCGCCCCCACGATGGATTAGCTGCCATCTGCTCTGTGACTGAGAGAAGAAATGGCAATCCACACCAGAAGTAACTACTCAGCTGTGTCTGGGCTCCAGCTTAACAGGAGCATCTGCCAACTTATCACAAAATGTGAGATGCCCAGGGCACAGCTCTGACTTTTCTATAGGGCATTCATTGTATCTGTATATGTTGTTTGCTTTCATCAGGAAGATACTTAATTTAAGAGGCAATTATCCTCTAATATCTAATTATGCTGTGAGTGAAAAAAGCACTTTTCATTTTCAAAAGAAAAGCTGTTTAGACTCACAGCCCTTTCCTACACGCACGTCTCATGTGAAGAGGACTGTCCATTGACAGCAGTGTGGAATATTTCTGTTCATTTTCATATCACTACACCTGTGTGTGGATCTGTTAGGTGCTGTGTGACACCAACCACCTCTTATGCACCCCTTTTGTGTTGGTTTATGTGAAGGGGGGGAGCCAGAGGTGAGCCAACAGCCCCAGAGCACAGCACCTCGTGCAAGCCCTGCCAAGACCAAGATCCAGTTGAGATGCAGGCTTCCTTCTCAGCTCAGCTGTGCAGAAAATTGCCTTCTGTTCTACTCCTGCAGAGGACCCAAGAACATAAACTGTGTCCTCTGCACTGAATGAAGCGAAGGGGTTGTGAAGAGACATCTGCATTAAATGTGAAGCTAATGCAGATTCACTGGATCAAACAACCAGGTAACCCTTTCCTCAGCTTGCTTTTACAGCCTTCAAATGCTTCATGTCTGTAATTCTTAGGGGTTTCTTCTAAACTCACCCCCTTCACAACAACGCTTTGCAAGATGCAGCAGGATTTCTGGCAGTGCTTTGCCAAGCTGATAAAAAGCACACGCCCAACGCTCCTTATTGTGCTTGACACAATATAAATCTGACTTCTAAGTGTATCTGAAAGAGGAACCTTGTGACCAAGTTTGCAGTTTTAAGCACAAAAACAACAAAACAATTTTACTAAGGCTTAAACACAGCAGCTAAACTTGCTGTTTTGGCAAAGATCATCAACAGATTGATGCTTAGTTAAGATCCAGCCTGAGCTACACGTAAAACCTCTACGTTCATGGACTGTGAGCACCCTGATACAGCTTGCTACAAAAATACAATCACATAAAACAGAGCAAGGAAACCATGTGTCGTAATTAGAAGTCATTTCTCTCTCTCCCTCACAGACAGGTGTGCACATGGACACACACTATGGATGGCTCACTACTGCACATGTGTACAGCCAAGGAACCAGCCAGGCAGCTGCTGTTGAACAGCAAGAAACAGCTCTGGTCATACTGAATTCACATTCAACATATACCCACTATGTCTTCAAATATAATTCAGCCAATAAAAATATGACTTCAAACACTATTTCCTTAATGGAACAGTATTTGATAGTCTGGAGAGGTTTGTATTGTCTTAATTAGATCCATTAGACATGTGCCTTGGTGCACAGAACAGGAAAACAGACTTAAATTCGTTATCTCTGCTGAGAAATAAAGCCTGACAAGCACGCACCACCAGTGAGAAACAACAACTGGGAAAACCCACCGGGAAAATGAACGCACTTCATTTCCAGAAATGAAACATTACTTGTCAAGCATAATGGAAGAGCTCCAGGAGCTGGCCATGCCCGCATGTGTAGGAATTTTCTCCAGCTGACCCTCAAGATTGCAGGCTGCTGCCAGCCTGGAGCACAAAGAACTCGGAGAAACAAATCATTCAGTGCCGTGTACCGTACCAATGAACTCACCTCTTCAGGCTTTTGGGGGGGGTGGAGTGGGAGGCTTTTCCTGTCCCAGCCCTTGCAATTCCAGTGCTCTTAGAAATACAACCTTGAAGCCCATTCTCAGACCCTCAGGGCACATGCATGGAGACAGTGGACCAGCTGCAGATGAGGAACACGCCAAGGGACCCTGCTTGGCCACTTCAATCACACTAAGGCAGTTCCTGTTCATGTCAGGGTACCACACATTTCTTTCACTTATCCTTAGAAGAAAACCTTTAGTGGATTTGGGGCAAACAGGGGGTACCTGCTGTATGCAGCTTTGGGGTGCACAGCTTGCTTCTCCTTATCTAAAAGGGATGGCAGAGGGGGACCAGGAGCAGCTCCCGTCACCTTTGGGCACACGCAGGTCCTAGTGACAGCAAGCTATTTGTCCAAGTCAGCTCAGCATGTTCTCCTCCGCTAGGAGCTTCAGACAGGAGGAACATGAGAACATCACTGCAACCCTGTGGTTTCTGGGTCCTCTTTTTTAAGTACATACTGACCAGGCTCTCTCCCAAGGGCTGCTGAGATATCCAGTCCTGTAATAAATGAGCTGTTCCCATAGATGTTCCCTGGATATTAGTCCAGTAGACTTTCCCACGTTTCTGGAGACAGTGGAGGTTTTCAACCAGTTGGTAGGTTGTGCCTCACAGACACTGTTTATAGAGTCCACGAGCTCTCCTGAGAATTGGAATTAAGATAAAATTAGATGCAACAGCCTGCTTGTCTGCACTTGGAAATGGTGATCCATCTTTTGGAAAAAAACCCCAAAGATAAAGTGTCTACACCCCCACACACCCCCAAGAAGTTTTTAAGTAAGAAATCACAAGTGACCTTACCAATACATTTAGTATTTCTACATCAAAGTAGAGAGATTTTAACTAATCTTTAAGTCTTCATCTAACCCATGGGAGATCACACAAGTTCCTTTTATTCAGGTTCCATACTATGTCCCAATATTATTTCAGTTTGCTTCTTTTTGAGCTGTAATACACCGTTAAAAGTGAAATGAAACCGTGTGCTAACAGAAAAGAGCTGTGATTCATTAAGAGGATAATAATATGTATGTTTAAAAGCCTGTAGCTGAACTTCTTTCTAGTATGTAACAGATCCTCTGCAACACCTATTCCTTATTGCAGCCTGTAGAGCCCTTTGATTCATTGCTGAGGAGACACTAACCAGGTCAATGGACATGCAGCAGACTTGTAAATATTTTTGAGTTATTCTGACTTCCATCAGGCTTTCTCCTTGGACCGGAGGACTCGCCACAGACAGCAACAAAAAAATTACCTAACTGCTTCTGCAGATGGGGAAAATGTGTGTGCATGATGAAGTTTCAGACAAAATTACATCCTTCCTGCATTTCTAATCTTATTAGGCTTCATTCCACCCTGGCCTGTCAGATGTGCACATGGAAGATAAAACACTTCTCAGTGGGTCGCTCCCATGGCTCTTACTGACTCCTCTGTTTTCTCCCCCAAGGTTCCCACCGAGCAAAACCCCCCTGAATTCCCCATTTTATCTTTTCACATACAAGCTTACCAAATCCAGTGTTCTCTGCTAAAATTACTTTTCATCTGAACATGGAGTTCAATAACGGGGGAGTAGATATACAGCTATTTTTGGCTTAGCTGCTATTGAACACAAAAGGGATCTCAGCATTTGTTTTTCAAAGCATCTGAAGTGACCGTGACATTTTTTCTCCAGGCTGCCTCTGCCATTATTCTGTGTGTGAACAACCAGCCTGAACTCCTAATTCCATAAAACACCACTTCCTACATTCATTTGCGGGAGGTGTCATTTTTCTGTGGTATGAAGACTCATTTGATGACAAAGGAGGATGAAAGTCTGATTGAAATTGTCAGCCACCAGACGAACCACAGCCTGAGCCACGCTCCTCTGGGCAGGTCTTGCTACCTGCAAACCCGCTGTGCTGAGCTCAGAAAAGTGGCTCCACCACGAAAAAACAGCTTTAGCTGAAGGAAAACTGAGAATCATCTGCATTACCCTGTCTGGACCTACTTAAAGACCCTGTCTGGACCTACTTAAAGACCCTGTCTAGGCTTTATACCACTCACAGACCTAGAATAAATCCTAAAGTAAAACAAGCCCACCCACTACTAACGTTAGTCACAGCTGGACCTCCGAGCGATGCCTGCATCCCCAGCCTACGGATAGAGAGTAAAAGCTTGGATTTTACACAATAAATATAAAAGAGGAAGTGCCACCCCCTTCCTGAATAACAGTTTCCAAACTACTTCAGCTATTTAAAATAGAAAGAGGAAGAGATGTGCAAGAAAAAAAGCAATGGAAAGCACTTCTGAGAGAGCACAGACAGGCATTGGGCAGGCTACAGGGAACCAAAAAACCAAGGAAATGTTCTATTAATAGCAGATATCCCTGCAAATACAAAGGCCAGACAGGAGGATTAAAAATATGAACATATTAAAATTAAAAATACAAATTGTCCATTCTGGCCTGCACTCAAATGAATTACAGCAAGAGATTCCCAAGCTTTGCTATCAGCTTTCTCCCCGCTCGAGACAAATCCTTATCTACGGTTTAGAAAGCACTTTGCCACTTGGGGTGGAGGCAAAGAAATGTCACATTTCCAGTAGTTCTTCAGCACGCAGCCACGTTACAGACAAGTCTGACAGGTTCAACCTTTTTCAAAATCACTGTGCATACACACGTGCTCCCTGAACTACGCTTCAGCAGCAGCAAACCAAGTTCTCAGAGAACACAAACCTTTGCAGGTTACACTGTGCACTTTAAAATGGTCTCTTCTTCAGTCCTGAAGGAGCCCGATTCAGAAATAACTCCCAACAGATGGAAGCCATCTCATGCAGTATTGGTAAAGACAGAGAGGAAAATAAAAGGCTGAGAGAAACCCAGATAGGACAGAATAAATAGCAGATGGTAAATACAGAATGATCTGAGGAAGGCAGTAAAAGCAGGAGGAGACAGACACAGTGACAGTCCCGGAACTGGTGACATGACCTGCTGTTCCCCTAAGAGCCCACGTGGTCAGCCTTCTTTCTGCTCCTCTTTTCTCTTACCATAAAATAAATGAGAACTGTGTTTATCAGGTTTCTACAATCATTCTGGGAAAATTACTTGCTGCTGCAGACCACTGCTTCATGTTTAATCTCGTTTCACGTAGGAGAGTTAAAAATAGATCCTGGAGCAGCTCCTGCTTTGCAGGCACGTGGAAAAAGAAGTTGCAGCCGTACCCCCCGTGCAATGGGCAGAGAGCAGAGCTTGGTGTTCACTCTGCAGGCAGAGACCCTGCCAGTGGCACCAGGCAGAGACAAACCAAGTACAGAGAATGGAATTAATGTAATGAGTTAACTTTGACTCAGCGTATCTTGACTGTTTGCATCTTAAAAGTTAATAATTAACTCAGGTAATTTCCCCTTGGTTTCCATTTGGCTATCAGCTTCCCTGCCAGCAACGTGCAGATGCTGCAGCAGTGACCACCACCAGACACCAGTCACACCCCAGCTGTATGATGTCCTGCCACATCCTCCCATTTGGAGCCAAACTCGGACTCCAGGCTGTGCTTTCCTCCCTTTCCCAGCACTGCTGTGCATTACCTGTGCTGCTCTGGGCAGTGGCTGGGGTTACATTCTCCTGCCTGGCAGGAGAAGGGTTCCTGCACTCCCGAGCCAGGCTCACACCACAGCACATCCCTGCCTCAGCCCATAACCCCATGAACACGTTCCACAGCAGCAAAGAGCTCAGCAAGTGAAAGAGATGAGTTTACAGACCACACGGGTTCAAGGGAAGCAAGCAGGAGTGCTTCCCCATTTGGTCATTCATCTACTGTTTTGACAACTCTTGGTACACGTCAGGCAGGTCCCAGGCACAGGACACAGCCACTATGTCCTCCTTTCAGCAGGGATAAAATGCTTTTCCCTCCTGTCAGCTCAGCAAACACAAAGCATGTTCCCCAGCCCACAGCAGCCATGGTGGTGGTGGTGAACAGCTGAGCCTTCAGGAGGAGAAAGGAGCAGCAGCTCGCTGCAGGACTCACAACTGCTCTGTGAATGTCCCCAGCACTGGGAAGTGATGCCTGATGGGGAGCAAAGCCCACCACAGGGAATGCAGGAGAAACCATCCCTCACTGCACCGTAAAGATTTAAGGACCATATGCTGTACCAGAAATGCTCTTAGAACTCAATGGAATAAATATTCTGGGGAAAAGAAAGCAAAAGACTTAATGAAACAGCCAAAACCTTAATCTGAAAGTATTCTCTAACAGAATCACGGTAAATGTTAATGACTGCTTTAATTACCCCCGAGGGGTTCTCCATTTCCATCAGATTAGGCTCCTGACGAAGGCAGCTGTCAGGAGAGCTGGCCAAGCCACCAGGTTTCCCCTGAGCTTGCAGGAAGGATGCCCAGCCCCGTGCCCCCACACCCCACCGGTCAGAACTGGTGCTGGACAAGGTCTGGCTGTGCATTTCACCATCACAGGCCTTCACAGCTAAAAACTTCAGCACTTAAATGCTCTAAGACACCGCAGCCCACACCATCAAAAATAATCCAATTCATTTTTCCCATGGCTTTTCTTTGGCTTTTAGGCAAACTGGGCGCTGATGGTATTTAATGAACTCCCCAGCGTGTGTCCACACACACAGAGGAACATTTCTCTTGCACTTTTCATTACAAGACTTAAGGATTTCCTGATGTCACAAACATGTCATGAACATCTCTCTGCCAAGCAAGGAACAACTGACACTCTTCTACCTGCTTCCCAACAACCCAGAGCCAGATCCCTCTCTTACGGTCACGCAGGAGACTTCATACAATGGCTGCAAAGCAGAGGCCACACAGTTACTCACTGTGTACAAGGCAAGTCCAGTGCCCGATGGGGGAAGAGTCCTTCTGCTAAGTTGCATCAGCTACTTGTGCCTTTGGGCTCCCTGGAGTTCTCAGGAGAGGACCATCTTAGAGGTCTCAGGAGGTCTGAAGCAGCATAATAACCTCTAGCCTCTTGAGGAGCCATCAGCAAAGCACAGCTCAGGCAACCCACACATCTCACCTGTAACACTGGAAAGCAAACTGGGCATCCAGCAAGACCCCAGCCAGCCCCAGAACCTCAGATTACCACTCTCATCCCAGGCAATGGGTAAAATCTGGGTGTGCCACCGCATGGTGCCAGAGGGTGCTCAGTTCTGACCTCTCACCTCATCTCTGTGTACATACTTTGTAAGCATGTATGTGTGAGCACCCTGTGAACACCTGAACATCTACTCAAACAACAGCACGCTGCCTAAAGGTGCCATTTCTCCTGCAGAAAAAGGGAGTTACGTGTATTTTGTTCACCTCACAAAAGGTAAAAATTGAGTTTAATGAAAAAATGCAAAAGAAATCACAACTTATTCTAACATATAAAATATTTGTACCATATTTGACCATGTAAAACTACAGGGCACTTATATAAACAGCTTGTTAGAACAGAATATAAACTATTCCTGAACCAGAAATGGCAAAAGACTAAGAGAATGGCACAGCTGATGTGACAGTCTGAAGACAGACATCAAAGCCATGTGTAAATGTCAGACAAGGAGTAAAAGTATCTGTTGCTTACTTGCCTTTTACACAGATACTGCTTCAGTGCCTGCACGTATCTTCAGAACATGCTTCATAATCCTGGCATCACGGTTTATACAGACTGCAAAGAAAGGAAAGAGAAAACTACCCACTGAGCTGAGGTAGGAATCTTTTGGCAGAGATCCTGAAACATCTCAACCAGAAAAAATCTAACCTTATTTGGAAAAAACACAGAATTTCACTCAAACTGTACTTGTATTGCCACTTTTTATTGTTAGAATAGAGAGATATGAAAACATGATTTCAGAAATACATTAACATGTGCAAAATGATATAGTTACAAAAATATTTTTAAAATAATTAGAAAAGCACTTATTTTCAGCCTAAAAAATGTTTGGGCAAGTTGACCATTATTTCACATTTGCTCCGCGCGGTGTCTTGTGTCTCTTTCAGAGAGATTCTGTTGTAATCTATTCCTACTTATGTGGAATCACACACAAACCAGCATGGTTAAGAGGTAAATATAGAAGATGCTAAAGAATTAGAGGGATAAAAGACGTATTCCAAGACCAGTGTTACCTTTAGAAGTGAAACACGCAGTCTTCAAGGAGAGCAGATAAACAGATCCCAACTCCACGGGGAGCTGAGGAGGAGGAAGGAGTTGCAGGCTTGCTGTACAAATGCAGAACTACCAATTCTACAAGGGATTGAGTACTCCAAATTACATCTTGGGCTCCCAGCTATGAGCAGGTGCTTGTGCACTGTAGATAAAGCGAGAGGTAAATCCCACTTGCTTTGTTCAAACAGCCCAATTTTACATCGCTGGGTGGCTGAAAGAAGCGTAGAAGGATTTGCTTTCCTTGTATGATCTGTAGGATTTGATTTCCTGTGTGCAACCACCACACACAGCGGAACACAGCTATGGAAAACCCACTGTGCTTAAGCTTCAGGTGTTCAGAATAATAACAAGAATGCTCCAAAGTAAGAAACCAGTTTGGTTGTCCTAGTAATGAACTCCTAATCCTTCGCTGTGGAGGCCATCCATGTTCCAGTCAGTCCTCACTTACTCCATGTATTAAATCCTTTTTCTTATGTTATTGTGTAAAAGCATAGATTTATAATGATAAACACAAAATTGAAAAATGGGGTATTTTCGGCTCCGCCTTTAAAGAAAGTCACTCTATTCACCTTGTTCTAGAGCCCGTGATCCTCTAGGGATGAACATGGAGCCCTCTCAGTAAGGTGCAGCCGACCCTCGCTGCCCAGGGAGGCTCACGGGGATATGGACCGGCCGTTCAGACTGGAGCTCAAGTTGCCAGAAGTTCCTACCTGACAATTTCTGCCCCACTGGGCTCAGTGACTAAACCAGCAATGAACAAAAGACTTCATGTAACAACTGTGGTGCCTGTTACTTTGTGCCATTAATGGTTTTCCTTTGTTTTTAATTAAGTAAACTATTGCACAATCAATGTCATCCAAACATGTTGAAGAGTTCAAGACCCCATCATACTTGGTCTCCACGCTGAAAGAAATCCAGAGAGCAGAAGCTACAAGATGGAATCCTTATAGCCACAAAGCACTGTTATCACTCTGAGGTTTTGGTATTATTTGCCTTTTTTAAAAAAAAATAGAGAATTGTTAGATATACTGCATCCAGCTGGTACAAACTGGTACCACAGAAAACCTAACGTGCACCATACCAAGGCTGCAGCTGCTAAGCATTACCAGGAATGAAAAACTTCACATGTTCAGCTTGCCTCTTCATGTGCCAGCTGTGAGCTCCAGCAGCTCGAGTGAATGCTACAGCTCTGCATCTCTGATAGGTGTTGGTTATCAATGCATTAACAGTCCTGAACCTGCTGTGACATGCAGATGCACATGTGAGCAGAGGGGATCATGCTCACCCCAATGTAAGGGATCCACTGACGAGTCTTTCCTACCCAGATTAATCTTTGTTTGCAAGACTTACGTGTATGTGAAGAAAGGAAGAAGTCATCACCTGCCCAGCTGTGTGGCAGCCTCATGCCAGACCGGTGGGGTCAGAATAAGAGTTTTTCCTCCATTGCCAACACGAGTTCTCTCCTGAAGTGAGCAAGCACTGATCTTCCTTCACACCAGTTGTGAGATGCAATTTTAGAATTGGTGTAATAAAGAATATAATCTCAGTGTACAGCCTTTCCTTTCTCTTGAGTCCTTCTTCATGCACGAAATTGAAGAAGAGACAACTCAAGTTCTCCCTTTTCATGAGCCATACTTAAAGAGGAGAGACAACTCCTACTAGCCCAGAAAATCACCACTGCTGAGATGATGGTGGTGAACTTCATCACCCTCTTCAGCTTTCCCCCACACTCTGGGGAACAGGGAATGGAGCATCAGTGTTACTGAAATAAAGGCAAGAAACTACACGTGAGGCCTAAGGGAGCCCTTTCCCCTTCTCAGATATACTCCATACAGTACATGTTTGATGAATGCTAATTAAGCATAGTAGAAGCATTTAATTTGTAGCAATGAACTTCAAAGGCAAGATCCAACTCCCTGGTCCTCAGTCAGAGTAGACTCTTGTTAAGGTCAAGAGAAACTGCAGGGATCAGACTGGACTGATGCTACTCCTACCTGCGTGGGATTGGGTTTGTGAGACATAAACTTGCTGGTGTTATTAATGAGGAGAACACTACTTACTGGCAGGAGTTCTACAAACACAATGAACTAAACCACACATTTGGGTGGGAAAAGGGAAACCAACGGGATACAAAGCATGGTGAGCACCAGGGAACCCAAGTTCCCCAGCAGCACACTGTTCTGCAAGCCCATTAGCACACAATTAGCACATTTCCAGTAGGGCCTCATGAAACCAAGACATAATGCAGAGTCATTACAAACACCAAGAGCTGGCACTGACCTGCCTGCTCCAGCAGCCCCCACCTTCACAGCTGGGACACAGCAACTACAGCTCTACTCACAGATATAATCAGCACTAATTGAGGACAAAACACACACACAGAAACTTGCTTCTTGTTTGGGCAGTACAATTTACCACCCCAATTACACACCAATGACGCAGGTCTGCCGACCTCTTAATTTACTGCTTTTCCACAGATAAGAGCATTAAAAGATAATATGACACAAAAGGACGAGTAAACCATTAAGTAAACCATTGAGTAAACCATTTTCAGTGGAGTGGTGCAGTTACAGCATTTTGGCACTGCACAGTCTCAAATGAAACCAGTCTTGGATTGGCCTCGTTAGGTGATGACCTTTTACCTCTGTCTCATGCCTGAGTTATAGAAAACATTACTGATTAAATGAATGACATAATAAGGGTGGGAGCCCCCTGCCTCTGCCTGCCTTCAGGATTTGCACCCGTAGCTGCACAGCAGTAGGAAGCTGATGAGGTTTGGAGGTGTGGATTCCTTGCTCACAGCCTGCTGTTCAAAGGACAGCCCGATTCATACAGATCTGCTCACAGTGCAGAGTACCACCACCCCCAGAGCCCCAGCTACCACCTTCTGCACACCTCTCCAGTCACTGCAACAGCAACGGGAACAGCACGGCAAACAACACAAACACTGAGGTTTGCAGCTGGAGAAATCACCAATAAGGTGTATTTAAAAAATCCAGAAGGCTGTAGGTACATTGTTGTTTCTAGCTGACACATACAAGCAATAAAATGCTGCTCCAGGCACTGAAGCACGGATCTTACTGCTCCTGCCAATGTTCTTCAACCATGTAACGTTCTGCAGCCAACCCTCCTCTCCAGCTCATTCTTTCGAAGGATTTTCCCCCTCTGCTTTATGTTATTCCTGCAATGGCCAGCTGCACCAGCCCTTACTTGAGCTGACAGCCTAAAGCCTCCAGTACCTGACACTGGAAGCACTGATAAGAGTGCTTTGGGGCAGTATCCATGAACATTTCACCGTCGCAATAGAGCAGGTGCTAGTTCAAGGAAGCATTCCATTTTCCACCCTTGTAAGACAATGTTCAAATAGGGCAAAAAAAGGCAGTGGCTGTAGGTTTGTGTACTGAGAAGGGAAAACGTCCACTGCAACAGCAGACACTGCAAGGTGGTGATGGAGCTGTGATCAGGTTCACCTGAACACACCATAGCAGTGGTGAAGGACAAGGACTACTAGGACTGTTATAGGCTGTTTATACAGGTTATTCAGCTGTTCTGGGAAAACATCCACTGAGGGAATCATCACTTTCTTACCTATGTCCAGGTATAACACTGCAGGCATTCCCTCCCTCCCAAAATTCCATGCAACCTTATCGTCCATGTATTTTTCCCTAGCCCAATAACAAATACAGTTACTCATAATCAGCACAGTTGTTTGCTGGAGTGGAAGGTGTGACACTGGGCAGGACACGCATTCGGGTAGAAAGCACCTCATATGGCCACGGTACTCACTGACACTGCTCTACAAGTGACTTGTTTCCTCCTGCCTGAACAGAGAAGATGAGCACGCTGGCCAAGTTATCTTTTCAGTCAGCAGATGCAGGCAAAACTGCAAACAGTGGGAAGCAAGCAGTCTCTCCTGTTACCTCTTCCCAAAGGATTCCATCCCAGTTCGGACTGAGGCTGTTCCGCCTCTCAGCCTCGCGGGAGCTTGGGCAACTGCAAACTGCTCAAGAGTTCCTGACTCAGCCCATGCTGGAGGAATCACATGGTATCTGGGGAGGGTGAAGAATGGGAACTTCCTTTATCAGAATCAGGCATTTCCCAACAGTGGCTGTCAGCAGAAACCCTGCCGAAGCAGATGCAGAGGCCTTTATCCTCCATGGCTGAGTGGACCCTACAACTTAGACCTCTCACCTAGGGGCAGACCCCTTGTACGAGGAGCAAGTGGCTTCCTTCTCGAGCAGGGGCAGTGATGCTCCGGGACCTCCTCCCCAGGTAACACCTTCACAGGGACAGGAGTGCAGTCCCCAGCAGGAAAGGGACAGTCTTTAGGGACAACACATGGTGATGGCACTGATCAGCCTCCCAAGCACCCGTGTTCTGCTGTGCTTCTACACTTCACACACCGAGCAGCTTCATCCGCTGGTGGCACCGAGTTTCAGCCCCCCGTAAGCCTTTAGATCACATTTTGATCAAAAGGTTCCTTATTCACCAGATACTCTCCACAGGCACAAAGAATCACTAAAACCAGCCAGGCCTTGCACAGTGCAGAAATAGTGACAAGGTGACACTTCCATACACCACCTGCGGCAGTGGGCAGCGGGGCCAGGCTCCTCACCCCGAGATGTTTATTGTCCTGTACCCAACACAGTTTGTTCTGCAGCAGAGGAGTGCACCAGGACACTGCCAACGTATCAACAAACCATCATGTTCCATAAATCCAACAGCCTGCTGCCACCAAAAGGGAAAGAGTGGAATCACTCCGGCTGTAAAGTAACTCGTTACCAGTGGAACCGACACAGTAAATTAAACTTCTGGAAGGAGGAGACAAATGCAGTATTTTAATCAGGATGAAGAAGTCTTTGAAATCCACAAAAAAGCTTGGGGTGAGAATCTGCAAATGCTGGTCACCCCAGTTCCTCAGTGCTCTGAGGCTCGTGGGATCCGAGGCCAGGAAGTAAGAAGGCAGAGGGTAAAAAACAATTGACAGAATATTTGAAAGGTCCAGCTCTCCAAGGCCAGCTCTCCAAGGGCTTTGTTCTACCTCCCAGGATATTCCACACAGGAAGAGAGATTTCTTTAAAAAAGTAAATTTCACTAGAGGTAAATGCAATAAGGTAACATGATTTCTCTGTAAAACAAATGTGGCATTTTAGGAGGCGATCAGATGATTAATGGGCAGGAAAAGAAACAGCTTTAACAAGCAGATCATGGTGACATCTTTCACAAATACAAAACTGGGACTACTCTATACATAAACCAGAGGGAAAGGAACAGTTAAATGCTCATTGCTGCAGTAGATATGGTAACACTATTACAGCCCTTATTCACCTCCACACATTACACAGGTGGGATGAAGGAAGGTAGAGGGAAGTCCTCACCTTATTTACCCTCAGCTCTAATACAAGTAAGTGGTTGATTTATTGTACAGGTCTATGATTGCCACTTAGAAGACACAAAGTACTACAGCAATTAAGTCACAAGGGCAATGAATCCCTCTGCTTCTAACCATCTGGAAGATGGGTGTCTGAGAAATCCTCAGGAATGAGGCATCACTCACCCCATCCAATTCCGGTGCTTACATTCCCTATAAAGTCAACAGAGGACAGTATAAGACATCTATTTTTTTTCCACATTGACCATACAAGGGACCTGGGCTTCTAAATGAGGTATTTGAAAATAAACAATATGGCTGTCTCCTGAGAGCATGTATTTGGTGTGAGTAGGTATTGCCATCAGTGGAGACATGAAAGTTACCTGTCTTCTTCTGAACCTCAGGTGCAGATCCCTGTGCACCAACAAGTACTCTACCTTTCTGCTGCTGTGCTGCTCCGTGCTCCCCTTCCTCCACCACCCAGGGGAGGAAGGAAAAAATAAAACCACAAAATAACACAAACATTGCTGTTAACGTTTTAATCATGCAGATTTTTCACAATGAATTAAATACCAAGACTGGAATAAGTGTGCTCAGAAATTCATGTGATGACTGACAAGGAAGGGACAGCACAGACCTTGGAGTGGAGCTTGCTCCTTCAGGTGCTGGGGAGACACCAGCACCTAGGGGGTGTGTCCAAAGACTGAGATGCCATAAGCACAGAGGAACACTTGTGGAGTTTGCTGTTACCAGCAAATACAACAGCAAAACCCCCGTACCTAAAGTCACAGAGGTACCAGAAGTATCCCAGGTAGCTCTCTGAAGTACCCATGTGTGTGTTTTGCAGTGCTCCAAGGTTCAGTTAAGCAACTTGCAAGGCCAAGGGGCCTTTTCCCTCGCCCTTCCTGGCCACACCGCTTGAACGAAAGCCAACAGCTCCCCCCACCTCCCCGCGATGGTCCAGACACGGCAGGTCATGCAGGAGGCAGAGGTCTGCAGGCTGGCTGTGGGAACTGAAGAGAAGGAGAAGGGATCTTTCCGCTAGGCAGATGGAAGGACAGTAAGTTTAAGCCTCCGACTTCCAAAGCACAACTCCAGTAACACCCTGTCCCCCCATACTGGGGGTGTGAAGGATACAGGGCCCTCCAAATAACCATAAGGCCAAGGGATTTTTTAGGCTGCTCGGAGATCCTGACTGTACCCACAGGACTCAGGTGTTACTGCCTTTAAGTCACCCACTGGAAACCAGCACCCCAAACCCCTGCGTGCTCGGTGTGAAGCTGTACCTGTATAAAGTTGTGTGTTGCTTCACTCAGAACTTCTAAATGTGTTGAACCACATAAACTGTGGTTATTTCACAGGAATTCTGTCCCTAAGGAGATGAGTGGTGGCCATGAAGCCCACGAGACACACCTGGTAAATGAGGTGCTACCTGACATTGGGAGGTCTGACCTTGAAGACCATGGCTGGTACCAGCTTTAGTTCTGAAAGCAGCACACGGGGAACGGGACACATCCTCCCCAACACATTCCCATTCTCCTAAGCTATATGCCTACACTACAGTAAGGGATAAGTGCCCAGTAATTGTAACCAGCTGTGTTTTCTGGGGCCTGAATTAACCTCACGCCCAGAATACAACGTTATAACAGTCCTTAAGTGAGAGTTGTCTTTGAGAGGGGAAGAAAAATAAAACACCAAACACAGAACAGAGACAGAACCAGAGCCCCAAGGCCTGCAGGAGCCAGTCATTGTGACTGAGCTGGTACTGCTCATCCCAGGGTTCTCAGGGCATTGTCTGAACTTGACCATCAAGGAAACAATGGACTTGTCATAAAAGCAGAAAATAAGTGCCAGCATCCTCCCCAGACTTCAAACCATGGCCACGGCTGCCTGCCCAGGTGTCTCCAGCTGTTCCCTCTGGCCTCAGGTACATCCCAGCAGCTGAGGAGCTGCCTGTGCTGCAAACACAGGAGGTCACCACGTACCTGAGGTCACTGTGCTGTGGGACCGCCCGAGACACGCAGGGAGATCCTACCCGTGTTTGCCAGTCGGCTGCCAGAGCTCCCGGAGATGGTGACCAGGAGTGAGGTGAATGTGAGCATCAGGGGTGGAAGGTGAGTGGCACGGGGGTACATGGGCACAGGGTTTACAGGGGGAGGTGATCCCAAAGATGGAGCTGGAAAGGGACCCGGGAACTGGTGATGGGATGGACGGGGTGAGATGGGAGCAGGGGGGGCCCTCGCAGCTCCACGGGCCTGGCGCCAGCGGGGACCCACCGAGCCCGGGGCTGCCTCGGCCGGCCCT
>VZRW01011664.1:102220-117346 GCA_013398125.1 Aegotheles bennettii | reverse complement strand
GGCGGCTCGGGGCCCACCTCCCGCCCAGGGGCTGCCCCGGGCCGGCCCGCCCCTCCTCCCGACCCCCAGAGGCCCCTGGGCGCCGGCCCGCAGCACGCTCCCGCTCCCGGAACCCGCTCCTGCTCTGCTGTAGCCCGAGGAGAGAGGAGTTCACTCTGCCGGCCCCCCCCGGCCCTGCGGCAAGGCCCGTGCTGGCACTCGGGGCACCGTCCCAGGGCAGCCCGGGCCAAACCGCCACCACACAGCAACCGGGCCCTTGGGGACACTGGAGTGCCACACAGCTGCGGCACAGGGCTGAGAACAAGTGGCTACAATGTGTATGACATTGTTAACCTGTCCCCTACACGGCCAGGTTGGAGGTAGTCACGTTCCCCTTTCTGTTTTGTACCTGGAGTGGGAGCACTCGAGCCGGACACCGGCAGGAGCCAACGTACAGAGACACAGAACAGTGTGACAGTCACTAACAGCCATAAACAGCCACAGCAGTGCCCACCCTTGCTGTGTGACACTCCACACATCACTGAGTGCTCATAGATGAAGTTTAATGAAAGACATAAATAATCCAACTCCAGTTTCACAAGTTAAATGCTGTCATGGGGATATTTTCCTAAACCAGACTCACTTTTTGAGTGAAATCCCAGCTACAGACCAATAAATAGAGCTGTGAAGGCCTCAGTTCTCACAGCTACAGAACTGCCCGAGGGTTCCTGCCCTTCTGGAAACATTTCTATACCTCAAATTCCCCCAGTGTGCTACAGTACTGAGACCACTCACCATCTTCTCATGACAGAGTTCTGGTTCTGAGCTTGCGCGTCCAACGACACCAAGTTCAGAAGCAAAATCTGTTCTGGCACTGTCAGAACATTGGTGTGAACCACGCTTCCCACTCCTCCAGGGTGACCAAGCATGGTCTTCAAGTGGACCTCCAGAATGGACCAAGCAGCTGCAGCACCCATAGAGCAAACCCTGGGCACTGTGACCTCCCGAGACCATGACCTGCCCCTGGCCCGCTCCAGAGGCAGTGCTGGTGCCTCGGGAACGTTCACAGGGTCTGAAGCTGGTAAACTCTTGAACCTTTCTTCAGAAGATAACCCTGATCGTTCAGGGATCCAACAAAGCTTTCAAAATCAGACACCTGGGAAAGAAAGGCAAAAATCAACTGGAAGAATGATGTCTTGCCTGATGTACAGCAGAGTGAACAGTTTGGGTGAACAGAGTGAAATAAAGTGAGCAAGAACAGGTCCATCTCCTTGGCAAAGGGGTGACCTACCAGGAGGTGGCAGGCAGGCAGCTGCACCCTCCAGTGCTCTCCTTATGTTACGCAGAGTTAGTGTTCTCCCAGGAAATACACAGAGTAACCTACGTGTAAATCCCAGCTCTGACACACAAGATCTCCCAAAGAAAAGTCTGATTCCTACAGCTCTCACTGATTTCCAAGTATTTGTTACCAGTATAGAACTTGGAATGGGTGAAAAATATTCTCCATATGAAGGGAAATTAGAATTAATTGAATTAGCTTTACATAACTAATCCCTGAGTGAATGATCTTGTGAGAAGAGAGCTGGCAGTAACGTGTCCTGTTAGACAGGATTCACACCACACCCAGGCTTCTGTCCATAAAGGGAAACTAACCAACTAACTTACTATCTACGACTTTTCACTCGTTACCCTGCAATCCAGGCTGAAGTTCTAAAGTGGGCACGTAAAGCTTTTCCTCACGAACCAAAAAGCAGCATTAGCCATGGGTGTCTGTTTGGCTGAAGTCCCCCAGAAGTGCAGAGTGCAACTCAACTACAGGATCAAACACATCTGTGGCCATGTGTCCTACAGAGTACCCCGACCAAGGTACAACACCAGGATGCTTGGAGCAGGGATGAAGCCCCCGAAGGCCAATTTGGGCCAGAGAAAGCTGAGCAGAAACATCACTGCACTGCTGAAATAGAGCATGGGCACCAGCACAGGCTGGATTTGGGAGTTAAACTAGGTGTGTCCCCAGGGAGTGAGGGGGAGCCCAGTGCACTGACACCAAGCCTGGCCTTCCCGAAACAAAGAGGAACCTTGGTGAGGAACAGCTTCAGAAGCAGAACCAGCCCTTGCTGCAAGGAGTTGTTACTAACTAGTCAGGTTAGCAACACTCACAAACAGGGCAGCTCAGGAAGTGTTCAGCCCAAAAGCAGCCACCACTGCCCATTTCTGTGCCTGCAGGGGCACAACACACCAGCCTTTCCCAGTTCCCATCTGCAATAACCAATTCTGACCGCCCCTGCAGTTTGTTGGTGAAGAAATGCCTGATTTCCAGACTCACTCGTATCTGTAGCTCCTTGGCAAGCTGCCGCAGCTGCTGCAGGTCGAAGAGGTTGTTGTAAGTTCTCTCTGCAATACCGTTCAGGGCAGAAACAAATCTCTTTGCTTGCGACCGATTGCTCATCCCCGAGCCGTGCTGTGAACGCTCAAAGTCCAGTTTCCCAAACTCATCCGAGTAGGTCCCCAGCATGCTAAAAATATGTAAAAAAAAGAAGATCAAAGGTCTGAGTGATGGTGTTCAACTCGGGGCTGCTGTCAGTGCTTAAAGGGGTAACAAGTGTTGGTGTTAGGGGCCTGAACGCGGTGCAGTAATTCCTCCGGGTTGCACATCTGTACTGGAAGCCGCCCTGGAGTGCACAGCACCATGATGCTTTACTGGGTCATAAAGCAGTGTGCATTACCTATATTTCATTATCTCTACCACATCCTCAGCATCCTCCTTGGTAGATTTCTCCCTCAATTCCAGCCTCGATCGTGCCTTAAAACAAAACAAAAAATGCTGCAAGTGTCTATTTAAGACACACTGCAGCTGAAGTGAGAAAAGGCTACAATCCCCCTACAACAAGCTCAGAGATCAGGAGCAGAGGTGGAACCTGAGCCTACAAGAGTACGAGGAAGATTCTGCTATTTTTCCAATAGTGTTTCAATGTCACCTCCTGCACACTCGAATTGCTAGGCTGCAGCTTGGAAGTTATTTGCTTTGTAACAGGGTGTTCTTGGGCAGCAGCAGATAAATGCTCCTTTTGAGGAGATACAATACCTTCCCACCCCCTTGAGGTGTTTTACTTTGTAACAGGCTTTAAGCAACAGTAGCTCTTGAGCATTTGTAAGTCTCTTGTATTCTCACTTTTATTTTTTTTTAAAAAAAACAAGACAAAGAAGCAGTGAATAAGGTGTGAAAAATCCCAGGGTATCAGTAGTAGTTTAGGAACAACCTCTTTGCTTCCAACCCCATGAGCATTACCACTGGCATTTACCTCCGTGAGCCGGATCAGCGACTCCAGCTGCCTCATGGTGATGGGGGTGCTGTCTGCCCCCTGGTTCTGTTTCCGTAGCTCCAGGTAGAATTCCTGGAGGACCTGAGCAGCTTCTGGAGATAAATTTGGGTGCACATACTGCCGAGCATATCCAACGTACTTCCTCAGCAGCTGATGTGGAATGGCATCAAAGCTTTCTCCTGGTAAGATCTAACCCAATTACAAAGAGCTCAGATTTCTGTCTGTCAGAATGCTATACAATACAAATTTTAATGTAAAATCTTCATATTCCATGCTTTATCTAGTGAAATCTTCACTGCCAGGTGCCTCATATATGAGCCATGCACTGAAAAAGCCTGTACACTATGCTTAGACCTGTAGTTAAACATGCTTGGCCATTTCAGAAAAAGCAGCTGAAGCTTCTCCTCCGCAATGATAATAAGTCCCAAATATTATTTATCAAGAATTCTTGCTCAAAAAGAGAAAATCCCATTTCCCAATTGCTATAAGATACAGCTCCACAGAAGATGAAACCATTACTGCTGATACCCCATTTCCATAGCGCATGGGTTTAATTCCAGCAGGGATATTTCTCCCAAGACCTGGCATTCGACACTCTCAGCCCTCAAACTGATCACAAAGTTTAATAAGAAATGCCCAAATCTGTCCCGAGTTGCAGGTGCCCAAGGATTTGTTTACACGCTGCTTCAGTTGGATTCAATACTTCACAGCACATCATGTTATATCAAATTATTATACCCAGTCTAGTTCTGCAGCTCTTTATTGAAATCTAACACAGAAAATCTGCTTTAGAGCACCTCCTGCAAAGTATCTTCTCACTACCACAATGAAGAAAACCCCAGCTCAGCTAATAAATTCTCTTCTGTGTGGAGATGGGGATGGCCTGAGACACATTTTCAGCAGCTCCATCGGGGCAGGTAATGTCAGCTCCAACAGATAATGGGTAGACACTGGTGTCTGGAGCCTTAAATGCTTCCTCTTTAATTCAGAGCCAATTATCATGAGAAGAATGGGAGTGGGAGACTGAGGACACCCAGCAGGTCAGGGCTGCCAGGTCCCAGTGCAAGGAACGCCACAGCGAGGGGCACAGCAGCAGCTGCAGGACAAGCCCTACCTTTAGTCTTTCAAGCAGGGGTCGGTCTGAAACAGCCTCAAGAAGAGAGCGATCCTGCGCGTTGGGACGGGCCACAACGGCGCTGCTGCACGCTGCTCGCCTGCCAGCCCGGATGGCCATCACGTGCTCAGACAGCAAGTGGTCATGGTCTTCGTTAGGGGTGTCCAGCAAAATGAACACTAGATCAAATCTCGACAGCAAAGCACTCCCCATCCTGAAGTAAAGACAAGAAAACCACACAGTGCTCATCAAGAGGTGGGGAAATTCCATCGACTCTGCTCCACTTCAAAGGCACTTCAAAAATTCCATCCCATTCCCTCAGAACAAAGCAGAACAGCAAATTCTCGCTCAAAAGCCATGCAGAATCATCACAGTGAGTTTGTGTTCCAGCTCCAGGAAACTAGAAAGCAAATATATCCAAGCTACGAGATTGCCAGCAGCACCCACCCCTGCCTGGGATCTGTACAAGCAGCATTTCAGAGAGTGCTCACTTCAAGTTCTCAGACACCGTCTTGGCTTTGTTGTAATGTCCTCCGACAGGGTTTGCTGCAGCTACGATAGAGGTCCGGGCTGGCAGACTGCAAACAATGCCAGCCTTGGCAAGGCTGATGCTCTGCTGTTCCATGGCTTCCAACAGAGCCTGGTGCTGGTTCCCCATCTTATCAAATTCATCTATTCCACAAATGCCTGGAAGCAATTAACACAAGGCAAAGACTTATTAGAAAACACATGAACTGATGGACGAGCGTACGCTGCAATCCAGCACGGATTGGACAGTCTGATGGACAGTCTGGTATGATACAGCAGCAGTCCAACCCAGTGTCCTGGGGACTGCAGGAGACATTGGACCAAGTCTCCGGCCCAGCGAGGTTTGTTTTAATTTCATGCTGCTGCAGCTGAACCATCATTAAGTCGGCCTGGCTTGCAGAAGCAGTGTCTTGATTACACATTAAGATCACAAAACAAGCTTTTTAAAAATAGAAATAGACAATGAATCTCATGACCCAGCTATTTTTCAAAAACACAACAAGTGCAGCAGCTGCCATGAAGTCAGAGATTTCTCAAGAAGGAAGCCCCAGTTCTCTTACACATTAAGCAAGGCTGGCATGTGAATGGCAGAACTCTGGTTTCATACACATCAGAAGCCCTAGGAGAGCAGGAACCACCTTCAGAGAAGTCACTGGAGAAGCACAGAACTTCCCAAGATGTGGAAAGCCAATAGCACGCTTCAGACTTACATTTTTGGCCCACAGTTCCACAAGCAGTGCAATTAACCTTGGATCCAGCAGCACACTCCCCCCCACCCCGCAGATGGTCACACGAAGCCCTGGTGTCACAGGCATTACCTTGATCTCCCAGCACCAGAGCACCTGCTTCCAAGGCAAAGTCTCCTGAAGCACCATCTCTAGACAGTGTAACGGTCAGGCCAGAGCTGGTGGAAGTGTTACCACAAACATACACGCCCCGAGGAGCAACATTACACACCGCCTACAAGAGAAACAAACACTTTTTCCCTCCCCAAGGTGAAGAATCTCATAAGCCTCATTAAGGAGAAACAGTTCAAAACAAACCCAGATTTGTTTCTTTCTTTCCCAGTAAATCCCTACAGTTACTGGTGCTTCTGTTCCATTGAAAAGGTAACACCCAAAGCGTATTTGTGCAGTAGCAGATATGTGACAGGCACCAAGTACTGAATAAAAAAAACCAAGCAAACAAAAAAACCTGGCTCCTAACAGATTTGGTTTTCTCCTTGGGATGTTTTTTCTGTGAGAGTGACGACAGAGGGGCCTTGTCTCAGGGTTGCATTGGAGGAAGGAACAGATTACAGATTACCAGCTTTTCTGAAGTGACATTCTGTTATTTAGTAACAAGGTGAAAAACCAAACGCAACACAGACACAGGGTAAGAGCAGGCAGCAAACCTCACTGGAGGTGAGCGACAGGGTATTAAAGCTGCACTGGCTCCCCGGGGGGATTTATTTTATCTGACAAAGGATCAGCTAAATGAAGATAGAAAGGAGTGAAACTCCCCAGCGAGGAAATGGGTTGCTGAAAAAATAACTGTAACCATGCAAGGTCAGGACATACTTGCAACATTTGACTTTTTCCCAGTCCTGGGTCTCCCACCACCAGAACATGTGGATCTCCTCGCACCGGGATTCTGTTCTTGTCATCCACAAACTTCTGACATCCTCCAAACAACGCCAGGGCCAAACCTGCCTTTACAACCTGCAGTGGTGCAAACCAACACTGATTAAAGCATTTGATCATGGTGAGCCATACTGCCAGCTCCCGAGAGCTGGCTGTGATAACCCCCTCCCTCTGGATGGGAACTGGAGGGTATAATGCTGCCACCTCCTTCCCACTGGAAGTGACTGAGTCACAGTCACCTGTAAATACCTCCCTGCCCCTTCCTCCCACCCCAGGTGAGCTTTAGAAATCCTTTAGGAGTTTACTGTGGCATGAACATTCCAAACTGAAGTTACAGAGTTATTAAATTACTTACCTCGTGGCCGTAGATTGCAGGACAAAGAGAGCTGAAAAACAAAGAACACTGTAGCATAAGGGGAATATAAATCTTGTGCTACTGCTAAATAATCACCTTCTCTGTCTCTCGTCACAGAATCCCCACAAACATAAAACTTTCAGTAAGCTCTTGCTGAATTTCCAACAGAATTGGTTTAAATCAGCAGCAGCAAATTCCTTAAAGTTTTCAGGTAATGATTTTCAGATAATTTCAGATGCTTGAGATATGAAAAGCCTTTCACCCGAGTTCACCCAAACAGAGGAGCACCAGTTTCCCAATGGTTTCTGCATCCCTTATCTTAGTCAAGTAACTGCATGTAACCTTCCTGTAACAGTGCTGATTTTGTGTTCCTTGGCTCCCCTGGGAGGGCCTGGGGGACAAAGCAGCTCGAAGTTCTCAGTCTGAACTGAGGGTCTTTCATACCCTCTGCTCAGTTCTCACACCTCTTTCCTCTGCTACAGAAAAGCAGGGTGGGGGACAAAACAGTGCTCCTGGGTTGAGTTTGCTCAATGAGCAAAATCAATTGGGTTTTTAACCATAGCTTCTTGTCTCAGGGGTGAACTGAGCCACTCCTAACTTCCCTGCACCGTTCAAATCCTCTTGGAGTTCCCTCATCACCACTGCAATACTTTCTCTTCCCCCCAAGCCCTTTGCCCACTGAAGCTTGTTAACTCTGATTCAGAAGCCTAAGCCTTGACCCAGTCTGGGTCTGACACAACTTACTTCACAATGAGCCTGAACAGGTTTTCCTCAGCTTGAATTTCTTGAACAGCATAGAGGTCCTTCAGCGAAAACTCCATGAACAACCCTTGAAAAGTCTCGTCATCAAAATGCTTTGTTTTTTGTCCTTTACTGTTGCTAACAGAGTTTGCTTCAATGTACAACAAGAACATACACTTGTCATTCTTATTTTTAGAAGCTCCTGTTGGAAAAGTTGAGAAAGGATGAAGGAATATTTTTTCTATCGTTAAGTACGTGACATGATTCACAAACAGCATTTATAGGGTAATTCAGAATTACCACACAGCCACATGTAAAGTGTTAATATTGAAGTAATTGAGCACCTGTATTTTTAACATTGATGCTAAGTAAGTTCCTAGCTATATTTGTTCTCTGTTCCCCCCAGTTAGGCACACAACAAAATCTTTTACTGCAGTAGGAGGGTATATGTGTATAGAGAATTTTCTTCCAGAATAAATTAAGTTCTCCAGGGATTTTAAATTATTGCATTATTCTAGCCAAATAAAAGTTGGCTATAAAATGAGAAAAAAATCCATAGTGCAGAATTAAACATGCAGCTTAATAATTAATGACTTTCTGTATTCCCTCAGTGATTACTGAGCAGAGGACGTGGTCTCTCAGGCAATCAGTACTGCTGTTCTCTGTGATGTGTCCCATCCCAGCTCTGCACAACATATTCCTTCACTCCAGATTCAGGCCCACATGCGTGTACAGACCAGGGGGCTGTAGAACCCCCTCTCTGTATAGAGTGCTCCTCTTGGGCAGCACTGCTTCCCACTTCAAAATAACTCCTGCCTGCAGAGCTCTGGGAACCTTGGAACAAAGTACACGTACTGCACGTACAGCTGTGAGAGCTCCGGTTAGGGGGTGGCCCTTGTTGTTCTTGTGTGATCCCTGGGAAAGTCCCCACCCCAGGAAAAAGGTGTTCTCAGATGAGGCACTTTACCTTCCTCAGTGCTCGACACCTTCACTATGCCCGTGATGGTGACCACGTCCCCTGGGACACAGCTGTCCACGAGGTCCTGAACCAGCTCGCACTCGATGGTGCGCGGGATCCGGCCGGCTTCTCGCTGGTCGTCCGACATGAGCTCCTGCACCCTGCAGAGCACGAGGTGAGCGTGTGCTCCACACACATCTCCAGCTCAAGGATGGTGCACGAGACCTGCAGCTGCCTATTTCCAACCAACCCTTTCCAAACTAAACAGGGAGATGGCAAAAATGCCCTGACAAACCCCGAGAACAGCAGCACTGTGTTTGGAGGAGCAGGTTTTTCAGATCAGACTGAAATAAATGGGTTCTGTTACGTACAAAGCCCAGCCAGACAGGAACTGCCAACCCCAGAAACAACAATCCAGGTTCAGATCCAGGTTTTCCAGCACTGACCAGCATATTCATGTAGAAATAAGCTGAGTGCATGAAATAAGATGGGCCTCTCATGCAAAAATCCAGAGGTCAGACAAAACAGCCCTGATGAACCACAGAATGTTAGGAGCTGGAATGCTTAATTGGCTCTTCAACACTAGCAAAGCCCAAGAAATTCCTCAGACCATAGCAAGGAGCAGCTCACTCTGTGTACAACTGTAAAACACTAGCGACCAAGGGCCTTAAAAGGTCCCAGCCTCGGCTCTGCTCTCAGAGCTTGATAGTTTTCCTGGAAGCAGAGCCAATCTTTCCCTAAGAAGCTGCAATCAACAGCACCCTCTAGAGCTGCTGACAGGAATGTCAGCACTATTTTTTTAAATTAATTTTATCACAGAACGTTAATAAAAACCAAACACACTCAGATGCCATTGGGCACAGCAAGACTTCTGACACAGAGAGGGTGAACTTACAGAATCTGAATGTGAGAAGTGGGGAAAAGCAAGTAGAGTCCTATTTTTCCTGAGCTGACCCCCTTATGTGAACGGGATGGACAAGGAGCAACACATCAAACCCTTCTGAACATAAGTTATGGGGCAGCAGTAGGGTGGTCATAACACTGATGGTGCCTAGTAGGATGGAAGTGGTAAAAAACAGATCCACCCTCCACCTTCCTACACTTTAACACTGCTAATTTCTGCAGAAACAGCAACTTCTTGCCCCATACCAAATGCCTCACAGATTCTAGGTGTACCTACTCCATGAATAGGCATAGAAAGAGATGAATGGGCAGAAGCAGCATTATTTCCTTCCACTGAGTGAACCACACAATATCACTTCAAACTATGGTTTTTAACCTTTTGACCCTCAAATTTACTTTCAGTTCATTCAAGTCAACTGTCACAGCTGAACATGCAAATTAATAGGGCTTTTCTGGCTGACCTACAGCTCATTAAAAGGAACTCAATTATCATTGGATAACAGATGCAATTAGAAATGATGGAGAAAAGCTGCGAAGAGCACAAACTGAGCATTTCCCAGAGAACTCGATCATGGTAGGAGGAATTTCCAAGAAGCTATTATATTGAATAGGTTTAATACACAAAGTCTGCTAGTGCTCAGATAAGACAACTGCTTTGGAACACAAATTTTGAAGAGTACTTGCCACAAAAGAATAAAATTGTGAAGGTGTAACATGGAATGAGCCACCCTGTCCCTTTCTGACTGCTCTGTCGTGTTACATTTTTGTGTGGAAGGGAAGATGTGCTCACTTCACAGACTGCCAGTCCACGGTCGTGGTCAGAGGAGAGCTTCTGTCAGCTGTGAAGGACCGGCTGCGGCACTCGGGGACCAGGCACTGGAACAACAGCAATTCCAGCTCAGTCTCAACACTGATTTAAAATCCTAATCTGAAATTGCCTTATTTGGCTTAAAAAAAAAAGAAAGCTAAGCAATGAGATTCATTAACACCATTTCAGGAAACAAGATAGTTACATTAGGACTACAAATTAACACATGCATAATTAATGAAGCACTATCAAGCACAGACACCTGAGCCCTGACTCGGTTGTCAGAGCAAACACAGCTGAGTCATCCGATCCCCTCAGGGAACTGGCTTGAGGCTGAGGTTGGTGGTGGGTAGGGTTCTGGGGGGGGTTTGCTTGTTTGTTTGTTGAGCTTTTTATTTGGCTTTTGTTGGTTTTTTTGGTCTTACTACTTGCAGATGTTGCAGAGGAGATTTTTTTTCACTCAGGTAGGATAAAATAACTGGACATTTTCCTATGTCTAATGACTACTTAAATCCAGGTAAAAGCCAGAGAAATTAAGATAGAAAGTTCTAAACAACACCCCCCCACACAGCTCAAACCCCCCCAGTCTAAGTACAGAAAACCACCACAGCAAGGTGAAGGTGGATCTTTAAACATAAGTGGTGAAATGGAAGAGATTTGGGGTTTTTTCCTAGATTTGAAGGAGTTTCTCCACACTGCTTTTGTTTCAGCAGGATACAATTTTTCAGATAACAAAGCTGTGCAGTAATGAAGTTGTGTGTTAAGTTAAACAAGTGGCACATCAGAAAAAGTTAAACCTACCTTTGTTTTTTATCAAATCACTACAGACAAAGGGGAAGTACAAAGCTGAGTGGTTCCAGCCTACCTTGGTTGGCAGGGTGTACTTCCCATCAGGCAGAGGCAGGCTTTGCACGTCCCCACACGTGTCGCAGACGAACGCCAGCTTGGTGCAGAGGGGTTTGATGTTACTGACACGCACCACGGTGCCGCGCAGGGCCAGGTACTTCCCGTAGCAGTTGGCCCGAACGTTCTTCAGCTGAGTCAGTGGGTCATAGTTGTACACCCTGCACAAGGTTAAAGCCTTAACGTTTTGAAATCTTACCATACTTAAATACAGAGGGAAAAAACCCTCCAAAACCAATCAAACAAAAAAAACCCCACACCCAACAACAGCAAAGGTTTACACACCAATTATTAACAGCAATCCAGAGCAATAACTAGGAATGCTTTGTCTGTGGACCCATGGCAGTCTGATTCTTGTTCTAAAAAGCAGTGTAACATTTAATATTCCCTATATATATATAAATACACACCTCAACAGCTGTACAGCTTGTGTATATAGTGCCACCTCCCCCTGTAGGCAACCGAGACTGGCAATACAACGGGAGTTACTTCATAGCAATCCATAACCATCTCTTTGAATTATTTCAGCTCAAGACCAGAGTTCAGACTTGTGACACAAAAGGATTGAAGATTGAGTCTGAGATGCGATTACTTCTGACAGAAAAAACACGTGCTAAGGGTATTTTCATTAAGATCTCAAAGGAAATCACATGTTACAGGTAACAGTAATTATGATTCTTGTTCAGAATCAGCATAACTCAGCTTCTCAATTTCAAATAAAGTTTAATTAATTTGAATTAATGTTCTTGAGATGTTCCACCAGTAATCCTTTGACAGATGTGAGCCAGTAGGAAACAGCACATCCTCACACACCACTGCAAAACATCCACACCAGGAATAATGAATATTATCAGTGGCAGTTTAGGTCTATACCCTCCAATCAGCCTCCTTACGAAGACGAGATTGTAATGCCTTCCTGAGTTCTCCAGGAAACAACAGAAATTGAACAGCATTCCTCTAATTTTAATCAATACCTGCATCACAGAATAGCTGTTCTGCTGATACGTTACTTTTCCAGTTATAAGCTGTTTGCTCAGCTTACAAGCAGGTTTCATTTTGCTTTTGTCCTCACAATGACAGCTTAGCCCTTGTCATGGTGAAGGAGCAAGCAAAATGTACAGTTTTTCTGGAGATGGCTTCACAGAGCCAAGCCTCTCAATAAAATAAATGAGGCAGCCTTCAGCACCATCAGAAAAGAAGCAAATACATCTGACCCAGAATGAAGACTCGACGGCCATTACCTAGCATGGATGAGAGGCACGTTGATTATGGGGTCTCCATCGAGCAGCAGCCCTTCCTGTGCCTGCAGCTCTGCAGCGTGCCGCTCCAGGTCCTTCGTTAGCACCTGGACACAACAGGAGGGCACAGGTGTACAATGGATTCAGTCTGCTGCAAGGTTTGACTACCAGCCCTTGTGGTTGGAGCCCCTACTGAAGTCTAAAGAGCCCTCTGCTGACCCCCACTAAAGGGTGCTTGTCTGCTTCTGACCAGTTCCAAGCTTCATTTTAAATAGGATTGAAAATCAACAGATTTGTGGTGTTTTTCTTTAATTAAAAAAAATGAGAAGACTGCATACAGTAATTTTTAATGCTGGTCAGTGCATGGGGTTTTGTCTGAAGCACAAATGCCCGAGACCTTGCCTGTGGACAAGCAGTGAATTGCTACTGTAAGAGACATTCAACAGAGCCAGGAACCCTCAGACCTGCTCACCCTTCACCCGCTGGAGCCATGGTGCTGCTGTGCAAGGCACAACACACAGCACAGGCAACCCACAGGACATCTGAAACACCCAGGAGCCGCAGTGCCCAGCTGGGAGTAACCCAAGTGTTAGAACTACACCTGGTTTTGGTCAACTGCTGTGATGATGAATAAGCCAAGTGCATCAAGAATAAAGCGTTTGCAAAACATTATCTTGTAGGGCACACAGAAATGGTGCAGAGATGGAAGAGTTTGGGTTTTGAATAAACAGTGAATTTCCGTAAGGCAGAAAAACAGAGATTTGGGGTTTGTAACGTAACTGCAGACCCACAGATCCTTTTTCCTGGGGAAGGTCACACGTTAGGTCATCACACTTACCTGGTGAATCGCCAGGCCCATGCAGTGCAGTATTTTCTGAGGCATATCCCTCAATTCAGTAGATATATTTGGTATTGATTTAGTTAATTCTCTGTCTTGTATCAATTCCTTGTAATTCACAAGAATACTTCCTTTCCTCTCTATTTCATCCTGTGAAACACTTTGAGTTATTAATTACTCCTTGAGCTATAAACACAGCACATCCAAATCATGTCACAAACGTTTGATGTCTGTGATGGGGATTCCTTTTGATGGAGAAAATACATAAAATAGGTAATGCTTCATACCAGCAATAGGTTGTGGGGGGAAGTGGATTTGTTTTGCTCTCACCTTATCATAAAGGTCAATGCGCTGCATGAAAAACTTCTCAAAGGCTTGAGTCTTCTGGACAAAAGGAGACCTGTCAGCATAGGCTAATTGGAAACACCTTACGTTAGTAATTGACACAAATAATTAACCTTATTTCACAAAATAACACAATCAGGCAATTTCTCTCCCATGACTTTCCTGTGTTCCAGAGCTGAGGGAGGTGGTGGCTCTCTGGAGTATCACAGTAACATTCTGCTACAAGATCTGCTACGACCAGAACTTTGTCTGAGGTGGCAGAGGATAAGCACAGAGGATCCAGAAAAGCACAGCAGAGGTTTGTGCATTCTAGTCTTTGATAGACTGCAGGGTTTATGTGGCCAATTGAACAAATCTAAGAGAGATTATATTTTACACTATTCCAGGCGTCTTCCCAAGGTTTGGAGCCCACCAAAAGACCAAAATCTCTACTGCATTTGTGTTTTTATATAACACATCTGAATTTCAGCTGCTTGCTGTTGAACTGATCCCCTCTGCTTACAACCACTTTGAGAAAAAAATGGAAAAATACTTGGTACATATAATCTTGGTCTAAAAATACCTTCAGAGAAATAAAGTTTCCAGCCCTTGTAGGGAATGAACTGGTCCAACGTTGACTGAACTAGTTGAGACCTTCCTAAAAAAACCCCATTAAAACAGGGATTAGAACAAGGTGGGTATTAAAACTTGACAAGTTTTACTCTCAGTGATTGTTTTTATCACTGGGAGGCAAATAACTGCCTCAGCAATAAAGCATTCAGCATCAGAAATCAGGGAGAAGCACAAGAGATGACTCACCAGGCTCAGGCATCCTTTTCACCTCTCCCTTCTGTCCTCTGCCTCGCCATCCTCCTCGCCACCCTCCTCGCCACCCTCCTCGCCACCCCGGACCGCCTCTGCCCCGGAGGCACCCCCTGCCTCTGAGCTCCCTGCTCATCCCGCTCCTCAGGCGCCAGCCTGGGGGTGCGACAGCAAACTGAGCTAAAAACCAGACGTTTTAGCGAAAACATCCAATTTAACCTAGGCACAAGTGCCAGGGGGGCTTCACCGCAGCGCTGGCAGCAAAGGCCCTGAGGCACCGCAAAGGGCCCCGAGGTACAACGCAAAGGCCCCACGGAAGACCCGGCCACCCTCTCCCTGCCGCAGGGCCTGGGGAGGCAAAGAGGAGCCCCGTCACACGTCCCCGGCACCGAGGGGACGGCAGAGCACCGACCCCCGGCCGTAACCGGGCTCTCGCCGCCCTGAGGGGACGCGCAGCCCGCAGCGCGCGCGGGTTCCCGTTTGGCGCCCAGGCCCCACTTCCGGCGCCGCAACCAATCCCGAGCGAGCGTGCGGGTCGCCATGGAGCGGGGGGCGTGTCCCCGTGTCCCGCCCGCTCCCATTGGCCGGCTCGCTCCCTCCCGCGAGAGCCTGGCCCCGCCCGCTCGCCCCGTGCCGAGCCCCAGTGCGCATGCGCGGGCGCCCCCCCCGG
>VZRW01011664.1:83751-102011 GCA_013398125.1 Aegotheles bennettii | reverse complement strand
CAGGCGGTGAGGAGCCGGGCCCGGCCGTGGAGGGTGCCCGGGTGGTTACCGGGGGCGGCTCTGAAGGGCCCCGGGGCTCTGCCCCCAGCAGCCTGGGCGCGCCCGGACACAGCGTGCGGGGCCAGCCCGGGGCAGCGCGGCCAGGCCCGGTGTGGCAGCGCGGGGATGGGCAGGCACCGTGCTGAGGTGGAACTGGGCCCGAAAACGGCACCGGTCCTGCCCAGGGGCCGGGAGCAGCAGTCGCGGGCAGGCCCAGTGTCCACCAGCAGCATCTGCCCCCAGATCGGGCAGTTTGGGCTCTTTGCCAGGTCCCTCGTGTTTAAAACAACTATCACAAAAGAAGGAATAAAAAAGCCAGAGAGTAAATATTGCCCCAGGAGACTGAACAGCTCCTGCACTCGCTCTGCTGGCACCTGCTGAGGGCAAGGGCACCCCAGGAACACAGGAGGGCAGCTCGGCTGTGCTGCTCAGAACGGCCATCGCGGTGACCCTGAGCACACACACACAACTGCTTATTTACCTGGGTGATTCTCAGCCATTTTCAGTCTTTTATAATAATTTATTAGGAACTTAAAACAGTTCCAGGGTGGCAAGGGTTGATAGATTTTACATGATCAAGTGCAATGGAGTTAAGTTTTTATGAAGAGGGTAATGTCTGATAAAACTTCATCCCGAGGCTCTGTTTGAGTTCTGGATTGGTTTGGGGGATACCAATAATGTCCTGTGTGAAACAGACACGTGCATTGCGTGCTCCAGTCAGTGAAGGCTGGAAGTAACAGCTCACCCTTAGCTTCAGAGCTGGTGATCAGGGTAAGCAGCCCAGCAGGAGCTCTCGCTGGGGGTTCTGATCCAGGTGTGAGTACAGCACACAGGCTGGTGCCTGTTCCCTTTGACAAGGTTGGTATTTCTCTGCTCAGCGAGGACACCTTGTGTGTCAGCCTGAAAGTTACAGGCTTTGGGGGTCCTTTCTGGTGCGAAGAGAGAAAAATGCAAACCTCCCATAGTGCAATCAAAGTGAAAGAGACAACAAAATCCCTTTTTAAGAAAAATATTAAACATTTCTAGGATTACATGACATTGTCTGCTGTCTGTTCTCTTCATAGTCAAATGTTACTTCAAAGGAGCTCCTCAAAATACAGGCTCATTCTCATCCTTTTGCACTGATATGTGTGACCCAGCCTAGATTTAATGGACTTCAGATTGATTTAATTCTTTGCCTTGTTCTGACTTTCTCTGCCAAAAATGGGACTGTATTGTTCAAGTGCTACAGCCTTGGTTTATCTGCCATTTTAGAATTCTTGAACTGAAGAAAAATGTATTTCTTAGTGCGTGCTCAGTTTAAATTCTTTGTTCCTCTGCTCACCAGTCTCAGTTCAGTGTGGGTTGTGGTTAATTCACTTTCTCTGCTGGTCTTGGTTTTCTCAAGGATATAGATAAAAATGGCACATACAAGGCTGTAGTTTACTTTCAACTATCGTGTGTCTCAGTCATTATAAAAATAATGCTTTTAATATCATTCACTTTTTTATTATTCCAGAAAGATCATTTTTGAGAAGCAGTGGTTCTACCTGGACAACGCCATCGGACACAGCTATGGAACCACGTTTGAAGTGACCGGTGGTGGAAACCTCCAGCCCAGGCAAGAGGTGGAAGAGGCCACCACAGGTATTGCTGAGGGTCGACTGGTGTGTGGACAAACGAGTTCCCATTAACTGGTTTCTTTGATAGTGCCAAAGATGATGGAAATGCTTTCTGTTAATCATTTGTTGGCTTAATGTCACGGATGTTCTTTCTGTCACACAAGTGCATGTTTTTGCCTTGATCTGCTGTTTCACTGGTCCCGTGACGAATAAGCTTCTTAATATGAGAGACTTGAACCTTAGTTTGGGTGAATGTATACCCTAAGGTGTATTTTACGTACTCCATTTCCTGGGTTGCTCAGGCTGTACTCTGTAAGGCCATGAAGCATGTAGAGTTAATCCTGAGAGGTCTGCTGTCTGTGGAACTAAAACTGTGTCTTTCTTCAGTTTTCGAGCTGGCTTTCACAAGTCTGTGTCCTTTTCCTTCAGAAACAAAAGAAGCAGGCACAGATAATCGTAACATAGTTGACGATGGGAAGTCTCAAAAACTGACTCATGATGACATAAAGGCTCTGAAGGACAAGGGTACTAAAGGACAGGTAAGAATAAGGTTTTGGTGGCATTTCTATGCTGTGATTAAACTCCTGCATGTAGTCAGGGTCATGCCTCGCCTGTCGTGGTGATTAACAGGAATCTGCTTTGCAAATATTTTCGGTGTTTGTTTAAGAAATACTGTATGTGAAGTGAGTGAGAAATAAATGTCAGCTATAGTAACAGTAAATTGTCTCTTCCAAGGAAATAGTTCAGCAGCTAATAGAGAACAGTACGACGTTCAGAGACAAAACAGAGTTTGCTCAGGACAAGTACATAAAGAAGAAGAAAAAAAAGTAAGTGAATTCTAGAACATGGAAAATTCTTAGTGGTTCTCTCCTTTGTTGAGTTTGAAATAAGACCACTGCGTGTTTCTTACAGGTATGAGGCAGTTATTACCATTGTAAAACCATCCACTCGCATTCTTTCAACAATGTATTATGCCAGGGAACCTGGAAAAATAAAGTAAGTTTTCATTTTGTTTCTTTTTTAAGTTATAACAGAAAGATATTTTAGTATTTTTGAAAATCTGCATCATACCAGAATATATAGTACTCACATTCCCTCTTTTTTTTTCCTGTTAATGGAAAGATTTCAAATTAATGAAAGATAAAGTGATACAGAAAAGGAACTGTGCTATTGCAGCAGAGAGGAAAACTCTGGTGCACGCAGCATCAGGCTGTACCATTTCCCTGCCAGCACCAACAGCAGCAGAGCCCTTTGGCTGCGTTTGAGTTTCACTCACTGAATGCAGTGGCACATTGCTGCAGGCATTGCTTAAGGGACTGATTTGTTGTTTTTAAAGCAGTGACAGCAGATCTAGATGCTGAGACTGAAAACCCGCAAATTATTTAAAGCTTCTCAAACCTTTTTCCTCCCTTCTCCCCCCTCCTTCCCTTGGCTCTCTCAAGATGAGCTGTAGTTTCCCTGGCCGTCCCTGCAGCGCTGCGGGCACCAAGGGCTGGGTGTGGATCCGAGCTGCTGCAAAGCAGGTGAACACGGTGAAGGATGCATTCCTGGGCTAGGAAATGCATCCAAACACTCGCTGTTCCTTACAAACCTGGCACGGCAGAGGAAACAAAGGAAAAAGGGAAGTTCGGGAAGTGTTTGATCTGACTGACACAGCAGGAGATGTCCCCATTAGTGTGTGCACCCTACTTCATATCCTGCTGCTGCTGTTCTCTGCTCATTTCCTGCTGGCTCTGGTTCTTCATTACCAGCTGGTTAATCACAAGTTTCCACACGGTGGCTGAAGGCTGCTCATGCTGTTCCTGTAATCCGACTTCTTGGGACAGCTAATACACAGCATTTCTAACTGCAGGGACACTAACCTGGTGTCCTTTAACACCCTCTGCCTCCAGCCACCTGAGATACGACACCCTCGCTCAGATGCTGACCCTGGGGAACATCCGTGCTGGCAACAAGATGATTGTGGTGGAGACGTGTGCAGGCCTCGTGCTGGGCGCCGTGATGGAGCGGATGGGAGGTGAGGAACGGGGCAGCCTCAGGATGCACAGGCTGGGGGCTGACTTGGGACTTAGGAAATACACTTTCCTGTGATACCTTTAAGAGGCAGGACTTCCAAATACTTCCTCAGTTCTTAAAACCTGCTTTTACCATCCCCGGTGTTCAGAGATGTTTTCTTGGGACACAGTGGTAGTTCAAATATCTCAGTTGGATTTGTTTTTCACTACTTTAAAAAATACGAAATCTAAGGTTGGTATCAGTGCATGCAGAGATAAATTGTCTCTGTTTCAGCAACTTTTGGCCACAGGGATATTTCCTGAAGTCAGTTAAATAAGGAGCATGTTTAAGCGTCTGCCATCTCTTCCTCCAGAGGGGCAGTCTGGAGGCTGAAGCCATTCTTTGCCTATTAATGCTGTTTAAATTAGCTTTTATTTTTTACTCAAACCACCCCACAGCTGTAAGTAACAACTAAGCCCGTGTGTAACACATGCACAGTCTTGGGCTCACCTTGCCCTTCGGAGGTGCAGTAGCTGTTGTCCTTCCCATAAAGATTTTCCATGCTTCAGCACCCCGTAAAACGTGATGAAGGTCGGATGAAAAGCAGGCAGTTTGCTTACCTGTTCTTAAATGAATGCTTCCTTGGTCCCAGAGCTCTCGGCTTTCTGACGTGGCTTTGATTCTTCTGCTCTCCTAGGCTATGGGTCCATTATTCAGATGTACCCTGGAGGAGGACCTGTTAGAGCTGCTACCAGTTGTTTCGGATTTCCAAAGCCTTTTTTCGATAACCTTCATGAGTTCCCTCTCAGCAAAGTGGACAGTCTGCTCTCTGGGACCTTCTCTACAGAGACTCTGCCATCAGAGCCTGAGGACAGTGTGCCAGTGGAAGGGGAAAGCAATGGGTTGGCTGAGGAGAAGAGGGCTCCCCTGCAGGAAACAGAGGAGGAATCGACCGCTGAAGCAGCCATGGAGGTCAACCAAACCGAAGAGCAAGAAACTATGGACATAAATGCTGAAGATGTAGAATTTAAAGAGAACAAAGAAAAAGAAACCAGGGAAAATGTAAGAATATTTATTGTGGTTATTCAAGTTTTACAGTGTCTGTGTATGTAAAATCCTGCCGTCCGCGTCGGACTCACTGAAATACGCTTAGGTGTTGAGATGGAACTCTAGAAGTTGTCTTTGGTCTTGCATGAAGCCATTTAAGATGCAGAGAATGAAAATTCAGTCCGTGAAGTAGTGATCCAATATTTAATTACCATCTAAAGTGCAAATGATTTGTTTTGTTGTCCAAAGGCTCGGGAAAAGCAAAGGAAACAGTGGGAGAGAAGGAAAAAGCTACTAGAAACTGCTGCTTTGTTGAGAGAGAAGAATGCTGACGGGTGAGTTTGTTTGAAGTCAGAAAGGTCTCCTGTTTGAAAACATCTACAGAAAATCATTTCCTTTGAAACAAGCAAAAGTTTTGTTTTAAAAATACCCTAATTTGTAAAAAATATTTACAAGCAAGCAGTCAACCCAGGTGTGCCTCGGGTCTTGCTTGGTTCTCACCTGGTTAAGATTTTTTCTGTTATTTAAATGGTTTGAAATTTCATGATCTAAAAGTCAGTTTCCTGACTAGCCATGAGTAAACATTTTAAAAAAATACATAATTCTGTTCTATCCAAAGAGAAACAGGATCCAGGTAGAACTTAATAGTAAAGGACTGCTGCTGAAATTCACAGGATTCTAACTGGGAAAGTAGAACCTGAGGTTTTAGGTTTATTAAATTGGAGCTAGGTTTGGCATTTTGGAGGTTGGTTTGGTTTTTAGAAACTCACTTCTTTTCTACACAGGAAAAAACACTTAGCTTCATTTTACCTGTGTTAGCCAGGATCAGTTGTTCCCAAGGAACAATTTAATGTGAAGATTTAATAGTGGATATTTAAAACAAATACGATAAACATATTCCTAGAAATTCAGCCCCACAATAGTGTGTTTAGTGGCTGTGACTTTTTCATGACACTCTAAGCAAATGCTGAAGTGATTTGATCAAGTTAATCAGGTAACGTTGGTTTCGTTAATTTAATGACATAATATTCATCTCTTCCTCCTAAGAACATGGGCTCACTGAGAATAAAGCCGTTCTGCTCAGATAGATTTTAGTGCACATTTATTGGCTATGTTTAAATGCTTGTGTATAATCTTTGTTACTATAAAGGTTTTAACTCACACTCACCCATATTTTAGTATCTCATTGAGTACATTTGAGTGGTAGAATCAGCGTTTTCTATAGAGACAGCTGGTTCCATGTGCTCCAGAGCACTGAAATGGTGGAGGAGGTTTGTAAAAGTTCTGCACCTCTGCTGGCGATGGCAGTGGGTGACCATGAAGCTGCCTGGTCACAGTGGTGATTTGTTCTGGTTTTAACCAGAAGCCACTGCCCCGGGTGGCTCCATCAGGATCACCTTTCCTCTGTCACCTGCCCTTTATAGCCCACCACTTGTTCAGATCCAGAACCACAGGGACATGCACTGCTAAGCCAGAAAAATTGGCATGGGATGAAGAAATGCTCCAGACTGAGGTCTTGGCAGTGAGTGGGAGCAGGCAGGGAAGTGAGGATTTTGTGTTGTTTTGCAGAAGAGAAGCAGGGAAGGGGTAGGTTTAAAGCTGGTTAACACTGGAGGTGGGGACAAAGACTAGGGCTTACTGTCAGGGTAAAGAAAAAATGGTTGTCAGGTGAAGGTGGGCACCAACCTTGAGAGAATCACTTCTTGAGGTCCTGAAAGTAACAATATTTACTACTTAATGTAGAAGATACAATTTTAATAAAATTCATACCTTCTGTGCTGTTCTGTGGTAGAGCAGTGCTTCAGTTCTGTTTAGGAGAGCTGGAGTCTGTCAGAGGTCTCTGAGGGGGCAAAAGGATGACATTCATTAGGGATCTGGTGTTCTTCTAAAGAAGGCTTTGAACTACTGAATTTTTCTGATACAATGAAAGTGGCAGTTGGTTTACAGACACACTGTGAGTTCAGAATGACACCACAGCCCCTCTCTACCCTTCCCTGCTCTTCCTCTGCCTCCTTTCCTCCTCTCTCACCAATGACATCGGTTTTGGGGCTGGCCAGGCTACCTGCTGGCAGCAATATGTGCTGCCATATGAGAGAGCAGAATTTGGGTTTTCACAGCCTCCTTCATCTCTCACCTTCCCGGTGTCTGGCAGAGCTCCTGGCAGCAGCAGTGCAGCACTCCAAGCCTTCCCAGGCACAGTCTGGAGTCCACTCTTCATGCTCCACTCGGTTAATTTTTGTGAAGTCTGGAATCAGGGTTAAGTCGTAGCCTGAAGGGCATGGCCAGCAGCAAACCAACAGGCAAACATCTGCAGAAGGATTGTGCCACCTCTTTATCTCCGTGGTGTGTAGGACACTGAACATGCGTTTTCACCTCCCTTTTGTCTGGTCAGTCTGACAGTGTCTCCATTCCCCTGGAGAGCAAACCTTAATTACTCAGTGGGCTTTTTCACACAGTAACTGTACACTGGAGAAGTAGTTTAATTAGCCCATTCTTTTGCACAAGTACAACTTACTTATTAACTCACCAAACCTTAATTTATTGCAGCATAATTTAGCAGTGATTTTTTGTTAATAAAACTCTAGATAGCTGTAGAGAACCTCACGCATCTGTAAATATGAGATACAATGGGATATTAAAATGAGGGTGAAGAATAAAATATGAAGCCTGTACGCTGGCAAGGACACGATTTTTTTTTATAAGATTTTTAGTCATGCTCATTATGGCAATGTTTTCTCTTTAAATAATAACTTTTTAATGTAAAACTGTATTTAATGAAGATTGCCCAGTTTAAAGAATCTCAGCTGAGGTTACATTCTAAGCCACAATCAGCAGTCACAAAATTTAAACTCCTGGGGTCTTGGTGCAGGGAAAGCAGCGTGCAGGTTCTTGGGTGGCCAGAGTTCCCATGGAGCTCAGCAGAGCTGGAAGGAGCTGCTGCAATGCCCTGCGCAGGGGAACGAGCGTTTTATCCTCTGAATTGTGCAAGTAGGGAATGGTGATTTGTTTCTGTATTTGGGGAGCTGCTGGAGCCAGGGGAACACGCTGACTGGCAACGTTTACCCTGTAATTGATCGCTGTGTTAAGTAGGAGAAAACACCACTTGATGAATAGGGTTTAGAAGCAGTAAACTAACGTGTGTGAAATTTCTTTTCCAGCTTAATTGTAGCCAGCAAGTTCCATCCCACTCCTTTATTACTGTCTTTATTGGAATTTGTTGCTCCTTCAAGGCCTTTTGTTGTCTACTGCCAGTATAAAGAGGTAAATCAAGTACGTTATTCAGCTGTTAGAGTCTGACACTATCCTGCTGTATAACCCCTACTGTTTGATTGCTCTAAGCCACTACTGGAATGTTACACGAAGCTGAGGGAACGAGGTGGCGTGATCAACCTGAAGCTGTCCGAGACCTGGCTGCGGAGCTACCAGGTAAGGGCTGCTGGGAGTGCAAAACCCTCTGAAAGCATGGGGTGATGTTTCAGTTGGGTTTTTGTTTGTTTGGGGTTCTGTTTTTCACAGGTCTTACCGGAGCGGAGCCATCCGAAGCTGACGATGAGTGGAGGGGGTGGGTTCCTCCTGTCCGGTGTGACCGTTGTCTTGGACAAGGGCAGATCCGATGGCAGTGACCTGGAAGCACTGAAGATGGAAGAGCCATCATCTAAAAGATGCAAAATTCAAGACCTCAACGTTTGAGGAACTGATTGGAGGTCTCAGGAGTCCTACTGACAGTGAAATGACAAGTGTGCTCTCTGTGCTCCGGCCAGCACAGGCAGCACCCGTCCTACACCAGCCAGCAGAACGCAGCAGGACTGCGAGGGGTAGGGAGGATTCTCTCGCCTTTTACCAGTTTACATGACCAGAGTGAGGTTAAAAACCTTTGGGAGCAAACCTCACCCTGCAGAGCTACACGAGCAGCACAGAGCGGGATCACAGCCAAGGGCTGCCCCAAAGTCCCCCAAGCCCTTGCATGGTGTGTGGGGTCACAGTGTTCGAAGGGACGTGTCTCCAAGCAAACCTTTACTGATTCCCGAGTGCATATTTGCACAAACTGGGCTTTACAAAAAATAAATAAACTCCTTGCTGGAGTTACACACCTGGACAATGGGGAAGGTTTTCTGTGCCACAGCTAACGCTATTCGCTCCTCAGCACTTCCACACCCGCAGCAGTGCCTGCTCTCACCCCAGCTGGGGGAAGAGCACCACGCTGCCATAGTTAGTGTAGCCTTGGGAATTTTAAACAGGAGCATGCCAGGATTTGGAGACAGTGAACACAGTCTTCCTGCAGCTGGGACACTGCCACCTTCCCTTACACTGCTGGGAAGCCTGGTGAAACCACGGCTCTACTGAAGGCTGCATCAAACCACGGTTCCACCTTCACGTGCCTTCACCACACAGGATGGAGCACCGAGTGCCCGTACCAAGCTCCCACACACACCCATGCCCACATGGCACAGGGGCTCGTACTGCACCCAGCAGTCAGGTCACACTGCCCTACAGCTAATGAGACAGTGTTCTAATGAGTGTGGGTTAAATGGGTTAAGCTGGGATGATGGATACTGCACGTTTACCAGCACTGGGGCTCTGCTGAAGTCTCTGCACAGCACCTGTCTCCCAGGGGCAGGGTCATACAGCTGCAGGCACAGCAGAAAGTCTGTAAAAAACACACATTTGGCCAAGTTAAATTAAATTGAACTCCAACTGAAATTACTTATGGGGTCATGTCTGTTACTGCCTCAGTGGTGTAAGGTTCCCCAGTGCTCCCTGCACTCCCACCCACTCGGCATCGCAGCGTGTGTTACCCAGAGCCCACCAGCTCAGCCTCTGCTGAGAGACTCCTGTGCAGGGGCAGCCCTGCCCCAGCACGGCAGGGGGTGGGAGAACACAACAGCAAAGCACCTTCAGGAGGGGGCTGAAGTAACGGGACCACCGAGACCAAAGGAGCAGCAGAATGCAGTGACTGATGCTGAAACACCACCTGCCTCCCAGCCTACCAACACCCCCTGGGTGCTGCAACCCCTTGGCTTCTATAATGACTCATTTCCAGAACTAATTAATTAGCAGGATGTTTGAGTTACTGGAGCAAATGAATTTAGATTCTTTCTTACCTCTTGTGCTCTTGCTAACTGGCAAATAAAAGGCACAGGTAGGTTCCTTGTAACAAAAGAAATAACATTGGTGACCCCCAAGTCAGCCACCCATCTGCTACAGCTGACACAAACAAATCAGCAAGGAGAACGTTTGGTCCAAGATCAGTGGTTTTTATTATTTCAAACTCAGACAAATATATTTCTGAAGAACACTAACACAATTATTTTCACAAGCATATTAAAAATATCTGCCTTGCATGAAAGGTTGTAATACTAAAACCCATGCTATTCATATCTCGATAGCATAATAGCAAATGAAAGACATCTCCAGCTGTATAAATCACTACACTATAGTGGACAGTAAAGAGTATTTCCTGTTTTTAGGGCAAACAACAATCCAGTGGCAGTGAATTTACCACAAAATACAGGTATTGTGAGCACAGCTACACCGAGCTTTGAGACACCAAAGCAGATCATCTTCAGCCTCTCCTGTTTTCATGGAACTTCTCAGCTATTTTCTGCAGCTCCAGGTCCATCGCGGCCAGGTTCTCCAGCTCCTTTTCCTGTGGAAACAGAGAGAGTGTTTTGCACCCCCAAGGACATTGGCAAATGTTTTGTTTGTTTCATGGGGGCTACAGCCTTAGGACCACAGTGGTCCTGGCCTGCAGCAGGCTTGGTGTGCCCCAAAGGGAACACCTCATATTACCAGATGCTGGGGGGGATTTATGCAGCCCATTCCTGTCATTAGGTGACTTGCTAACACCATTAACATCTCTATAAAATCACCATTAAGCTCCACCACCCCCAGCTCAGCTCTGTGCAGCAGACACAGTGACACATGAGGAGCACCTCGCTGGCGAGTGCAGACTCATCCTTTACGGGTCTGCAAGACCCTAGGGGGAGAGGTAGGGAATCTCCTCCTTTCTGGTCTTGCAGCAGACAGAAGCTAATGAGGATGCACACTGTCTTGATTTTACAAACCATGCCCTGGGGTGGTCCCACTAAACTCATGCAAAGCAAGCCGGGTTTTCAATCGCTCAAGACCTGGCTCTCAACGTGACTTCTCCTGTTGGTGTTTTTCCACGTGCAGTTTACCAGCTGCCCTGGAATGGATTTAGGGATGTGCACAAGAAGTCAGCTTCCCCTGGCCCTTCCAAGGAACACCCGCACACGCACCTCCTCCTGCGTCAGAGGCCTCTGGCTCAGGCTCCCCCTGTCATTCCTGATCACGGGACGTTTTTTCAGGTCTTCTCCAGAACTGTACAGCTCAGGGAATTCATCTGATTTCTTCCTGTAATTCAGGAGCTGGGCAAGCTGGTCCATCTTGTACTGCCTCTTCGTGTCGTACCTGTTCATTTTGCCAAGATTCCTCTTCTCAGTGCGCCCGTGGTTCAGAGCACTTAGGATCTGCTTCTTCTCCCACCAGTCGTAGTCGTTGTACTCGGGGAGAAGTCTCTTCTCGTTCAGGCTGGGCCTGCCTTCCCCTTTGCCCTCCAGAAGCTGCTCCCTCGCACGGTCCCTCTTCTCCAGGTGCTGGCTTTTCCACCACAGCAGTGGGTAGAAAGAGCTGTAGGACGCCGTGGTTCTCTTCTCTGCAGGGAGATGGCTTCTGTACTCTTCCCTCTCTGCGTACTTGCCCTCCTCCATGTTCTCCTCTTCATTTTCCATCTGATCACTGCTGTGATGCTTCTTTTCTACTTCCTCCTCCTCCTCCTCGCTGTTGCCAGGGTAGTGCTGCTGCTCTACACTCTCCTCAGAGCTGTAGTAGTGTCTCCCAGCCTGCCCCTTGCGCTCCCGAGCGTACGCTCTCTGTGACCCTCCATCCTCATTGTCCCACAAGCGGTACCTCCCTCCAGCATGGCGCTGCTTGTCCTTGCTGCCACCACTGAGATACCTGTCCAGCTCTTCCTCACTCTCGTCCCCAAGATACGTCCTTCCCTCAGAATGGTGCCTCCTCACCTCATGCGACCCATCGTGGTGTCTCCTCTCCTCACGCCATTTCTCATTACTTTCTTCACTGTGCTGACGCCTCTTGTTTTCTTCTTCACTGCTCTCTTGGCTCTGCTGCCACCTCTCCCTGTACTCTTCACTCCCCTGGTCTGCACGCCTTTTTTCCTCCACCTCTCCAGCCTCGTGCCTCCCATGATAACCACTCTTCTCCTCACGCTGCTGCTCGGACTCTTCATGATGTTTCTGATGGCGGTTCCTCTTGTCCCAGAGATGGGCCTCCTCTGCCTTTGACTCCTCAGCCAGTTCCTCTCTCTCATCACCACGGCCCCTCTTCTCTTCAGAGGAGTCACCCATCCCGTGCTTCCCATGGTAACGTTTGGGTTTGTCAGCTTGCGTTCCCTCCTCTGTTTCTTCACTCTCATCAGATTCTTCACGTTCCTGCTGATGGGAGAAATCACGTTCCTTAGACTCATGCTGGTATTTTTCACTTCTTTCTTCCTCCGCCTCTGCCTCTTCACCTTCATGAATTCTCCTGTAAGGGCTCTGCATGCCCTCCTCCACATGCCCACGGCCCATGGGGTGCTGCTCATTCCCCTCAGGGAGCTCCTCTGTGCTCAGGCCTCCGGAGTGGGACTTCTGGTTGAGAACATCATGCTCTACCTCTTCCTCACGACGCTTGCTCTCTTTGCTCTCTTCTTCACTGTGGTAGCTCTTCTCCTCCTCACCTGTCATTTCCTGGTAGTGTTTCTTTTCTTCTCTATGGATCCTCTCTTCTTCAACAGGACTGTGGTGTCCATCCTCCTCTTCTGTGCTTTTACCTTCCTCATGAACAAGTTTCTCCTCAGCACTCCCTTTTGTGTACTGTTTAGACTCCTCTTCTGCCTGGCCATGTTCTTTCTCCACACTCCCAGTGTGATGTTTTTCGGGCTCTGCTGGCTCTTTCAAGCGCTTCACTTCCAGCTGTTTGCTTTCCCCTCTGCCCCGGTCGTGTCTGCCACCTGCAATAACAGAAGCAGCACGATGAAGTGACCCGGCTCCCCACGGAAGCATTGTTTCAGTTTAAATAGGTAAGTGGCCTCTCAAAGTGGCAAAACCATTTGGACAGGATCAATACTTCAATTTGCTTTTAAAATTAGTCACGTTCTAATACCTTCTATCTCTGCCTGGACGAGCAATAACTAATTGGGCAGTTTAAAAGTTCCACTGAAATTTCCAGAATAATTTCTCCTCTTTGCCTTTTTTCTTTCTTTGGGATCACATTTTTAGTATTGAATTAAATTTACTCTCATTCCCATTAAAAAAATCAATGGGATCCAGAGCTGTGTTGGGTTCTTGGAATGTCACTCCTTACCCACCACATATGCTTATTCACAAAAAAGACAACCATCTGTTTCAAACTACACAAAAACATTCGGGGCTTTTAGTGAATTTTACAAGTTCTAAGTTGACTGAAAAAGAAAAAAATAAAGAAGGAAAGAAATCTGTTACTTTGCAATAGTTATGTTTAATCAAATCAGGCTCCTTCCACGATTTCCAAAGTGCTAGTGACAGCCTGGCTCTGAGCCCAGGGGTACCAGTGTAAATCTCTGAAGGTATTTCTGCTGCATTTGTGTGTGAGTAACATCAGAAATCAATCACAAATCCTAGCAGTTTTCAGACAATAGCTGCACAGGTTCAAAAGCAGCTCGTTGTTTCTGGAAAGCTTCTCATTATCTGATATTCTTGGAGGAGGTCTGTCCAATGGCAAGAATCCGTTCCTTGCCCTCTCTTTCCAGGAAATGTTTTTTCATTTTCCAAACCACAGGAAATACACTCTTTTTTCCTGAAACTAACAACGTCAAACAGAGCTTGATGCCTGCTGGCATTCAGCATCTCCTAGGAACCTGGGGCTGAGTTACATACAAACACATGGACTCCAGAGTCCTAGACCCCACCCCCTGCTGATGCTGTGTTAGGGCCGTGCATCAGCCCCTCTGTAACGGGTTCCATTATTGCTTCCGGCTGGCAGGTAACTTCAAAAGCCTTTTTATTGTTCTGTAATCAAATAAATACAAGCGGGCAGAAGAGATGTGTGTTCTGCAGCTTGGCACAGCGTCAGGCTTAGCCACACTTCACTCCAGACAGTAACCAAGCACGGAGCAGGCTCACACCTCGGCATCGAGCAGCTCACAGCTGAAAGGAGCAGTCCCATAGGGAGCTTTCAGCACACGTCTCCAGACTTCTGGAATCAGCACCACAAACTGAATCGTGTCTGGGCTGAGCAGACAAGTCCCCTCTCCTGAGCTGGGCATGGGCTCAGCTACCACCAGAAGCCTTGCTGATTTAAGCTGTGTTTATCTGAAGCCAGTCCCTACCCTCTGGGATGCATTCACCATGCGGTCCAAACCCAGTCACGCTTGTTGACCTCTCAGTCTACCTAAAACACTTGTCTAAGTTCCCTCAGACTCTCCAGGTGCCTTAAGCAGAGAGCCACCCACGTTAGCCAGGAACCCCTGACAGCTCCCAGGCCAGGCTGTTTGTCCTTTGGGCAGGACAGACTGAACAGAAGGAAATCGGAATTGTGACACTGGAATTTGGAAGCAGCAGTTTCACACGGGCTGAAATAGCAGTTCACCAGCTGCAGCACAAGAGTGAATCCACCTAACAAACCCCTTCCCCAAGTTCAGGTACTGCTGTACTCACTCTTCTTCAGGATTTCTTTGCACTCAGGGTTGATGGGTGGTCCACTCGGCTTGGACAGGGCATTGGACAGCACCTCCACGATGCACCGTGCCACCTGCAGGAAACACAACAGGAGAGGAGATTCTCAGGGTGAAAATGGAAATCCTACTCCCGAGCCAGTCAGTGAGGAAAACTCGTTTAGGATTAGAGTTCAGGCTACTATTAATGAGTTTTGAGTAATCCCCAGCTCTACCACACTTCCCATGCAGCCAAGGGGGCTCTGAGTTCCCCATAACTGATGGTCTGCTGGGAGTGTGCCCTTGGGAACTACAGGCACTGCTTTGGGAGTTCAAAGGCTGAACACAGGGAGCATGGCACTGATACCTTCTGAAATCTGCTGTGCCATACAGCTACTCACCATTTCTTCAGCATGGTCCTGCTCCACTGGAACTGTGCTGACACCTGGAAGAAAAACAAACCAGGACAGACTCATTAATCCCAGCAACAACCATCACTGACAGGAGTCCTTGCTCACGCTGGGCTGGCAAGCTGGCTCCAGTTTCGGGTTGGCAGGTCAGGAAACATTTGGCATTACATTTTCTCTTAGGATGGAAAGGCAATGTCCATTGGCAGCCTGGCACGAGGGAAGAGGCACGCTGGCATTTCTAGCACAGAAAGAACATACACATAAAAACACAAAGCAATGCTTAAGTTCCAAGACCAGAGCTTCACTACAAGTCAGGTCTCTGTGTCGTTGTACCTGTTTGGTAGTAAAAAACCATAAGGAAGCAAGCAAGGCCTGTTTGCACCCCAGGAACCTTTCAGCTTCTGCATGGGGCTCTGGGTGCCCCACCACCACCTCCCCAGGGGCAGACCATGCTTCAAGGCTCTGAAGCAACTACTGTCCCGATCCTACCAGAGAAATCCTGTCTTGCTTGGACAGGAGGTGGCTCCCAGAGGGAAGGAGAGAGCCAGAAGGGACAGGAAAATTTCCATTCACCGAGTGGTCCATTATCACCCCAAGAAATACACAAAATCAACAAAAAATCAAATCCCAGTGGAAAACTCTCCTCCGGGTGGAAGCGGCACAACCTGTGCCTGTCTGTCCTGAGGACACAGGGGGTAATCAACACCTTACACCAGCTCTGTTGTACCTGGTTCAAGGTATCTGCTTTTGGAAAGAAGCTGTTCCAAAGGAAACCTCCGTGCTTCATTCTGCCCCCACTGCTGAACTGAAGTTCACAAACCTGCCAGCCACACGTGGGCACGCAGGAGCAAGGCTCATCGTAGCGTGGCTCCAGCCTCACCACAGCACCCAGCCATGGACACAACCACGGGACACAACCACACAGCCTGGGGCAGTTCTGGAGTTCTCACACAAGGCAGCACAGCCTCAAACCCAGCCACCACCCCCTCTGCAGCACTGTGGATCCTCTGTAACAGATAACACAAAGCAGATTCCGGGGACGAAGGGGGCATCACCCCACAGTGCCCCATGGAGCTCCCTATGGGGCAGACAGGAGCACACAGCCCCGCCCTGCCCAAAGCAGCCATGCTCACTGCTCCTGTGCCTGCAGGGGAAGCAGAACCCCTCGAGCAGTGCCTCTGCAACAACTGAACACAACCCAAAGCAGCTCTCTTGGTATTCCCACTGCTCTCTGTTCCTGCTCCCCCAAACACACGTGGGGATCTGCTCCCCCAGCCCCCGGCTCTTCCCTGCGCACACAGCGTGAGCAAAGGGAACCCACGGGAGCACAGCACAGAAGGGATTCCCCTAAAATAGCCCTGCATGCCTACCCCATCCTTCCCGGAGTGCCAGCTGGTGTGTGGGGAGACGGAGCCAAGCCTCCCCCATCCCCTGTGCTCAGCGCTGGCTCAGCCAGGCTCTGGTTCCTTGATTTACTGACCCAGCACACAGACACCAGCACAGCCCAGGCGCTGCTGCTCAGCCCAGCCTGCCCACAGCCCCATCCCAGGGGCACAGATGTGCACACACGTGGGGGCAGAAGACAGGCAGCAAAGTCCCTTCTCCTAGAAGAAGTGTTCCCCACTAAAAGGACATCCTCCCAGTCCCCCAGGAGCTGGGAGACGCTGCACCTAAGGCATGAGCTGCTCATGTCACCACTCACATGAAGCAGAGGGGCTGACCCACTTCATGGCCTCTTCTGGACAGGGCTCCTCTGGTCCTCCAGCCTGTGAGGAACCATGGCACGCACCAGGGCCAACATCTGCTGCTGGCAGAGCCCCCCTCCTGTGAGTCAGCCCCAGGTGATGGGACAGGGCACAGAACACACCAGCTTCCCAACGCCTTTCGCTGTTAGAGGTGCCAGCCCCGGGCTGCCCCCAGCACTGTCAGTGGGGCAGGAATATGAAGCCAGGTTGTACTCACTGCCTTTGCCCCATCATTCCAAAGCTCTCACCCCTCCACAGAGGTTTACAGGCAGAGCAGAGACCACTGAGCAAGTGGTGGGTTAATGTGAAAGCTGGCATGCCCAGGGTACGAGGTATGGGCTCCCACACAGCGTCAGAGCAGCAAATGGCATTGGACATGTGTGGTGTTAACCTGCCCAAGGGACACAGTGAGTGTCCAACCCATCCCAGAGCCTGAACTCACAGAGGCAGCTGCTCTGGCAGAGCAGGGATGGGCAGCCCGTGGGGAGCCCTCACGCCCCACTTCACACCGGGGCTGGCCCGTGCCAGCTGGCCACCGCTCCCCTGGGGCCACCTGCCAGCTGCAGAGGGCTGCCCAGCACCACTGGCTTCCTCCCCACGTGTTCAGGAGGGGGGAAGCATCGCCTGGCACTGCCAACACAGCAGGGCACCCCCCCACCTGGCCTGCAGGGACACAGCAGATGGCCCCACCGCAGGGTTCCACAGCAGGAACAGCCAGAGCACACACCGAGCTGGAAACCCTTCCCCTGCCAGAGCCGAGACTCGGAGAGCAAAGCCAAGCCCTGGGTCTGCTGTCCCCTCCCAGCCCAGCCTGCCCAGGCAGCTACAGCCAGAGCATTTGGTTTTGCCAGAGTGCTGAGGGATTAGGAAGATCACAGCAAAGGATGAGAAATGACGAATCCATGCGGCTTCTGCTGGCATCTCCAGGCTGGGACAGCTCTCCTGGCAGGTCCCTGATGCAATCCCCACACGGCTCCGCTTCATCAATGCCGATGACTCAGTGCAGTGCTCATCACAACATCAGAGCAACCTTTCCCAGGAAAGATCACGGGAACTGCCACGCTGAGCTGCAGGAGGAGCCCTAGAAAGTTCTCCAAGTGAATGTGCCCCTGGCTCCCAGCTCCAGACAAACTCCTCAGGCCACTGATCCTGCTGGCATTTGACAACAAAGCAGCCAACGAGGGCGTACAGAGGTACCTGACCCATCTGGTGGCACAAACAGGGAAAATACTTGGCAAGAAATGCCCCTGGGGCCCGTGGAATAAGTGAGCACCTCTGGGCTGGGATCTCTCCCCCATCTTCCACCCCCTGCCTCGATCACAACCAAGGCACACGAAGGCAGTCAGGAGGATCAGAGTTCCTGTGTGAGTCCCAGGAGCATCTCCACGTGCAGACCCCTCACCCAGAGAAGCTGCACTGCCCAACACCGGTTCCTTCAGCAAACGGTGTGCTCTGGGTGAGGAGCTGCAGAGCCACGCGACCACCTCGCCCGTGGGGGCTCCTCCTCATTCCACAGCGTGGGTTTAATCAATCCCCCATGCAAGGGAACCCTGGGTGAGTGAGAGCCACAGAGCTGCTGCCACCCGGCCACCTCCTGCACCCAGCGCCAGCGCCGAACCCTGCGGCACCACTGGGGACAGCCACCCCGGGGCTCAAACGGGGCTGGGGGGGATCCATCACTCTGGGCTGGGGGGCTCAAACGGGGCTGGGG
>VZRW01011664.1:49374-82864 GCA_013398125.1 Aegotheles bennettii | reverse complement strand
CCTCACTCCATCCCCCTCCCGAGCAGCTCTCCCCAGCAATCCCGCTGCCTTCCCCCCTTCATTTCCCGAGCCTCTCCCCAGCCTGTGCCACAGCCCTGTTCTTGCCCCTCCTGCAGGGTTTGTGTCCCTTCCCCTCACATCACTGCCCCTGCACACAGGGAGGGGATCCCTGCTCCTGTGCCCCCCAAGACTGAACACCACACAGTGTTCCTCAAGGGTCTGACAGGGGAGATCCCTGCTCTCAGCCTCCATCTCCACAGGCAGAGCCCTTATTTGCCATGGTGGTGCTCTGGGGAGCCACAGCAAACCTACAGAGATCGAGTTTTGCATCATCTTTTTTAAACAGCCCCCTCTGCCATGGTCAGCCCTGGATGGCCTGCAGAGCCCAGGTGCCAAGCTGTGATGAGCTCTGCACGGAGCAGGTCTGAGCACTCCTCCAGCTCCCCTCAGAGCCAGGCAAAGGCACTGTAAAACCAGGACTTGTCTTGCTTTTCCTTTCATTAACTCTTAGAGGGCCATCTCCAAACTCTGTGCAGTTTTGTTTGCTCTCAGTGCTAAGCAGGTGGCCCTTTGACCACCAGTGTCCATGGAGCACAAGGATCTGTAGCTCAGAGGGCAGCTATCCCAGTTATTGTCCCCAGCACTATTACACTGGGTGTTAACAGCACTGGGCTCTGCAGCCACGTGCCCTCCACACAGACAGGACAGGACACAGGCACACAGCACAACTCACACGTGGCTCCAACTGTGCGTAGAGGACGCCAGGAGCTGCAGTTCCACGTGCAGCTTGTTTCAGAGGCCAGCCTGGAACTCCAGAGCCAGGTGTCCCAGCCACTATGCATTCAGGTTGCAGTCCCTGCAAAGGAACACACCCGTTACCACGAGAGGCAAATCAACCCCACAGCAGCTCTGGCTCCTCAGCCTCCCCCTCCTCCCACATCGCCTGCACAAGCCCCATCTCCACCAGCCTGGACTGTGGGAACCCAAGAGCCCAGTTCAAAGGACTGTGAGGCATCTCCAGGCCCCCACTGACCCCTTGTCTGTGTGAGGATTCAGCCTGGCCTCAACCTCCTCAGCTGCTCACGAGGAATGATTTTAGGGGAAGCATTTGCCATGTGAGCAGTCCCTGCTCCTCCAGGCACACAGACAGCACTGCCTGCTTTACTTAATCTGACTGGCAGGGTTTGTCTGGAACACCCCCTCCCCTCAGCACTGTGCAGACTGACCCCACAGAACCACCAAGTCCTGTGTTTGCCATAGGTAAGAGAAGATGCTCAAGCACTGCCGGGGCACGTTTGCCATCAGGCACACCAAAGGCTCCATGGGAGCACATGGCAATGCCCTGAGATGTGATCAGACCCAGGTCACAGAGATCTGCAAGTTCTGGAGGAGGTCACCCAAGAGGTGTGTGACAGGCACAGGGACTGGAGTATGTCCAGTTCCACCTTGAGCACCCGAGGGTAGGACTTCAAACATGATCCCACGGACTTCCCTGCGGAGCTGGAAAAGCAGAGAGAGCAGCCGAGCCCTTGCCCACAGGTGATCAAGCCAGCCTGTATTTCCAGTGCAATGCTGCTTCCATGGACTGTCACGGCCAGGTAGGAGCTGGCGAGAGCTTCCCCTCGGATCAGAAGAGATGTGAGTGCATTGCCAGGTTGACAGCAGGTGGTGGCACATCTCCCTCCATGGGTTGTGAGTGACACCCCAGCCTCCCTTCTCCATGTGTCAGAGCTTGAGTGCAGCGCCATTCCTGCCTCACAATGTTGTGACAATACATCACTCTCTGCACAAGCAGTATTTATCCTCCTGCATTCGCTCAAACACAACGGCTTTCTTACAGAAATACACACTTGGCTCATCCCAGGAGCCAGAACTTCAAAGGATGACAGGCGAGTTCCCGTGTCAGCTCCTGCACTGAGAGGAGACTGCTCAGGGAACAGGAGGATTGCTCTCCTCTAATTAGATGTGCTAGTGGCATTATCTTCATTCTTGGATGCCAATTAATCTTCATGGCATGAAGCTCCTGCAGTCTATCTCATGAACAAGCTCATCTCTTTCATTCAGAAGGTGCTAAGGGGATGGATCTGGGTAAAACCCCAGTGAAACCTGGAAAGATGCAATGCAATGAAACACGCTGGTAACCTCACTGGCTCGGGGCTTGTGCCTGGAACACAGGATGGAAATGTCTTTCAGCAAGCAAAATGCTGACTTTAAGTCCTCATATTTTGAGTGCTGCTTGTCATTACACAAAAATGACTTTCACAGTTGCCTTTGCACCACAAATCATTTCATTTAGGCACTGAAACGGCCCCATTCAGTGTTCTGCCTGCATTCTGTCAGCTGTGTATGTTCCATTTGATATTTACAGGCTGGGGCACTCCTCTGGCTTGCTTAGTAATTAATTTCTTTAAATATTTATAGCGTTTTGACTCTCAGCAAGGGTTCTGTTGGGTAAGAACAACATTGTTCCGTGGCTGATAGTGTCATGGAAATTTCAGAGGCAAATTTCAGTTTTGTAAAATAAAAATATACAGATTTCTGCCACGGACTGTAACAATTCCAAAGGAAACTTCTTATTGCTGAACCATTTATATTAAAAAAATAATCCCATTATGCCCTTGCACATAATTCCAGACTGCAAACGCAGTGCTGAGATCTGTTTCATGACACCAGTACTCACACAGCCAAAGGAATCACCAAAGAAATTTTCAATCACCCCTTTTCAATCGCCACTGGCACTGAAAACGGAGCCCCAGCTGCAAAACGACCCCATGAAAGAGAGAGCAAAGCCTGCAGAATGCAGGAGTTTCTGCTAAGATCCCTTCCCACAGAAAATCCTTTTTTCTTCTGCATACCCTGATTTTAAGACTTTCAGGCTCTCTGTGTGAAATGCTGCGTGCTTATAAAAGAGGCTTAAGAGGCTTAAGTTCAAAGGCAGCCCTGGGAGCTGGGAATACCTGGCAGTGCTCTGTCAGTGCACACTCATCTGGTTCCACCAACTCCAGAGGCTGCGTTGAAATGATCCCAGCTGAGAGCCAGGACCAGAAGGCCCTTCCCTGGCCTGTCCTTTTAGGCTTTGCTATCTACAGACATGTGAGTTCTCAGCCATTCCCTCCCGGGCAGGACAGTAACCACCTGCATTTGTGATGTTGGGACAATTTTCCAGAGGCAGAAGATGGTTAAAACTCCTCTGCAAATGCCACTGAGGACAAGGTAGGGCCTGCCAGGGGGGCTGCCTTGCTCACACAGCTCCCTCTCCTCCCGGCGTGGCACACAACCATCCTGCTCCTGAGGTTGTTCTGCTCTGAATTCAGTTGTTTTGATGTTTGAACATGTCCCCTCTCTCCCCAGGGACCCCAGCCTGCTCCTGCATTCCAGCCTGGCCTCCCACCTGCCCCAGTGCCCTGTCCCCACCTCTCTCTCATCCCAGCAATTCTGGTTGGGCATGGTGCAGTCTGGAGCTGCATAAGTGCTGGCTGGCCCACAGGACCAGTGCTGAGTGACCAGCTGGCAAGGTGGACATGAGCTGAGTTACTTCACTGCTGTTCCCTCAGGCAGGCATTCATTTGGGCCTCTCTTTTCTACCCATCTGTCAGTAACATTAATTCAGGTCCTTCTCTTCAAACAGGGATGGTCACAAACGTTCTGGCTCTGCCACCTCTGCACCAGGCAGCACTGGCACACCAAAACTGCAAGCACAGACCCTACACGTGGATCCCATGGCCCCACACCAGGGCCACCACTCTGTCCCTTCTTCAAAGATCTCTCCCTGATTGGAGAGAGAAGCACAGTCTGGCAGAATCTCCCCTCCATGCTGCCTGGCTCCCCCTCACCATCCCATCCATCGAGCTGTCTCAATGAGCAGCTCATGACTTTGTGGCTGCCAAGGAGCTGACATTGGGCTCCCGTTGTGCTCCCTGGAAAAGCACCAGTTTCCAAGGAGCAGCACCTGCTGCAAGCAGTGGAGGTTCACTGCAGCTGGCACCTGGCAGCCTGTGGGCAGCACCAGGCACAGAGCAATGGGCATCTTTGCTGACGTTCAAAATCCCATCACACACGTCTGCCTCTGCAGCTTTCCAGCCAAAAATCCTTGTGATGAGCTGCAGGCCCCCTGCCAGGGACACAGAGCCAGCACACAGCCTGCCAGGGGACACACAACAAAGCTCTTTCAAGAATCAGTGTCCTCACAAGGTGGAAACAAGCAGATGCCAAGAGCTGTGAGCTGTTCTCCAGGGGTACTAATGTGGGAACCTGTCACCACGTCCCTCTCCAGCCCCTGCAGAGGTGGCCTTGGCCAGCTGGGAGCCAGGCTCCCACAGGAAGGGGAAGGTGCCAGCTCTCCCTGGGGTCCTTCAAACTTTTGATGCCACACTACCTTGTCCTTAGGCCTCTCTCTTGAAAAAACACATGTGGGACAAGGACACAAAGCCAGCCTCACACGGCACGTGCCGAGTCACTGCTTAAACAGGGGGGCCTGGACCACAGACACAACTGTCCCATTGCAACCCCTACCTGCAGCCTCCTCAGGCAGCTGCTGTTGGACAGAGCTGTGGCTGGAAACACCCTCTCATTGCACTTCTTCACAGCTTTCAGGTACCAGACCAAGCTGCTGGGAACCAAGAACAAACTGATTTGTGATGGTCATCCTGCAAACATGCTGCAGGGCATAGCACTGACCTGTCCCCAGCTCAGCATCTTTCATCACAAAGCACCCCATTGCCCTGGCCCCTGTGCTGCCCCTTCCCTGCCCTGAGGCTGCCTGGCATCTCCCATGACAAGCACCTACCTTCTCGTGCCACTGAAGCTGCCCAGCTGGAGCTGAGGTGACACTTTCCATGCCAGATGTTCTTTCATTACAAGACTTTCCCTCTTCATCTGCAGCACCTGCAAATAAATAGGCCCTTGCAAATGCAATTTAAACACAGGTCTGACCTTTCAGCCATGACTGTTCTGGCTTGGGTTGGCTCCAGCTACAGTCTTAATCACCTCTCATTACTTCATGCTCTGTGTGCTGTGTGCCAGTTTTCACTTTTAAGGAAGAAACGCTGGCATATGCTGCTGGCTAATAGATGTGGGGGGGGAAAAGAGTCACTGGGGAAAGCCTACAGAAAAGGGTATTTATAAAATGAACTTTTGTGTTGTGGGAAAACACACGCCCCACGCAGCATCACCCCCGCTCCATAATGGAACAGACACAGTCATATAGGGTGCATTCTGACTGTTGTACACTGATTCCTGCAACCACACACACCAAAATGCCTCCAGCTCCTGGGGAAGGATCCTCTGCTGGGGTGAACAGCCCTGGCTCCATCCACAGGCAGGAGCAATTCCACTGCTGCCTGCTGAGGACCTGCCCCAGCACCCGCTGCTGCAGGAGCCCGGCTCCCCCCCGGGATGGGGAAGGTCCTTGGCATGAATCAGTGCCTCCCACCAGCTGCTGTGTGGGAGGGAAATGAAAACTCTGTCAGGGTAGGCATCAGCGAGGCCATCGATCCCAAACACCCAGGAGGAGCTCTGAGCTGAGGGAAGCAGGGAATGACTTCACAGCAGGAGGATTCGTCAAGGATGACAGAACAGTTTGGATCAGACATCTATGTAAAATTCATCCTGGGAATAGAGCACTCAGTGCCTGCCAGGCTCAGTTTGAGATGAGCCCCCAGGCAGCAGGGGCTCTGCCTGCAGCAGCCTGAGGAACCCCTCTGAGATGCTGAGGGTTGCTGGCCCAGCCCAGCTGGGCAATACCCAGAGCAAAATGCACCCACCTCTGGGGGACCCTGGGTGGGCTTTGGATCTGTGCTGTGCAGCAGAGAAATGCCAGGGCACTGGCAGTCAGGTCCTCACCGTGCCCATGTCCCTCCTCCTTGGCAATGACACGTTCATTTTGGCCTTGGGTCCCACCCTGTGGGGCTGGTGCCATTCCCCCATCTTTTATTCCACTTACACATTTCACTTGAAGATCCTGTGGGATCTCATATACCCACGGCCCTGAAGGGTGCTGTGGGTCTTAGGGCTTGTCCTGACCCAGGCTTGGCGTGCTGCTCCCTTGCTGTGAGCCAGGACACTTTCTGGAACAAGCAGAAGGACAAAGACCTCTTGGATTTGTTCTGCAGTGGAAGGCACCAAATGCTACTGCAAGAGCAGCCTCCACACACTACTGGAGCACACAGGGGACAAACAGAGGTGACAGTGGGCTCGTGGGGGGCCCAAGGCTCAGGCAGAGCTCCCTGGGATAGCCCTGTGATGGTGCAGGGCACACAGCCCACCCCAGGAGACCAAGGGGAGGTGAGTGGGGGGAACACGGGCTGCGGAGGGGACCCCTTCACTGCTCCAGGCAGTGGCACTGCAGCAAGGCAGGGAACAAATGACTTTTGTCAAGCTTTGTCACAGGAACCAACGGGTCCCTGCTGTCCCTCCTGTGCCACCTGCCAGAGCTGCAGCAGTGTGATCTGGGGAAAGCTGAGGAGATTCCCTCTGACAGCTTTTGAAGCAGGGTGCCTGGGATCACCCCCTGGGCTGCTCCCCAACAACCCGCAGCAGAGTTTCAAGGGGACACCAACTGTGGGTGCACCTTCTTGCCTGGCAGCTGTGTGTTCAGTGGTTACAGCTGAGTCTGCCTGTGAAAGCTGAACCAGAGCAGCCCATGGGCACAAAGCAGCCAGCACCACCCGGGTCCTTGCCTGCAGGGACACAAGGTACCTGCTGCCTTAAATAATGCAGGGGGAAAATAATGATGGGTGAGGCACAGGAGCAAACAAAGCGAGTGGAGAAAAACCATCAGCAAAGAGCCTCTGAGGAGATGATGATCTGCACTCTGCGAGGTGCTGAACCCACTGTCCTGGCCTTACTGGGACAGAATCCTGAGATCATCCTGTTCAGACACTGTGGTTCTGAGAGACTGCAGTTGTATGAGAACAGGAGATAAGATGTGTTGTGTTTGTTTGCACCAAGCTCTGGTGTGTGGGTTTCCGTAGTGACCAAGGCTGAGGGTAGTTCTGGACCATGCAGGTGCAGTGGGCCAGGAGGGACGAAGCCCAGGGCAGTGACCCAAGCTGCCAACCGACGTATTCCGTACCATAAACATCACCCTCACCATAAACCAGGGGGTTTGCGGGGATGTCTGGGGGCTTCTCCCATGGCTGTCTTTCCGAGAGGGTCCTGTCTGTCCCATCAGTCGTCCCACACCTGAGGCCTCCTCCTCCGCTTGCTGTGACCTCCACATCCTCACTGGAGCTGCTGTGCTGGCAGTGTCGGTACATCCAGCCCTCGCTGCCGGGAGAGCACAGCTCGCAACTGCTGTCTGGGGCTGAGTATGACTGATCAGAACAATTCCCAAAGCACATCCCAGCATGCCAGGCTATCACCCACCCACACCCACTGCCACTGAGTCACCCCCTACCCATTCTCCGTGGAGGCAATTTACCCTTCCCCAAAACCCAGCCTCTCAAGCACCTGCCAGGTAAATCAGCGTGGGCACAGGAACCGCACTCATTCTTCCAGGGAACCAAACACAGTGAAGAACAAACCCCCTCTCCTCTAGACAAGACCTCATCAAATCCATCACCTGCTCCAGGGATGCTTATTCCAAGGGGTCTGTCCTCGCCCTTCCGTCTGTCTCAGTGTGAGCCACACATCTATTCTTGGCAGCTGATATTGTACCTGGGAGTGAGCAGCACACAGCACTGCAGACACTCCTGACCACGAGGAGTGTGACCTTTGCCCACAGACTGCGTGGGTCAGCAGCACAGAGCTTACCACGTCCTCTGCGAGATGCCAGACAAGATTTGTAGGTGTGAGTCATAATCCAAATTTCTCAGCTGCATCCAGACTGTTCTCCCAGCTGGGCTGGCAGAGTAAGAGCCACCTCCAAACTGAAATGCTGAAGATCAAATGGTAAAGCTGGTGGAAGCAGCCTGGTCATACTGGAGTAACCACGCTCGCTGGGAACCTCAATGTTGACCTCTGAGATCCCAACTGTCCTCTCTCTTCTTCACTCCTGTGCTGTCACCTTCCGTACATCCCTTCCTCTCCTCTCTGTGCTTCCTTGAACACATCCACACTGCAGAAGGAATGTCCTCCCTAATCAGTGAGCAACAGCACCACAGCAAAGCACCCTGCAGTGGACAAACCAGTGGGTGGAACTCACAAAGCACACAGCTTCCTGGCAGAGGGAGTGAAGCAGCTAAGAAGCCACTGGGCCAAGAGGTAGGAGGCCTCCAGGGGAGACCTTCAGTGGCTGTGTGTGGGTTCACTGCTCTGTTGCACCAGACTCTTTGGGCTCAGAGAGATCCGTTTCATTTTAATGGGAAAACTCCAGGGATCTCATTAGCACCATCATGAAAGACAGAAAGGATCTGGAGGTTGGTGGAGGGGTGATGGTGGGGTGGGAAACAGGAAAGAACTGCTGTCAAGTTGGTGATGCTGCACTGCTGTCCCACTGCAATGCTGAGGGCTGGTCTGACACAGGATGCTGGCAACCCTACACTTCGTACGCTGACTGCTCCTTGAACACTGCCTCCACCTTTCTGAAGGCCCCATGGTGAGAAGGGGTGAAGTAGGCTGTGAGAGCACAGTTTAGCAGATCCAGGACACAGATGGATTCCCCTCAATCAGGCTGAGAAAAGCCACAAAAGCAACACACAAAAAAAGCAAAGAACCCACAAGAATAAGAGGAACAAAATCCAAGGTAATTAACTTGGAGCAACACATCTTGGTGATAACTGCAAACCAGCTTGAGAAACTCAGACAGATGTGAACCAGGCCCCTGTGCTATCGCTACCAGAGGCAACACTCACTACTACAGCTCCTTCCATGGAGCATCCTAAGATGCTGACAGGACTGTGCTTCCTTCCAGCACAGCCTGTCTAAGGCCACTGGTGAGTCTTGCCTGGCACACCTGGCAAAGGGGAGGGATGTGTTCATCTCCCCGCAGCTGGAGGAAATCCAGGAGAGATGTTTACCAAGAAGATGAGTAATACGAGTGGTTTGGCTTTCAGCAGGCTTGGAAATACACACAGCAGGTTCCAGCAGAGGTTGGGAAAAACTAATTAGCAGTGAGTGGGGAAAGGAGTGATGAGTGGTGCTCTCCGTGCTGCAGTCTTGTTTAACTTAATAAAAGTGAGTGAGCTGCAGGATCCCCGTGAAACACCTCCTAAAATTCAGTGTTCCTCCAGAAAAGGAGCTGTTTGCTTCACAGCAGGAGCAATCAGGTATTCTGAACTCTACCCTAACACCAGGTACCTGACAAGGCCCTAAACATTCACCTTGGTTTGCTATCATTAAAAATGAATGGGATTTTGGAGCCTGATTCATCCAGCTGAGCCCTGCTTTGCCTCTGTAAGCACCTACAACATGAGGATCTGCCAGGAAACAATTAGGTTAATTATAAATTTTAATGAAAATGTAACAATAAAAGTGTGGAGAAGACCAAGCTCAGAATTCTTCCGGGTTTTTGATTCTTGAGTGCCCAGACAAGCTGTGAAACAAAGCCAAATTGCATCAGAGCAGTGGGCATGGCAGCCCGGGAAGGACGAGCACCCAGCCAGCTCCTCCCACCCAAGTGTCTCCGAGAGCCTGACACACAGCCCAGGAACAGAACATCCGTGAGAACAACCAGACAACCTGTCCAGAGAGGGAACAGCAGCTCTGCCTGCTCCTGGCTGACTCCTTCAAAAGGGTCCCCTGAACTGCAGCCTTGTACAACAGCAGCACCATCCCAGCAGTCCACATCCCCCAAGCAGCTGTTTCCCTTGGGATCCATTCCCAGCTTCCACAAGCACAAAGCAAAGGAGCGTTAGGCCTGCCAAATTCACAGTGATGCATCAGACCCGGAGCACTTGGAATTGCCCAGATGGCAGTGACCCAAGCCAACTGCTGGGAATTAGTCCTTCAGGTCACCTCCTAATGTCACAGGGCAAGCCAGAGTCACCACAACTCAAGCTGGGCAACCAGTGCACTGGGCCAGTCCCCACTGCAGCCAGCAGTGATCTTGCCAACTAAAACCAGAGCAGGGAAGTTGTGGGTATAAGGAGCAGCAGAGCTTGTTAGAAGAAGCAAACCTTTGCTGTGACCAACCAATGTCAGACGATCCCTACTGGAGAGCAACCACCTCCATGGTTCAAACATCTCACAGAACATTTTCCTTCATCCATCAACACACCAGGAAAGTAACCACAAGGTCTTGTGCAGTGCCAACAGAGATAACAGTGTACACAAGCAATGAGCATTGGCCTCCTCTCTGTGGAAGCTCTCAGCTCAGACCCCACGGCAGCAGACATCAGCTGGGGCTGATGGGCAGGGAGCTGGAGAAAGCAGCAGAATCAGTCAAGTGACCCACAGTCGGGCATGCTGAGATGTGAGCTCTGCCCTTCCCAGATACTCTGCATCTTCCAGCAGGCAGCTACCAGGGCAGCTGGCACCAGCTCTGCACTCCCCCATGGACACCTCTGCAGAGCCTTTACTCATTAATCTATTTCAGGCTGCTCTTAAACCAGCTCACTTCTCATGTGGCACCTCAGGGCTGTGTTCTGCCCGTGTTTGTTTCAAGAGGAACTGCAGAACATCATCTGAGAGTCCAGGTGTTCTCTTTCTGCCTTCCAAGACAACTTCTCCCTCCGCTGGCTTTGAAAAACAAGCAGTGGTGGGGTGGTTTGGAAAGACCTTACACCCATCTCTGTTCAGGATCACCTGGGCCATTTGCAGGCAACGTGTCACATACTTTGTCCCACCTCTGTTTGCCAGCTCTGAGATCTTCTGTGACAGACACTGCGATGCAGTCTGGTAGGTGGGATCCACCCTGTCTGGCCGTTTTTTGCAATACATTCTGTAGAAGCCATCCAGGGATTTCCTGATGCTGGTATCTTCAGCACCATCCTGCTCACACATCCATGAGAGAGCAGCAGCATCAGGCTCAGTAGGCTCACACAGCCTGGCTTTTGGGTAACATCTCACGTTTGCTTCTGCAGAGTCTTCTGCAGAAAGGCTCCCAGGAACTGCAGAGGGGGGATTGTTCTCTCCTGCAACACAAGATCAATGAAGCTCATTAGTCACCAGGTGACTTTTCTGTCCCCTGCCACGGCAGCCTGGCAAACAGGCTCTGGGCAGGAGTGAGCCAAGGACCACTGCCACCTCGGGGGGGCTGCCAGGGGCCTGCTGCACAGGCTCCCATGAGATGGGCTGCTTGGGATCTCACAGCACCCCAGCCTCACCCTCCCACAGTGACTGAGCCCCCCTGGCAGTGCACACCACCCTGCTCCTCCCAGCCACACTTCCAAAGGGGTGGAAACGGGGATCTGCTGCTGCTGCAGACCACAGCTGACCCATGGGGACACCCAGTTGGCAGCCCAAGCAGCTCTGCCCCTGTTTCTTTTTTCTCCCCTCATCCCCAGGTGCAATCCTTCCCTTCCACAGCTCCCAGTTACACCCCTACAGCACAGGGTGCAGTCCTGGCCTTCGCTTTCAGCCAGAAACCAACACCATTCTCCCATGCTGGACCATCACCAGCCAGTGTATTATTCCATCTCGCCTCCACTCCCTGCTAATTGAAGCTCAGCATTTGCAGCTTATTAGTGAGAGACCCGGGGGCTGATAAAAGGATATTCTCTGTGTTTATAAACCTGCTGATGAAAATTTAAAGTCTCCATCTGGTAGGAGCACATCACCACACCGCCTGAAGCACCCAGCCAAACCCTGCCAGGGATGCACCAGCTCTGCAGTGTCACTGCACACCCACAGACACTGCTCACACAGCAGCTTGAGCCCCCAGGCACTGTGTCAGTGTGGAACAAGACATCCCTCAGCCTGCAGAGCTCCTGCACTGCTGGCTTTATGGGGAGAGAAATCCCCCCATCTCGTGTGGGCAGCAACCCCTGCGCTGCTGGGGCTTCATCAGAGCTGGTGTTGCCCCAACCTCTGCCTCCAGCCCTTGGAGCTGTTAATTCTGTCCTTCCAACACCAGGGGCTGGGTTTGGCCAAGCCTCCTGCCCACTCCCACACGATGCTTGAGACAGACAATGCAGAGAAAACCATCTTCTTTTTTCTTTCCACCTGATTTCCAGTGGGAGCACACATATCATCATGGCAATCCCAGTCTGCACAGAGAGAAGGAATTCAAGGAGAATTTAGCAGGAGCACCCCAATCTCAGACAGCACCTCAGCCTGACAGCGAGCACCAGAGTGCTCAAGCACTATCAGCTAGACATTTTGGGACCCAATCCTATCCCCCTCACTCACATTAATGCCATTTCCATTGATCACAGCAGTTAAAAGCCCATGTGTGAACTGCTGATTGCACCCCCTTACACGAGCTGAACACATTGGTGTTGTACCATTTCCAATACCAACATTTAAATTGGAATAGCACCAAAAAACCCAAGTATCAAAAACCCAAGCACCACTCCGACAGATGCTGTACCAACACCCATCACCAAGTGAATGACAGATCCCAAAGCCTTTCTTGCACACTAGTGAGGAATTAGGGTAGAGTTTACAATTTCTCTGCACACATCTGTGCCTGCAGCAAACAGCTGTTTGCTTCCCGCATCATGGTTTGGGAAAACTTCCAGCATTTAAAGCAAAGGCGAAATGGAATTTTCAATGACATTATCATTCAAAAAGACTGCTGTGAACAGGGAGAATTTGTTCCTTGTGGGTGTTTAAATTGTGAATTGAAAGGGAAAATAAGAATATAATAAGCCCTGCTGCTTTGTTGTCTCCCTGAAGACACACGAGGCAGCTTTCTCCTGCCACAACACGCAGTGAGCTGTAGCTCACAAGACAGGACCTGGGAGACTGCACACATGCTGTAACCAGCTGTGTTTTCCAGCCACCAGTCCCTGGGAGAGGCACACGATGCTGGATCCATCCGCTGAGGAGCTGGGTGAACACCGGCTGCTCCGTCAGGAGACCTGGAGGAGGTGAGGATGGGAGGGTGGGCGAAAGGCAGCAGAAGGGAAGGAAGAGGCTGGAGGGATTTGGGGATTGGAGTAGAAGAGGGAGGCAGCAATGGAAGAACAGCACTGGCTGCAGCCCAGTACTGAGTCAGGCTCCCTGCCTGTTTTCTACCTGCTGCACATCCGTGGTGTGAAAAGTTGTTGGTGGTGGGGGTGTTAATTTGCATGGGATAAGACACAAGCAGTTTTCTGGGGAAGGGTAAACCCTTCCCTTTCTGTCTGCCTCCTTAGGAATTTGAAATTCAAGAAAAATGAAAAGCCTGGCCAGTGGTAAACTGTTTTTATAATGCAATAAGCAGGCATGGTGCATTGCCCCAGACACTCTTCCAATGCCACCCTCGGTATTGAGCTCTGCCCTGCCCCGAGAGCTCGCAGTGGATGCTGCTGCCCCATATTTCCAAACAGCTGGAAACTCAGCTAAACGAAATCTTCCAGAAAACACACTAATGAAACATGCTGGGTTTGATAAACCACAGGGCAAGTCAGCTGCAACACAAACTCCTACAAATCAACACTCCCTTCTCTGCCGAAAGCCAAGAGCTGGGCACCGCTGCCATCTCCCGAACCTCTTCCTAAGCAGCCAGGCCCCACAGTCCAGGGCAAGAGGTGTGGGCACAAGCAGCAGCAGAAATACCATCACTTACAGAGCAGCTGGCAACATCTGCCCAGCCAGGCCCTGGAACCTCAGGAGGAGGTGGCTCTGAAGAGCTGCTCCGAGTGCAAGGAGCATTTCCCATGGCAAAAGATCCCTTCTGCAGATGCTGTCCCACAGAACTGATGAAGCTGTGAGCTGAAATGAGAAGAGGACTTGCCCATCTATCTGGATGACAACCAGTGATCACAGACAAGTCTAGCAAAAAACCCCTGGAAGAGTTATTAAATCCCATTCCTCAGGGCTGTAACAAATCCTCTGCTAGAGCCAAGAACAGGGCCCAACAGGTAAGCACAGGGTGTGCTGCAGAACCTGCTTTGGAGCATGGGGATGAAATACAGAGAGGGAAACTGCCTCTTATTCTGAAATACTCAGTAATGGCCACTGGCAACGACAGGAAGCAAGTCTAGATTACAAGTATTACTGAGTAAGGCAATATCACTGTGCTTGCAAGGAAATAAAACCCAGAGCAATATCCTTTCCTGATCTATTAAATACTTTATCTTTCACTCGGTCACATCTTTTCTGTACTCAAGAGGACTGACAATCCTCAGCTGATGCCTTTGGCAAGAGCAGGAATAAGCAGACTGCTCTCACTGGAGATCAACAGCTCAAGCTTCAACATCAGTTTACAAAAATTCTACCTCCTGCATCTCCTTGCAGAGTGAGGTGCATGGCAGTTTGCCTGGGACAACCAAGATATGATGCTATTCATACAGCTGAAATAGAAGAGGCAGAGCCTGCCATGGCAGTGTTCCTTCAGTAGCAAGAGCAGACTAGGAAACCAAAATATTATCTACAATTTAGCACAGGATTTGCTTTATTTACAGATTGTGTGAACTCGGAGAGGAGGGGGGGATTGTTCAGTGTGCACTGCCTGCCCTCATCATTACAGCACACAGAAGTCCGATTCATCGCAGTGTTGGCACCCCCAAGCAGAGATGCTGCTCATGCTGCAGAGATTCACACCCAGCCCGCCCAGAGGCAGCCAGCCCAGCACACCTTGGCACAGAATGAGCAGAACTATGGTTCTGCCCTCGCCCAGCCCCACTGCTGGGCTCTGCAATCACACAGAGCGGGGCTGAGCTTTTCCTGCATTGCCATTGAAGCTTGTGCATCAGATATTGACCAAAAATGAGCAAACAGACTCAAAAATAAGAATGGAAACAAGATACCAATCTCCACCCATCACCTCTCCACAGGCTAATAAATGAAACACCCTCATATTGAAGAAATCAGTCAGATATACCAGCCAGGCATCAGGACAATTTTCTAGAGATAGAAAATGCAACTCCAGCAGAAAAGCAATCAAGATATACAAGTTTAATAACTTTAAAAGCACTCTGGCTTGTCACTTTCAAAGTGCACTGAATAAACATTTGACCCATCCAGTTTGGCTGCAGCACTACTTGAACTGAAATAGCGAGTAGAAAGGTTACTGGGCTGGAGCAATAGGCACATTACAGCCATTCCCAAACCCTGGGGGCTTTTTCTTAATTACCTATGTGCTGCTTTGGGAACTGGAACCTCTTCCACCAGCTCGATAGACAATCACATTTTGAACAGAAGTGTTCTGCCTTTTCATCAGTCAGCTTTCTGCAGGAATTGCTGTGCTGCTGATAAACCAAGCACCTGAGAGCTGCAATTGGAAATGGTTCTCACGCACGAATCATACTGGGAGTGAATCCTCAATTTTAGGATTTTCCCTCCTGCTGCAGAACATGAGTTTAAAGAAACTTTTAAATAAATGCAAATTATGGTATTTCTTATGTCTGTACAAAAGGTCCTAAGCTTTTCAAATGCAATTAACGTGAAAGGAGACAAAAGGATTTTGTACTCTTTAGCAAAAAAACAGCCCTAGGAAAAAAAGGTGATTGAAAAGAAATTATATCCTGGGTACAGGTAAATTATATTACAGACAGTTAGCTGTCCAACAGGAACACTTTGGACTGTGATACACATCAGAATAATCTAATTAACCTTAAAAATCAGAGAATCTGTAAGTTTACCTAAAAAACTGGAGATGAGCTTTTAATTGTTTTCACTGCAGACACAAACAAAGGACACTGATTAACTTACTGGGCTCAGGAGAGGTAATTATTTTGCAGCAGATGCATCTGTAAGAGCAATTCTGTGACAGCTCCAGATTTAATTTGCCTTTGTTTTATGAAGACCATCTGCACAAATTAATTTTTCCCTTAGATTTTACATTTTGAGATCCACTCTGCTCAGACAGAATGCAGAGCTCGATTACAGCCTGGTATCAGGATCTCCTGGTGCTAGGGACATGCTACAGGCTGAGCCTAATGAAAGCTCCCTAGTGGAAAACAGAGTTTAATTTCCTTTAAAAAAACCCCACACCACGCCCCAGTTTTGTGAAGATATTGAAAAGAAGACAAAACAGATGAACAGATTACTGAGCACACATGAAAGGGACAATATTTGAGAAGCTTTCTGTCTGGAAACAGGCTGAGATATATTTAAATGAAATATTTCCTTAGATTACACTGCTGTTTCATTCTGCCTTGTCACCCAAGGAGCAGAGCATCTAGGTGACAATATTCTCTTACACCCTAAATCCAGACTTGCAAGTGTCCAGCAAGAGATGCCAACATCTCCACATGAGCTCTCCCAGCTGTTCCTCAGACCAGTGCAGCACTGATGCCCAGCTCACCACACGCCTGGGAGCAGCAGGGGGAGAAGGGTGCAGCAGCATCACACAGCAAGTGTGGTCAGTGCAGAAACTCCCAGCACAACCCCAGACCACCCTACCACACCAGCACAGTCACACTCCTGTGCTGCCTGGCACAGCCCTTGCTCCCCTCGCTCTCGCTGCCCCTGACCTGGGCTGTGCTAAGATGTTCTTGTTCTCAGTGTGCCCCATGCTGCATTTCACACAGGGCAGCACCATGGCCCAGCTCTCCAGCGTCGGCGTCACGATGAGCTATCAGACCAGCTCAGGGTTATCTGGCTGGCTTTGGCACTGGGCAGAGCCACGAGCAGCTCCAAGCCCCTGGGGCACAGGGAGCACTCTGGCTCCAAACCAAGGCACTGCCCGTGGGGTCAGCACAAGAGCTGACTGTCAAGGAAAAAAACCTTAGTGAGCAGAATCACCGGAGTCTCCAGAAACGCTGGGGAATCTTCTTTGGACACCTTTCCCACAGATAATTTCACCAGAATCTATTTGCCCTCACCATCCTTTCAAAGGGAAGGTGTAAGGCCCAAGTTTCAAGGCAGGGCATGCCAGTTTGGGCAGTTGTGACCAACAAAACCATTAGCCCTGTGTGACCATCCCTCCCAAACCCCTCAGCTGCTTCTGAGAAGCCCAGCCACCTCCGAGGCAAGGCTTCAGCTCCTCTCCACGCACACATACCCATGTCCCTCCACCACGTAGTGCCTGGAGGCCCACACAGAGAGGCAAAGTGCAGTAGGTTTTATTTATTCAGATTAATCCACTGAATGAACCCTACCACCCATGTCAAGCCTTCTCCAGCGGGCACTGAGCAGTGGGATTTCAGGAGGCACCCACAGAGCCATACCCTGGACAAATGGAGATCCATGCTCTCCTTCAGATGCACCTGCCCTGCAGAGCATCACATGCTGTGTGTCACCCCCAGGAGTGCTCTGTGGATCACGGGATAGCTAAGGTACAGCAGATGGTTTATTGCACCTCCTTTGTCTGGGTATTTTGCCTTTGAGCAGAACTTACCGTGCATCGAAGCACATCTGGGACAGGGTTACTTTTCAAAGACCACACTGGGCTTCAGGGAATATTCACATGAACGTTAGTGAAACCCGAGCTGCTGCTGCAAACACTCCCAGAGGAAAAACAGAGATGGATCTGGGCAGAGCTATAGAAAAGGACAAAGTAGCAGTTAAATCAGCATAGATGATGTTCTAACAGATGCAGAACCAAGGACACTAACCTCCAGGTTACTAACAGCAGCAAGAGGTGAGGACAACTGCAGTAAAATGTTAGTGAGTTATCACCAACCAGACATAGTTCTGGATACCATTGAAGTTCTGAAAGTAGTTTAGCTCTTGCCTAATTAGTTCTGTCCTATGATAACAAGCAGTAATGGTAACAACCCATCTGGCAGGATCAAGCAGCACCCAGACCATGGTGCTTACTGTCTCATGCAGTAACCCAGGGAGGAACCAGACTCCTACAACAAGCCAGTAACTTGCTGATCCCTGCTTGAGCAGGAAGGGTTGTCTGCAAATACTTCATTGCCAGGTATGGCTAACATGACAGAAGTCATGAAGAATTTCAGTGACTGAGTATTTTATGCATGTGTGTGGGAATAGCATGGCACAATCAGCATTTTGTTCCCTGTGTGAAGGATCACACTGCCAACAGTGCCTGCTCCCCTTCCCCACTCGGCTGAGCTCATCCTGGTGGGTGCACATTTCACAGTTGCTAATTATAGAGCATGATGCTTATGCTCTGAGCAGCAGATCCAATGCTCAACCTCATTTTTGCTTTCATCCTCTGCAAAAGAATGATTTCTCTTCTTTCTCTTAAGAGAGAAAAACTCCGAGCTGGATACTCATCAGGAACACATCCCTGTCTCCATTAATGATCAGCAGACTGCTGAAAGCCAACAGCAACACACGGTTCCTGAACAATGCAAAAAATATTGCCCTTTCTATCCCAAGATTGCTGCACTGAAGAATACCAATATTCCCTCCTATTCAGTCTAACACAGGAACCAAAGCCACTGGCACAAGCTCAGTGACTCAGCCACTGGAGCAAACTCCACTTCTGGAATGCTGCCACGGGCTCTGCAGATGATTCACACACACACACATGCTATTAGACAAGTGCCTCATATAAAATAATAATTAGCAGCAATAACAAACATCCTACCACAGAGCGCTGGAGCAGCATGAAATGGATTTTCTCAAGTCATTTTATTTTGCATCTCCCATTGCCTTCATCATATTTTAATTAAAACTGCATCAGGAGGAAAATTAACCTAGGAGTAACCTCAGTAGACAACCAGAGAAGGAGCGATGTAAAGCAATGTTAAATTCAGCAGGGATTGCAGACAGTAGCTCTGCAAATCAGGTTCTGCCTCAATTCAGCACTTCAGCAGAAAGTTCACTCCTTCAAGAAATTACTGCTAGATTGTAAGATGCCACAGAACAGACCCTGCTTGTGGCACACCATGACTGAGAGATAGAGATGACAGATTTGTCTGTAACCTTTATAGACCGTAACTGCTTAAATCATTCAATTCAGACTAAATTTATACTATGAAGAGTGCAGAAGGACTTGGGGCTACACACCACGGGTGACTGTTCCTTAGGTCTGTTATCATGTTTGTGAAGTATGCTACCTGTGGGTTACCCATTAACGAAGTAAATGAGTAAAATTTACTCATGCACAAATATAACCTAAGCTGTGGACCAAAAACAAGTTTGTCCCCTCCTCCAACTCTCCATTGCCTGCTCCTCCACTCCAACAACCTCCTGGCTTCAGTTCCCCCCTGCTTCTGCTTGTGGGCAGGTTATCCAAGGATTTCTTCTCAAGTGACAGTACTATAGAGGCACAGACTGCTGAAGTTGTGTGCAGAAAAACAGCAGCAGCAGCTTTACCACCTGCAGAACGGTTCCTTCTGAATGGGGAAGGGAGGAGGTGTGAGGCAGGATCACATCAGACACATACCTAGACCATGTCCCCTCCACTTGTGGTCTGCCCCAGGTGACAACAGGGCAATGTGGTGGTGGGGAGCCGTATGTGTGCTCTGACACTTGACATGAGGCAGCAATCAGTGCCAGCCCTGAAACAGCCCCCTGTGTTCAACAGCTCAGCACCACTGGTGTCAGCAACAACCATGGGCTTTGCTTGTTCATACTCTGCAAACCAGGGCACAACCCCCTTTGTTAACACTGCAACCTCTCAGCCTCAGTAACTTCCTGCAGCACTGAGTTTTATACTTTAATTACCTGCTTGATTTTGGTTCAACCACCTTTCCTTTTCCTTGCCTGCCAACACATGCAGAACCACCATCCGGGTTCCCATCTAGATCATTGTGATTATCTGGATTTAACTTTAAAAGAACAAGCTAACAAGTTTTGCACAGTTCTTCAGACAGAAGTACGCCTATCAAATGGAGCATGGTGGCAGTGCCAAGCCTCAGTTTATCCAGAAGATGTTACGCTGCACTGCCTGCTTTCTAATTTCCTTGCTTACTTTTTTCTGCTTCTTCTTGTCTCATCTTTCCAGATTTAAAAGAACCAACCTTGCCTGGCAGGCATCACAGCCTGCAAGAAGCTGGGACCTCCTTCAGTAATGATGCACATCCTATTACTGCTTAGTGATGTATAAAATAGTCTGTGGGCATCCCTGGAAGGCAGGAATGCAAAGGGCTCGCTTTCTGGACAAGCCCAGATATCTTTTGGAATGAGATGATCCCTATGACATAGGCAGTGCTATCTCTATAAAACACAGCCAACTCACAAAGCTCCAGCTGCCACCTGCACCCACCTCTGCCCAGGAACAAACACTGACAGAGCACAGCCCGGAGTCCCTCCCCGTGCCCAAAAGAACAGCCAGCAGCACGGAGCACACAATATTGGCATTTGCTAGACAGTGCTTATTACAGCAATAAATAACCAGCTGCCTGCTACCCCCCACACATAGCCCTAGCACTAACACAGAAGCACTGCTCAGCCTGACAGCCTTCCATCTGCCTGTGCAGGAGATTTTACAGGAGAGATATATATATATATGCACACATAAGCCAGCCAAGGGGCTCAGCTACTATGAAATCTACAGCATAAAAAGAAGGGAGGGGGGCGGGGTGGGGGTTGCTGAACTCATGAAATGAAGGAAGAAATCAGACGCAGAGAGCTCCAGGATAAAACTTCATGTATCATAACCCACACTGATGCTGAATCACCGGCCTGTGTTGTTTTGCTTAAAAAAAACATTGTGGATGATGAAAGTGTGCTATATTTTATACTTGCAGTCTGCTGCTTAAGGGTTATGAGTCACTATTTTTTGTGCTTTTATGCTGCAGCCTCATCAGCTGCACACCAATGAGCTCAGTGAAGTAAAGCTAAGAAATGGAAGCCTGAATTAAGAGACACAGAGAGCTAATTTAAATCCAGTGCCAGATCCCTACTTACGTCATTTATTTTTGTGAAAGGTGCCTGAGCTGGGAGGCTTTAGGGGTATTTGATCTGGACCCAGTCCCTGTGGTGTGGAACAAGCCAGATGTTGCAGAGGGGAAGCAAGGAGACATGGAGAGCAGCTGCATGTCAGTGCAAAGACAGGGGCTAAATAACCACGCAGAAAACCAGCAAGAAACTCCACACTGATCCCCACAACCCTGGAATTCTGCATCCACCATCAGCTGTCCTCACACACGGGAAATGCAGGCATCCCTGCCCACAGCCTCCTGCTCAGCTCTTACTCCAAACTTACCATGGCAGGATTAGGCAGGGACAAGTTACATCCTCCAAGCAGTAAGTCTGGCCTCTACACTGAGCAGAGCCCTGGAGTGCAGCAAGGAACACAGCCTCTCATCTCAATAGCACCCACATCCCTTCTTGACCCTCCTCCCCACCACCAGCCACAGAGGACTCCCCGAGATGTGTCCATCTGCTGCCAATTCACAGCAGCTTCAAAGAAGCTTCAAAGTCAGGGAGTAAACTCAGAAGCCACAAGAGACCGTGGCAATCAGGGCAGATGGATCTCAATTCTCTTGCTGCACTCCAATGATGACTGTCAGTGCAGAGCCTTTTGGGTCCAATAGATGCTAGATCATTTCTCTAGCATACAGACACACTCTGTGTCTGAGAAAGGGCTTCAATGATAGAGAGATCTGTGCAGTGAGAGCCTCCTGGTGGGGAGGAGAAGGGCAGATGTGCAGAAATGGTCGTTGGTGTAAGAGATGCCCAGAGGAGGCTGCATTTCACACAGAGGATTCAGGCCTGTGAGGGTCCTCCAAGGTGTTTTGTGTAACAGTGACAGATTAAAGGCAAACCCTCTACTTTTAGAATCACCAGGAAAAAGAAAAAAAGAGTAAAGAACTTGCTAATAGAGTAATGAAGAAACCTCCTTCATTGCTGTACGAGTTCAGTGCTCACACCCCGGATCTCAGCGACACCGGGACATGCTCAGCACGCACCGGTAGCTCAGCAGCATGCGGGCACACCTCGCTGACATGAGCTGCCCTGCAGATGGGTAACACAAGAACACTGGTTATTTATTGATGCTGCTCCAGGGGCTGTTTGCTATCTCAGCAGGAACTATGATGAACTACACAAAAGCACTGCCAGAGTGGGAGACACACTGGGGTACAGACACGCTGAGACATGCGGCACGATGCACAGCATGTAACAAACATGGAAATGAGTTTGTAAAGAGGCTGGAGAAGTCCCATTTCTTATTTCTGTGTTATACCACCAGAGCATCAAACCTCCCTCTGAGCTACAAACACTGCTCACAACTGTCTGATGAAACGTGTGAACCTCGGGTTCACCGGCAGCTCCACATTCACCTCCAGGACCTGCTCTCGGGTGTCACAGCCTCTGCACATCAGATCATGGGGAAATCCTGTCAAAGCTTTGCTGTTGTAAAGAGTCACTTCATGAAATCCCCTCCCATGGGTCTCTGAAGAGACTCTCAATGTAGGGAAATACAGCAGAGAAGAAAAGTCTGTCCTGCTGCAGCACAGCCCTCCTCCAGACTCGGCAAAGTGATGATTGTGTCCTTCTGCTGCACCCCAGTGGCACCCAAACCCACTGCTGCACCAGGAGAGCAGAGGACACTCCCCAGCCCTCTGCACTTTGCTTGGTGAAGTGCTTTCTGGATCCCTGGATCTAAACAACAAGGACACACTAATTAGCAGTCACCTCTCAGCAGTAAGAAGTGCAGCTGTGGAAGGTTATCCAGGAACTCTGCACATATAAACGTGCCTTGCCTGAAACGCACTGCATTGAAAACGGCACCCCAAGGTGACAGGCAGAGATGGAATGCTGCCCAGCTCCCAGGCATCTTTGAAATGCCCTCTCCATCACTGCCATTGCTATCTGCCATCCCATACCCTTCCAGCCCCACAGCTACATCAGAGATTGATTGTTCCCACAGCTTCTCAGCTTTGAAATAACAAAAATTAATCAGAAGTGATTAGCTGGAGATTAAACCACAGAACCCATCGTGCACAGCATTCCTGGCCTCCTGCTCAGCCTCACAGACACTTTCAGTTCCCGTTTCTCTCTCCTGAATCCTGCACTTCCCAACCCTCACCCTTCCTACTGGCACCTGTTAACAGAGTCTCTCCCTGCAGGTTCTGGGGCTCAACTACAAACAACTGTTAGACAAACTGGTTTCAGATGGGAGCTCGGTGGAGTTGGCCACCCAAGGGCACCTTTATTTTCACAGGGGACTGTACCTTCAGCGAACACTCTGCTCCCTCCAGCAGCACCAGTTGGCTGCCAACATCTGGCACCCAGTTGCTGCAGGACAGAGCCACCTGCACTGATGACTTGAAGGGATGGAGAACAGAGCCAATGTTTTTGAAAAAGCTGAGTAGGGCTACAAAAGAAAGCTTCAAGCACAGAAGAAACCTCTCAGTACATACGCAACAGAAAGCTGCTCGCAGAACAGGGGAGCCCAGGGAAGCACCCACGAAGGAGGGACCCAAAGCAAGGATCAGCTTTCCAGCCACGTCTGTGCTGTATTTAGCAGCTTTACAGCCCAGCAGCACCTGGCTACCCAGAGACACCCCCACCCTGACCTGGTATCAGTCTGTATCTTGGGCAGTAAGAATTCCTGAGGTCTTCTTGTACTATCTAGGAATTCTTGTTTGTCCCCATAATAGTCAATAGCATCCTGGTGGTTACAAATGATGGCTGAAAGGTACAGGCTTCCCAGAGTCTAGAGCTGCCTGTCACTCCCCTGTAACACACACTTGAATGGTTTCTGTTCCAAATCTGCAGTTTTCTGTCTCAGAGGAGTCCACACCTGCACAGAGATGAAAATGATTCATAAAGAATTTAACAAAGTCTTGCTCTCTGCCATTTATTTACAGGATTTAATTCCTCCTGTTTAACCAGCTGACACACACCAACTGGCCTGGTGAGACACCAGCACTGGCACAAGCATGTACAGAACTGCCACCCCAGAACCACTGCCACAGTGACATTACTGCAGGCTAGATCAGATCGGGTCACAGCGATGGACAAACACTGACAGCCACGATGAGAGGAACAGAAGCCCAGGCTGGAAAGACAGTTTAGATAAAGATGAAGTGGCCCACGGGGACTCTGACACCAGAGCCACAGGGCAGGGTGTGATTAAAAGCCCCCGTTCCCAGTGCCTGGCACTGGTGTGTGCTGGTAACATGCCTGCTATTGCCAGAACATGAAGCAGGCCCCTCTCACACCAGACAGCTGATGAATGAGATCTAAAATAAATATATATTGTTCTGTATGCCCTGTGTGCACTGTTGAGAGCTTTATGATATTGTGTTGCTGCCAGCCAGACTGTGTTGTCATTGAAGTACAGCATCCACAGCCGGGCATCTCCAGCAGATGGAGCCTTAGGAGAAGCTATCAATGCATTTCACCATGAAATCAGCTGTGTGGCATCTGGAAAGCAGGAAGAGCTGTTGTGCAGCCTCCTTTCTGAGAGGAATGACAATAATGGCTTGCTGCCCTGACATTTCACACAGATGGGCAGCATCCCCTCCCTGCACTGGCCACTGTAGTACAGAGCAGTTATTTCCTGAACCTGACTCATGGGCCTGCCTGACCTTTCCAGATCACTAAAATGCTGTCTTCACACTTCAGTTTTGCCATTTCAAGTCCAAACCAAACCCTTGACCCTTGGAAGCAGGGAGGACCGACCGGAAAACCACCTTGGAAAACACAAGGGCTACAAGCACAGCAAACATCAAAGGCAGATGAAGAGCAAACATCTCACTGAGAGCTGTGCCAGCAGGGTTTGGAAGGAAAGCCAATAAAAACCATGAAACCTCCCAAAACAGAAGCACAGCAATAAGAGCTGATTTAGGGATCAGGAGCGAGCACACAGCACAGGGCAGGAGGATGGCAGTTAGGGCTGCTGGTCTTTAATTAGTCCCACAGAGCAAATATTTCCATGCTGTTTCAAGGACCATCTACTGAGATGTCTGTACCCTTCAGGGGATAAAAAGGACCACATTACCCAGGACCCACAGCAGGCAGGGGCTGTGCAAGGACAAGGGAGACGCCGGGGAACAAACACCACCACAATCTAGCACAGTATAGGAGACCCATTCTGTTTCTGCCTCTACTCAGAGAGGCTGGGAAGGGTTTAATTAGCCCATATGCTCAATTAAAAACAATAAATGAAAGGAAACAATGGTGATGGTCCCTCAAAATCACCCCAAATACATAAATCCCAAGTTCTGTATCACGTCAGCACTTTTTAAGGATCCAGGCAGCCCCGTGCAGAACATGTATATGTGAAAGGGTTTGGTAATCAGATTGGTGCCTACAGCTGAAACTGTGTGCCCAGCGAGAGCCAACCTACCAAACCCTCTTCTTCTGGGGAAAAAACATGAGCTGAGTGGCAGAAAAATCCCTCTGAGCAGAAGCTGCAGCTCCCAACAAGGCAGTACAAAACCTCAGGCCAGAGCACAGAGCTGTGCTGCATGGCTGCTCCCCAGCACCTCCGAGACACACTCCCAAGCTCTCCCTCATGCACAGGGCTGCAGAATCCCATCAGGCAACTTCACTGTGTGTGCAACCCCTTGTCTTGGTTACACAGCATTTCCTCTGGACTCACTTTCTAATTATTAATGGTTCAGTACAAACTGTTCATTTTCAGAGGACACAGAGGTGCTCTGCAGCATTAAAGTCTGAGAGGCAAGTCACACGTCTCAGATTTTTTCCCTCACTGTTCCAAGTATAGTGCTCTAATTCTCCTCAGAACAGGATTAGTTTGCTTCCTCAGACTGTGAAGAATAAAGCACTGCCTTTTTCTCCTCCAGGATTTATTTTTGGCTGGATGCTTTATGTAACACATTCATTTACAGAAGATGTAAGGCCTTCAGCATCCCAGTGGTGCTGAGTGCTTTATTTTTTTGCATCATGTGGTTTTCCTGGATTCCTTTTACGTAAGGCAGCACGAATTCCACTTTCCAGCCTCATCAATATTCAATACAACTGAGCCACGAAGAGATGCCTGGAAAGTTAACACTGCCAAACTCAGAGCCATGTAGTTACCTGACCCAAGGGCCTGCCCAGGACTTCAGCAGAGCTGCATAAATTCAAGTCCACCAAGCATCTGCCCCACTGGAGCACAATGTCTGTACAGAAATATCAGCATTTGAAATGTTTAATCCGTGTTTTCCTCTTGAGGGGACTAGAATATTAAGAAAACTCTAGTATTCTCATCATATTTGAGAGTGTACTTGGTTAGAAATCCTCAATTAAAAAGAATACACATTTACTTGAATAGAGGTGCTGCCTTGCTTTGGGCAGGCTAAGCAAATCCCCTGCCTTGACAGACCACGGGATGTTTATACCCATATCAGGGATGAAAGGGAAACCTGCTAAAAGCAGAACTTTTGGAAAGGCCAAAAAACCCACAGTAGCACCCAAAAAAAAGCATAATGTCACCAAGCTTTAAAGACTCTTCATTCCCATAACAGAATGGGATCCCAGCATGCTGTAGCTGGAACAGACAGGAGCAGCAAGGCCATTCCCAGACAAAACCAAGAGCTTCACCAACAGGCAACATCAGCCACCTCACACTAAGATCCAGGCAGAAAACAAGGAGCCACCAGCATTCCTCAGCGTATTCCTTGGGGATTGCTCAGCAACACCTCTCAGCCAGGTTCAGTGGCACACGCCCCCACCACCAGCTGACAACCCCCCAAGGCCCCCAGCCCTTCCCGTTCCAGCATGGCAGGCGGGTGGCACCTGACATGGGCAACACTGATCACTAGAGGGCACCAGTAAACAAACCCAACCCAACAAAAATCCACTCATCCCCAGAAGAAGGCCAAGGTAGCTGTGCACAGGTCATCTACCTAGAGACACCCCACTGATCCTGATGGTGTTTGGGATCACAGCTCAAACCAAAGTGGGTTTGCATGCGGGGACGTGTGAGCCTGCTGCAGCCCCAGGAGTCCCCTCAGAGCAGCACAAAGCACTCAACACCCTCCTCTTCACCACCACAGCAAGCCAGAAGTAAAGCATTCTTAGGGTGGCCTGCATCTTTAGGTAAAGGGAGACTATCCAGAGTTTCTGTACCTAACCGTGACAGCCAGGAGTGCAAGCACAAGTCCTTCTTCACCCAGCTTTGGCTCAGTCTGAAGTGGTTTAAATACCTGTGTGGTTTGGATTTGCAGAGTCAACACAGACCTCTCAAGTGAGAATGCACATCAAGGTCTTGAGCCTTCAGGTACCTTCAGTACAGCCAGACAAAAAGTGACTTTGGAAGTCCTGCTACTATCACGCCTACAGCAGGTCCTGAACACACTCACTCCTGGCCTGAACAGCCCCCGAGTGCCAGCCCCAGGAGGCTGTGTGGGCATGACAAGTACACCCTGCTCCTTTCAGTTTCAGCTCCTACGGCAGCACTCGTGCGCAACACCCACGCAGCAAAGCACAGACCATGCCAGACCTCTCCAGTAAACACAACCCACCTCTGCAGGAGAGATTTAGCAACTCCTGACAGGCAAGAGGACATGGTAAACAAGAGGGAGCACTTGAGGACACGTCAGGACACACGAACACACAGTAATGTGACTCCTCAGCTGCTGAGGAAACACAACAATCCACTGCAGAACCGAGCGTGTCAGCTCGCTGGGTACGTGTAGCAGGTTCTGTTCCAGAGAAACCACAGCCATCTCCAGACCCGAGAGCTGTGCTAACAAGGCAGGCATCTCTGTGCTGTCCAACACACACACTTGGTCAACTGAAAACCCTAAAAGCAACCAGGACAGCAAAAATATCTTAATGGCTTTTATTTCTAAACTGGGATAATCTTGTGGTCCAGGCTGACCGATCTGCCTGAAGCCAGCGAGTCTCCAGTGAAACGGTTCTGCTCCATTTGCCCCAGGCTCTCATGACCTCTCCCAAAGGGGCTGTTTTTGAAGGAAGCCTACAAAAGCCTGGATCAAAAGCCTGGGTTTCCACATCAGAAAAACAACTCATACTCTAACATTGCTTTTTCCAGAAGCCACCATCCTGGAAAGACTGTAACTCCGTATGAAAGAGAGGACATGTGGCAGGGGACATGTGGCAGGGGACATGTGGCAGGGGACATGTGGCAGGGGACACGCGTGTGCTGCTGCCATCGAGAGCAGCTGTCCCCACCTCACCCCCACATTCACGTGGCTGCCCAGCAAGCCAAGGCAATTCCCCGAGCTGACTCCTCGTGTGGCCACCTGAGAACCAGCTCTGGTTCAGTGCCCTACAAGAAAAAGGAACATTCCAGAGACTGATTTCATTGTAAACAACCTTTCAAATATTAATCAAAATAATCTAGGGCTTCCCCACACGCACACCCGAGAGCTGCCAAGTAAAAACTTCTGCTGGCAACTTTTCTTAAGCTAGAGGAAGGGGTAAGGCAAGGTTAAGAGGAAGGTAAGGTGCTGCTGCAGCATTGTGCTATTGAGTGATACAGATTAGAAACACCATAAAAAATGATTTATTTAGTGATTCTTTTCAAGTATGGGGTAAAAAAAAAAAGAAGCATACTGAAAAGTTCACTGATCCAATTTAATTTTCTCAGCCTGTCACTGTTTAAACACCTGAACTCCCTCTGACAAGCCCAAAGCATGTGTGTTATCAGAGCAGAGCCCTCACAAATCATGACACTGCTCATTTATACACAACTCAGACATTCAGCAGCATCCCCACAGGACTTTCATAAGGCCCTGTTTTCACTGCAATGGGTACCACCTTCTGCTATCACAAGTGACAGAGCCTCTCTAGACCAAGAGGACCTACCCCAAGGGGCTTGGGGACCAGCAACACCCCCACACCCACTGCCGACCCCCATGGCTGGGATGCCATGGTCTGTCAGTCTGTCAGATGCCAGGCACAGCCTGTGCTGTCATTCTGCTGCTTTGCTGAGGAAGCTGTCAATTCCCAGAGACCTAACAGCCTTTTGGAAATGCTTTCGAAGCACTAGGGAAGATTCTCACTCCTAATTAAAAACCTTTCAAGTTCAGTGAGAAGACCCACCATCCATCCTGCCCACCCTCCTGGTCATGCTGTAGGGTGCCAGCTACAGCCATCCCCCCTATCCTGATTTACCTTGTGTCACAGCAGCAATTTACAACAGCCCATGAGAAAACAAATAAGTAAAGGAGCTCCAATTCCCAAGACGTTTGACAGAACTCACTGTCCAAGAACATCTGACCATTAAAGCCATCCTCCTGCCTCTTCTGCCACACTGACCAAACTCAATGGCTCAGAAAAGGGAGTTTTACATGATTACATTCATCAGTTTGACACTGTTATGAGAAGGAACTGAGATGTTCCAAGTATGAACCGAGTCCGATGGGATACTCAGTTACTGCACTCCCAGGAGCACAGGGTGAGGAACCATTTTGCATCCCAGTTATTGCCAAGTGGTTTCCGTTGGGAGGGGTCTCTAAAACAAGTGATGAAGGAGAGGGTTCACTGGCCTGATCTGCCCTCCTCAGCACACCTGGAGTCCCCGCTGACACCAAGGGGTGCTGGGAACAGTGAGGAGGCAGGATCTGGCCTTTCTGCATACCTTGGTACTGAGCTCCAGCTGCATATCCCACACAGGCACCATAAATGACGTGCCCAATGCTGTCCCTCAGGTTCAGAGCTGCCCATCTTCATTTCTGCATGTCACTGCCACCATGGCTCAGACCAGCCTTGGGGCTGAGGAGTGGTCATGCAGTTCTTATCAGAGCAATCAAGTCCAGTCGCCCCGAGCCACACAAAATGGTGTTTGAGCAACTAAACTGCCCTACACACATTGCAGGAACTGCCTCACAGCTCCCACAATTTCTTCATACCTGTGACAAAGGGCTTGTGAAATCTGAGCAGACCAATGCTTTCCAGCCTGTCTCACTGTTAGAGGAACCTTCCCATCCTCCTCTCCCACAGCAGCGGAAGAGGCTTCCACAGGACATTCCTTATAGTGGTGATCACCACTCTTGTGCTCAAAAACACAGCAGAACCTCAAACCAGATACACTGTTAATGCAACATGGATCATGGAATGTGATATGGATCATGGTTTGAAGCTGAGGTGACAGGAGATTTGCATCATTAGTGACTTCCTGGCCTGCGTATGAAAACCAAGGCAAGGATTGGTATCTACTGCTTCCAGACTTCATAACACTCCTGGATGTCCCACAACTGGAGGCAAAGACAACTACACAGGCAAGCAGTCAACAGAGCTACACGAGTTTGGTAGATCCCACTGCTTACCTGTTCAGCAAGCAAAATAGTGGAATTCCCACTGAAAAAACTCATGTGTCTAATTCCAAGCTGACTTCCTGGAACTAGGCCATGGTAAACCACACAATGCCAGAGGACAAAGAGGAGCCAAACTCCACTTTTACACTGCTTAAGAGTCCAAAGCAACAGAAGTGTCAACAGTGATGTTTCACCTGCTCAGGTGCCTTGCCAAACCATCTCCACACATTATTTTATTCCCCCCCCCAGCACTAATTACAATTACTTCAACCTTCAGCCCAGCCAGTATGAACATGTGGCAAGAAGTGTCACTGTGCTCTGTGCATTTCAGATTCACACTTCTTGCCATACATTAGCACTGAGGGGGAGAGGGGTGTAGGAATGAGAACATGCCAGCCATCCCTGGATCTCCTCAGATACACTATTACCCTTGAGAATCTGAAACAGCTGCTTCTATAGGAATCAGTCCTCCTTCAAGTGAGGAAACCTAAGCTCCTGGGTGGAAGACACAGGATGAGTACATGAAGAACATAAGGAAGAGTTTAAAAGCATTTCTTACTGACTATGGTAATTTGAGACAGTGTTTCCTAGTGATGCCTGGAGGATTGCTCTGTGGGTTAGTTCAAGTAGTGCTCTTACACCAAGAACACACTAAATGTGAAGAAAGAGTGTTGTCAAAACATCAGCAGCTGATAGTACCCTCTGAACTCATCTCCTGTGTCTCATCCACCCACAGTTCACACTGTATCTGTCAAGCTGGAACAGACTGCAGTTATGGTAAATGGTGTTTTTAAACAAGGCACCAGCATCAGACTGCTGTTACTCAGCCAAATGACACAGATAATGCACTGGCTAAAGAAAGAGCATGTGGAGAGGCAGGAGCTGTTACCTGTGGGCAGGGAGACAAAAGTATCCACAGAATGAAAGAGCTCCTCACTGGTTTCAGGGCCATCTGGGGGCAGAAAGCACTCTGCTAGGTCACAAACAGAAGGTAGGTCCAACACGCTGCTCTCGTCTGAGTGAGAACTCTGTGACGCCTCTTTTCCTTCCATGGTCCCACTGCAGAGACACAAATGCAACTGAGCTAGGTTTTTAGAACATGGAAATCCAAGCAGAAGTCACCACAAATGACCTGGCATTTTTGTGCTGCTTTATGAGCTGAGAGAAGCTGTTCAAACATATCGGTACCTCGTTTAAGAAAGTCAGAGCAAATTTAAAGATGTAAAGGAACCAGATCCAGGGGTCAGGCAATGGCTTGAGACCCTGCAGGCTCACATTTCTTTCCTCCCCCATAAAATGAAGAAGACAACAACTCTCAGGGGTGTTGTCACTGAGGAATGTTACAGCCACGGGGACCAAAGAAATCCCTAGAAGCGATTGGCACTGAAAAATGAGGTAAATACACCCATGCAAGGCTTTTTTTTTCTTAACAAACACAATTCCTTAGGTGCTTCTACATTGAGTAAACTTGTAGCTAAGGTGCACCTCTGACCTTTGCAGAATGCTGACTCACTAATGAACAGACTGGAGATGTTGGCTGTGATACTGGAGGAGACCTGCTGCCTTGCCTTGGAGGGACAAGCAAGGTCAGGGCATTCACAGGAAATTTCCAGGGAAAACAAAGTGGAAGGTTAAAAACAAAACAAAGCACACAACCCTCTGCCTCCAACAGTCACTTCAGAGGGAAGCTTCTCCTCCTTTGTCCTCCATGTCCCAAAACACAGATTATCTGTGCATAAGGAACACAGAGAAGGAGAAACTTTCCTCAAATATTGCCTTCAAAATTTGTGCTACTTTTAAGCACACCAATATTTTAGAGAACAAAACTGCCCATTTCGGTCCTTGGTCTAGAAAAAAACCCCACACCAAAAACCCAACTAATTTTATTCCTCCACAGACACGAGGGAGACTATAGCAAGAGGAGCTGCTGGTATGGTACCACAGCAGCTTAAGGCTGTCATTGATAGGGGCTGCTGTGACCCTGGCCACCTCCCTTGTACTGCCAGGACAGGGCTAACAACACGTGCAGCCATGTGATGAGCGGGTTTAGACAAAAAAAAAAATAAAAATCACCTTTTAAAAAAAAAAAACCCAGCAAACTTTTCTTTGGGTCGGCTCTCTCTAGTCCTGCAACAATTTCAGAGTGCTGTTCAACCGTGTAAGTCAAAGTACACAGCAGTCCTACTCACAGAAGTGAGAGACTGGTTTGTGAGGCTAAGCAAGACCTCAGCTCAGCCCTGGGCTCCCAGGCACGTGTGAGAGTCACACTGTCACCTCTGTGCCATACCTGGAACACCACTGATGCGGAGGCTGTCCACTCCGACTGAATCTGGGAGCAAACGGTCTGTCACTCCTTCAGGATCCCCTCCTCCTTCCTTCTGCCAATCCCAGCTCCCTGGAATGAGACAAACAGGTCGGCTGTATGCCCCGCATCAGCTGATGGGGCTGAGGGGCAGTGTGACCTTTCAGAGCACATATGCTGGCTGGTGTCAACAGCCAGTCATTGCATATACCACTGCTTGGTGGGCCTGGCACAGAGCAAAGCTGTACCTAGGAACCAGAAATAGCACATCCAGTAATGCCCTTGAATGGTGACAGCGACGGAGACCTCCTGGAAAGGGGCTGGTACACTCTAGAAAATAACACAAATACTTTCCTGGCAAGGAGCTGCCAGATGGGCTGTTTATTAAAACCCATAAAGCACAGAGGTGAATTACAGCTGGCACCCTTCCCTCCCTCTTGAGGAGGAGCAAGTATTTCCCTAGCAGGTTTGGTGCCTCGACACCAACACCGACAGCCCATGCTGCCTCAGCCCTCAGCCAGGAACGTGTGCCAGCAGGGCCACATAACCCAGCGTGTGGAGCAAGGCACAGGCCTGCACCACCCAAACCCTGCTTCCCACCACCTGCCAGCACCTCATCCTCTGCAGTGAGCAACCACAAGAACACACTTTCGGGAGAAAACTGGCTTTTCCTCCAGGCCACCCTCAACCAGCGGCACGGTGCTGCCACCAGGCACCTCCCAGGCAAGCACTCGCCAGGCACTGCCATGGACGTGCCCTGGGCACACGGGCGGGCACCCAGCGCTGGCCTTACCGGCTGCCCCGCTCCACCGGCTCTGCGGGCACAGGACAGGGCCTCCTCTTCCTCCCAGTCCGGTTCCTGTCCCCCTCCTGCAGGCACAGCCCCGTTACGGTGTTGTTATTGCACCGGCAGCTCCCCTGGCTGCAAAGGGAACGGGAGCACCACAGGGCAGCCCCTCCCAGCCCGCCAAAACCTGAACCGCCACGGCTGCTGCCTCCACCCCCCGCGCTGAGGGGAGCAGCCGGCGGCAGCGCCCCACGGGCAGCCCAGCACGGCACAGGGGGCAAGGGGAGAGCCAAACGCACGCCAAGGATGCGCCGGGCCGGGCCGCGCCGCACCCCTGCAGGCCTGCGCCCCGCTGCCGGGCGGGAGGCGCTGATGGGCCCGGGCGGGAGG
>VZRW01011664.1:34674-49316 GCA_013398125.1 Aegotheles bennettii | reverse complement strand
CTGTGTGTGAGGGAGGAGGAGGAAAGAGGAGAAAAGTGCGTGCAGATAAACAGAGAGGGGCTGTGAGAGCTGTTCCCGGTCAGGTTTCCCTGAAAACACCTCACTCGGGCTCCATCTGAGTGCGGAGGGGAGCGGCCCTGGTGCCATCGCCCTCAGCCGGCACCACACGCCCTGCCGGGGAGCAGGGTCCCAGCCCCGCCGGGCTGGGGACGTACCCATGGCTCCCGCCCCGGTGCGGCATGGCCAGGCACCCCGGGCACGGTCTGGGCAGGGAAGCTGTCCCCCGGCTGGCCATGGTTCTGGGCAAGCAGGCTGCCAGCGAGGCTGTGAAGGAGCTGTGGTTTTTTCCCAACGCCTTTGGACTGTGGTTACTGGTGGCAAACCAATGTGTTCAGAAGGAAGTCGTTAAAAGTAAGAAAATAACTGGGAATTCCCGTGGCTGCCACGAGGGCTCTGTTTCTCTCCCAGGTCGGGGAAGGTGCCCACAGGGAGAGGTTTGAGTCTGCTTTGCAAGCACAGCAGACTCTGCCATGCACCCACTGCCTCCCCTGAGCTAGGCCTGGGCTCCTGGGGTCAGGCAGAGATGCCAGCCTGGTGACCTCCTGGGCTCTCACCAACCCCAGACACTGCTCTAGGGCCAGGCCGCCTCTTGCCATTCCCTGTCTGACCCCAGGGACTGCCCATCCCACTGGGAGGGGGAAGGCAGCATCCCAACACTCCATTTCCTTGCAGGGAGTGGGGCTGGAGCTGAGCCGGGGGATGCAAAACAGCAGTGGATCTGCCTTGTTTGGCGATGGGGACACGTGCGATATCACAGCATCCAGACACCAGCCATCTCTGATTTCACCCCACGGGATCACCCCATTGGAAAAGCTCTGGCGGTGGGGAGCATATGGGTAGGTACTGGAAAAGCAAGGAGCTCCAGCCAGCAGAACTGACAGGGAAGCCATAGTGCTTATTAACAAACATCTCCAGCTCACCAGTTTCTATTTGTCACACTGGGTGACAACCAGATCTTTCACCAGAAGGGAGAGGTCCTGCACCCTGCTGATAGAGCAGTGCACTCCCCCGATCCCACTGCCATGGCACCTTTATCCCTCATGCTCAGCAGAAAGGTTACGGTTGCCAACAGTGTTTAGGGCCAGTCTGTAAGTGTGTACTATGCTCCTTCTTTTTATCAGCACGTTTATGTTAGCAGACGATAAAACTGCGCCAGCAGCCGTGTCTGAGCTGGGTTGAAGCGGAAGGTACATGAGAGCCAGGAAACACAGAATTAAACCCTGCACTTGACATTTACCAGAGATGAAGCAACCGAGATCACACGTGGGGAAAAGGAAATAGATTTTCTGTCTGTTGCAGCTCTGTTGCAGTGTGAGTTTCAGAGTGTTGACAGTGTCACGGCCAGAGGCTTGAGCTGTACAATTTCATGCCATTGAAGCTAATGTGTACCTGCCAACTTAACATCTTAAAAACTTCATATGTATCATGAAGAAAAACAAGTCGGTCTTCATAAACAGCAGAACTAGCAAGCTCGTGTCTGTTCAGGCTTCCCCACTGTCACTCTATAGGGGAGCAGTCTGCCTACTCACTTCCTCCTTTCACAATAGCCAGAATGAATTTAGTACATGAAAACAGCTGAATAGCTTGTTCAGCAGGAAGCGCCCGGGGGGGGGATGCTGAGGAGATACGGACAAGGTTGATTTTCTCACTATAGAATTATACAAAGATTGTTCTGTCATTTAACAGAAATGATTAAACCAAAGTTTGTAGGCTGCCTACTTTAGTGTTTTGAGTTCACTTCCTCACAATTCCTAGAGCACAATTTCATAAACTGTGTTGCTAAGTCAGCTGGAGATGGCCTTGAATTCCTTGGGTGAGAGCACTGGACTAAGACTGCCTTGTACAGACGGGGCCCTGCCCTCTGGCCAAAGGCTTATTTATTGCCTAAAAGCAAAGACACTTTGCAGATAGAGCACTGTTCTTTGTCCTTAGTTGTCAGACGTAAGCTCCTTAACTGCTTTTCAGGAGAGTTCCCTCACTAATCTGTTATTTTTAGATTAGCTATTTTAAGAGGCTGCTTGATGCCCTCTGCCCACTTACTTGGAGGCTTTTGATGCTCACATTTCCCAGCACCACAGGCCCTGTTTTACCTGCAGCTGTGTCCCACCCATTCGGATTCTACTGACTGGATCACAGTGTTTGGCCTGGACAGGCACAGGATCAGAGACCTCTATTAAAAAACCCAAATTAAAAACAAGCAAAAAATAAAAATCAGTGACTCAGCCAGTGGCTGGCAATTTTTGAGAAGAAAGCAATCCAGCAATTTTTGAGAAGAAGACAGTGCTGGCAAAGCAGGCTGTGTTTGCTTTGCAACATCCTCATTCCTTTAGAAAATCCCTTAATCTTTTTGATAATCTAAGAAAATATTTAGATACTTAGGCTAACAAAAGTGCAAAGCCACAGGAACCTGAGAAAGACTGGGGAGTGGTGTGGGAATTTGATATAATGAAAGTACTGATGCGGGTTTTTTGTTTTACAAAAGGAATTCCACCTTCCACTTCCCTCATAACACCATGTCTCATGATGCTTCCCTCCCACTCTTAAACCTCGCTGGCATTTGCTCAGTAGTTCCCTGGCCCTAATACAAGTTTCCATAGCAAAGGATGTTAAATGAGACTTGAGGAACTACTGAGGGCTGAAAGGCAACTCACACAGACATGAAGCAGCACAAAAATGTGAAATATCCTTGGAATATCCCTGCTGGGAACTCCCTGTTAGCACTGAGAGATGGTGGGAAACAAATTCCCTTTAGAACTCCTGCCCTAAGCAGAGCATCCAGATGTCTGTAAGCCACAGCCAAAAATGTCAGACTAGATCTGAAGTCCCAGACTGTGACTGGATCAGGACAGGTGCTAGGGACAGAAACCGTGCGTGTCCTCTGGATCTACATACATGTCAAATCCACCTAAAATCTTGCAAAAAACAGTGATAAAACTTAAAAATGGATGGACTTTCCCTGCAGAGCTTTAAGCCGAGCACTGAAACCATTGGCCATCAGAGCTCGAGCTGGCATCAGCTGGCATGATTCATTGCTTCAGTATAAAGAAGGCTTCAGGAATGAATAAAAGCTCTATTTACAACTCTTAATGCCCCTTAAAAGGGCTTCTGTGTAAGGGACCCCCACCTGTATTAATGGGAGCACCACTCTAAGCAGAGTTTAACCCTAATGGGCAGAAGAAAGAAGATATTCCAGCCACAGGGAGAGAACATGTTTCCTGGAGTGCCCAAGTAATTTTCAATCAAAACATGCAAGGGGGAGAAAAAAATAATTGATGTTTAACATATTTTAAACAATGAGCAGGCCTAATGCTGAAGCAGCACAGACAGGTCCAACCCAGGGCCACCTGTCCCTGGTGACAGGCATGATGCCTGCTCCAGAAGACACACAGCTGTGCTGGGCCAAGAAGTGAGCAAAAGATGGATCCCAGAGTCCAAAAGCTGGTGCCAGCAAACCCTTGGCACCAAAGGCTGTGAACTGATGCCAACAGCTGCCCAAATTCACCCTTCCTACCTGGGGTACAACCAGAGGGACAAAACCTTGCCGTGGAGAGCTGGCTCCTTGTTCCTGTCATCTAGCACTATCTCTCAGCAGGAAGAACATCACCTCAGTCAGGACAAGCATGAATACTGATTCATTAATTTGAGACAACTTAGTGCTAATGGTTCATTTAGGTGCCCTGAATCAAACGAACTGTAGTGGATTTTTATATCAGCACTAATAACAGTTACCCATTCCATTCCCTGGGTAACTACAGGATTCATGTGAATTTTCCCCTGGAAAACACATTTTTGTGCTGTGTAAGCCTTTAAAATTACAGGTAAGGTACCATCTGCCCAAAGCCAAGGACTAGCATACAGCTGCCTCCTAGTAACACATGCTGCCCTGGAGTGCTCCAACTCCTTCCTCAAAGGCCTACCACACTTTAAATTGAACCACATTCCATCCCCACCACCCAGAAAACAGTAAAATGATGTGTTGTTTACACAGTCTCTTGCCCATTAAGCTTTTAGGCTGTACATGCTGTCTCATTTCAAATAGATTCAAGACAGTAATTTTACTTCCTTGCCAAGAAATTGCTGACCGTTGGTCCATGACACTGACTAGCAATCTGCAATGATATAATAGGATAGCTTTTTTTAAAATGAATTTAAATACAATTTTTGGACAAAATTAAGCCTGGAATAGGCTCAAGGTAATGCATCACCTACCTCTGGGGTCGGTATTCCATTTCTGGAGGTAATACAACCCCTGAATTATTGCAGTCATTAGCCTTGACCAGTGATAGAAGTTAATACATTCCATGTCAGCATAAACTTTAAGCAGGTACACACACATAGATACTGGGCAGACTGGGATAAGATATAGACAGGGAGGGGATGGGTTCTACAATTACTTCTAATCAGCACTTGGACTTTCACATTCATTTTTTGCTAGCACAGGTTCACCAGCCATGAACCCTTCAGCTCTTGCCCTCCCCCATGACAGCATCAGAAGTGGGCAAATATCTCGCCTGGCTGCTCAGAGCTCTAACACACCCCATACTGCAAGGGGCATTTTCAGAGCACAGGCCTGTCCTTGCAGCTGCCCCATGTCTAGAGAAAGGCCAGAAGGGTTGTTTGCTGGTGGAACAGCATGTGAGCCGCCCGGGAGCCAGCTGGGGTCTGCTGCCATTTGGGTTCTCCCTTCCTCCCACGAGGTGGGCTTGTCAGACTTGGCAGTCCCAAATCCACAGACTCTGCCTGAGGTGTTCCCACAGAAAATGCCAAAGGCCAGATTGTCATCGTGAGTATTTGGTTGGAAGGAACCTCTGGAAGTCTTTATTCCAACCTCCTGCTGGGAAGAGGATGATTGCCAGTGCTAAATCAGGTCAGCTGTGGTTTTGTCTAGCAGATACTTGAACTGCCTCCAAGGATGGAGGTTCCCCCAGCCCCTCTGGTAATCTGTCCCAGGGCTGCGCACCTTCCCCATGAGGAGGTTTTCCTCCAGCGTCCAACCTGAACTTCCCACACCACAATTTGTGACCTTTGCTTTGCACGTTACACCATCTGCACCACTGAGAAGAGTTTGGCTCTGTCATCTCTCCAAGTGCTCTTCAAGAGGCTGGATGCTACTATTACATTGCCCTTTAGCCTCCTGGTCATGCCAGGACTTGTTGTTGGCGCTGCTGATGGGACATTCTTCACTAAGGAGGTCACCAACAACATCCTGCTGGATGCTTGTGGGCACTTGGCACCTTTCAGCTGGAGTTGCCAGGATTGGCAAACATAGCATCCACACAAGTGGGTGTGTGTAGACAGAGCCAAGCAAGCACGTGCCTTGAGTCAGGGTGCCAAGGGCAAGCTCCTCTGCCAGGAACCTCTTGGCAGCTGCCTGTCCAGTTCCCCTGCATCCCTTTCAGAGGGGAGAGGTGGGACACAGTATCTGATTTCTTTCATCAAGTACCAAAACCTGTAATGAAGTCAAGAAGCATCACTGAAGGATGTCTCTTTCCAGGACCAGGTTAGCTCAGCAATATTCACAGAAATGTTGTGCAAGGACATGAACAAGGAGACCACTGTGGAGCTCAGCCCAAACCAGCACCACAGGGCAGAGGTCCAGTGTTTGGGAAGTACTTGTGGAAGAAGAGGGGAGAGCATTGTTCCCTGTGTGGGCATGGACACCACCACTCCGTGCTCTCCAGTTTTAGTGGCAGAGCTCATGGGATGCCCTTCTCCAGAGGGGATACATATATATATATACACACATATACATACTTACATATGTAAATAGATATTTACAAAAAAGGAGAAAGGAGACATTTGGTGTCTCCTTGACAAAAATAATTTTTAAGAGGATTCAGACAGGTCTAAACATTTATTCCCCACCCAGGATTGGGCTGCATTTCCAGGAGAACTGAGATCCCAAGGCTATGTCACTCCTGGCTCCCAGGATGGGGTCACCTCAGGCTTCCAACAAGACATTGGGCTGTGATTTGCAGAGGAGGAATTTCATGTGGGTTTTTTTGTGAAGTGACCTAGGAAAGGCTGTGAAGCTCCACTAGCAGAGTGTGTAAGCCACTGCTCATCCATGGAGTGACCTCAACAAGGATGTGATGCTCAGCTGTTGGATGAGTTTGCAGTTCAGTGATTTGCAGTGACTCAAACAGAGCTGCTGCCCAGTGAGTCCAGACTTCACACAGTTGGGTACAGGGTCTCACTCCCAACCACCCTGACAAAGCTGTTTATGAAAAGGAAGAGATTCCTGTGAGTCTGTGATTAACTTGATACACTCATGTTAAAATGATGTCTGTGTGCCCTCCCAAGGGTGACAATCCCAGCTGCACTTTGCCAGTGGAGAGAAGGATGCTGGAATGCTGAGGAATGGGCGAAGGATGGGATGGGTTGACTCTGCCCTAGTGTGACCTTGGTCATTTCATGTCCATTTCATGTCAGATTCCTGCTTGTGAAATGGGACTGAACTAAAACCTCCTTCCTCCAGTGTGGCTGTTCTGCCTGTCCACATGGCTAACTTTGCAAGACAGGGGCAATGCCAAGCAAAACACAGCCCATGAGCAATAACAAGACAATAATCAATGTCCTGCATTCCTTGGCATCAGTCTGCAAAAGGGATTTGGTGTTTATAAATAGCTGTGTGCCCAAGGCAAGAACCACAGAGGGCCCTGGTTCTCAGAGATAAGGAGAAATCTGCTTTTATATGAAGAATTTACAAATGATCAGTGAGATAAATCCCATTTTATTTCCCAAACAAACAAAAGATTAAATGAAAGCCCGAAGTGTCTTATTTTCAGTCATGCGAAAATAAATCAAAGCAAAAGTTGTGAATCTGAGCCACATATGATTAAAACAGAGCTGTGAAGAACAAAAGGAAGGAACCCAGAGATAGTTACAGCCTCATGAAAGAGATAATGAGTTACCATCAGGATGCTTCTGCACACCCAGCACGTTTGCATGAGTGCACAGTCCCATGCCCAGGAGTGCAGCTCTCACAGGTAACACTGACACAGAGCAGTGGGCTCTGTTCCCACGTGCTGGACACCATCGTGGTCCTGTTGGACCTGTGCTGCTCCGAGCTGCTCCTGTCCCTGCACGGCCATCGCCCACTGCACACCCTGAGCTCAGCCCTGAAACACCTGCTCGGCTTTTCCTCCCCTAACTCAGGCGTGCTCATGAAGGAGGAATTATGTTTGCCTTGGAAATGACCTCCTTATTTCTTGTGTGCTCACTGATTTCCTCTAGGCTGTTAATTGAAGCGCTGTGGATCACACGGGAGGAGTCATTGGCCGGTAATGGGGATGCTAAAAGATCCGTAACTGGTTGATGTCAACTTCCCCCCCAATTTCCACTTAAGCAACACTTTAAGCTAGGTCAGAACATTAATTAACTTTTGCATGAAATCTCTCCTCAGTCCATCCTGCCTCCCATTGGCTAGTTAATTAAAATCAGCACCAAAATTAGGCTGCTACTTTGCAGCAAAAAAAAAAAATCGCTAGTAATTATCCCTTGGGAGAATAAATTAATTATGAGTTACTATGTCTTACTGCTCAGCTGCTCTCCTGCAGCAGGAAGCCAGTATCCTCTCTGTCCTGCTTGGGTTTCTGGAAGGTAACTGGGTCACAGGAACACGTGCCTTGGTTTCACCCTGTGCTGTACTTCAGCTGGACAAATCCTTGTTGAAGATAATCTCCTTAAAACAGAAACTAGTTTCTTCCAGATTTCTTGTTGGAAACAAGGTCCCTGAGCACCTTGTGAGGACATAGCTTGACCTTGGAGAAGTTTCAGCTCAGGCTTGCAGTGAGCTTGGCTTTGGGTTCATGGAGCAGCAGGGGAGATTCATCTATCCTCACCTGAAGTGACAATGTGGGCTCCTGGGTCTGAGCAAGCTCCACAGATTCTCAGTTGGTGGAAGGCAGCAAGCACATCTGCCTGGCTGGGAAACACCTAAACAGTTCAGAATGACCCTGTTCTAGAAATGCTTTCTCCTCCCTAGATGAGGAGGGGAGGGTAAAGGAGCTGCTAGACTGGAGATAGATACGTGCAGTGGAACAAGTCTTCCCCTTAAGAGCATCCCTTAAGCACACCGAAGTCAACACCCACTCGTTGATGGATACAGATGCTGGCTCAGCCTTTAGCAAATAGCTGGTTGCTTCTTGAGCTGGGGACGGCCAGGTGGAGTGCTCCCAGGGACTCATACACATGCTGTCCAGTGAATAATTCATCCATACGAACAACCCCCTGCGTGCAAACAGCCCTGTGGAGCACAAGGATTACAATACAATTACGGGCTGTAGGATGAAGCCCTGAGGTAAGATGCAGAGTAAACAAGGTATGGTATTACAGCCATTAATTAGTGTTCAGAAACAGGCAGCTAATGACGCCGGGATGGCCACGAATCACGAGGCCTCGCCGCTTCCTCAGCTTCTGAGCAAAGCAAAGTGCCAAGCCCTGGCTCTGTCAATACAGCTCCTGCCCACAGTCACGGCTGAGGCTGTAAGCTGTCTGCAGCTGGGCAGGTAAAGGTGACAATGTCACCCAGGGCATGAAGTTTTGGCAGGAGCTCAGTGCGAGTCACTCTCCGTGTCTCTTCTCAGCTAGTGCCAATGCTGCTTTGCAGTTCTCAACATGCTGCACTTCTTCTGCCCTGGGAAAATCCAGCTTTACATCACTAGGCTGTGTGTTTATGGCAAGGGCCTTTGGGATGCACCCTGGAGGCTCGTGGAGATGCTGTATCTGAGGAGTCAGTGACCAGCAGGCCGTGGGAACATCCATCGGCGCCTGTCCCACACTGCACACAAGCACCTGAAGGGACGTAAGATTTACTCGCTGTCTGTATTCCCATTTTTGTTCTATTGTATTAAAATAGCTATTTCATTGTGCTGGTTGTTGCAGGGATTTTCTCACTGAGATCCTCATTGTCACCCTGCCCTCAGACCCTCCCAGGGCACAGCACAGGATCTGTGCCCTGGGCCATGCCAGGACCAGCGAGGCAGAGCTCAGGTGCCACTGCTGAGGGAAAGCTGCAGCACCAGGTTAGTCCTTAAAACACACCAGCAGGAAAGAGGTGCTGGCAGTCAGCCTTTCTTATCTTCCCAGCATGTCGTATTTCATTTAAAAACACTTATTAAAAACTGTTTCAACTCAGTTAATAAATATAAAACCACCTCTGAGCAGTCAATTTGTGCACTGGACGAGTTGAAAACCCAGGTATCTTTGGTTTGTTGCTATAGCTTACAAAATGCTTTCCTTAGTGCAAAACCCAGCATTTTCTGAGTACGTGTTTCTGCTGTGTGTGTGTGATTTGACAGAACAAACCATCACTCTTTATTTAGATTAGGAAATATGAAGAGTGTTGCAAACAAAGTAAACAGAAACAAACAGGAAACAAGCGAGGGAGCAGCCCCAGCACGTTGAGGTCAGTTCCCTTGCTTCAGCCTCAGACTGTATCCTTTCCCACTGTGTATTTTTCCCAGGAATTTCTCACTCTCTTTTTTTTGGTGACTGCTGCTTTTCCTTTCCTGCTTTAATTGAATAATTTCCTTCTGTCCTTTAGAGAGATTGAAAGAATAAACTTTTATCTTTGCTGGGCAGCTGGAGGCAAGGATTCCTATGCACAAGTCACGAACTGTGATCCAGACTATGTCAGACCCCGGCCCATTTACTGTCTTTTCAATTACTTTGATTTAATTCAGCTTGACCTTTGGCTCAGTTCAGGAGCCTCTGCAGAAGAGCCATAGGATAAAGGAATTAGAAAGCCAGTGTAAGAGTTTGTTGAGGCAAGACAGTCCCCCTGGCTCAGCTCCAGCCTACTCTGTTCAAAACCCTCCCAGTGTTTCCATCCCTGCATACAAAGAACTGGATTTTGGAGATGCCTTTTAACACCCATTCCCCGAAAGACTCCTCATTTCAGACAGCACCTGGGAACCTTTGCAGATTTGGAGTGCACGCACACAGTCCTGCGACCTGGCCCCAAAGAGAAACCCCCTGGAAGGTCACGCTGGATTCTGTTGCTTGATCTTCTGCATTCATTAGTCTAAAAGATCTTATTGCAGCCTTTCCACACCTCGAGGGGGCTGGTGAGGAACATGGAGAGAAACATGGCTTGGTTTTTAAGGGGTATAACTGTTTGTGGAGTGATACTTTGAAGGGAAACAGCAGGAATAATTGTAGTTGCATCTTCCTCTGGAAGGAAGCAGGGAAATGCCACAGGCTCCTCATTGGCACTAAAAGAGGTGATTCCCGTGCTCTCACTTCACTCCTCTTGCCAACACATTCATTTGTACTTAAAAATATGAAGTTTTGCAGTACAATGCATAAATGGCCATAATTCAACACCAGCAAATTTTAAAGGCAAATACTTTGCCCCTGTGGAAGCAGGCAGGTGCTGTTTATGGAGCAGCACCCACAGCTCTCTGTGACACGGTCTCAGCTCAGGGCAATCATTGACAGAGCTGGCAGGGACTCCAGGCCATCTCCTTCCAAATCAGCAGGACGATTTTGCAGCCCGGAGAAATGCACGCTGCGGCACACATGACATCAAAAAGTATATTCTGTCTGGAGTAACTCGTGCAACTGAAGTCCTCAAGTGGCTGATGGTCACACCTGGAAGCAGGGCCCGTTTCCTCCCAGTAGCACCCACTGGGAATGTGCTGGCTGCGACGTCTGGAGCGCTGGCCTGGGTGCAGGATGACTGAAGTCAGGCTGGGACTGCAGTGCAGCTCCACCTCGCTGGAAGCTGTCCCCAGGGATTATTTTAATCATTATTTCACCTGACCTCTCCCTAGGATCAGGCTCCCAGAGGAGGAGCTGTGAGACAGCACAGAGGGCGATGGTTGTTCTCCAGCAACATCCCTAGACTGAGCAGCAGCGGGGCTCCGTGGCTGCAACCTCACCGCGGAGCTGCCAGCACTCGCTGAGCAGAGTCTTGCACATTTTGGTTACCCAGCCCTCTCTGCCTGTGCCTTGCCCGCAGCTGTATCTGTGCTGCCTGTGTGCACAGGTTGGGATCACTCCAGTCCTCCACCACACCTTGACCTCCTCTGGTCCCATGGCTGGGAGCAGCCGGGGAGGTTTTCAGTGCTTCTCAGTGGCTCGCAGGAAGGGCGTTCGCACCAACCAACGAGCTGGTTGGGAGACCTCTCTGCCTCACAGCACTGACACCCTAGGTTTTGCAGCTTTTATTTTCCTACCATTGGCCCTGCTACTCTTTTTTTTTTATGAGGAAACCAGCCAATACTCCAATAGATTTTGCACCATTTCCAAAGTTTATCTGCCCTTCACACACCTGGGGTGAACCTGATAAACCAGTTCCTGCTGCTGTTACACAAATGTTATGCATTGTGTCAGTTTTATCACTGATCTTGCATTTTCATAGTGATTGCTCTTGGTTTTTAAAGCTTTGACTGAAATGTGAACTGGCAAAGCTGTGAACAGCCACTGAGAACTGTCAGACTCAGCTGGAGCAAGCCAATCTGGATTTGTAACACCAGGGGAGTTGTCATGTCTAAAGTGACATACAGATCTGTATGGACCTGCACAAGTTTGGACATGGGAGTTCTTACTTCCTTACAGCAAGGAGAATCAGAGCCAGAATTGCTCCAAAAGTTTTCTTGGTTTGTATCTTTTTATACTGTATTACAGTTTACCTTACAGAGAAAATACCATTGCACAACAGGCCCTTTTCTAACAGCCTTTTCTCAGCATTCTCTGTGAGAGTGAGAGGCTTTTACCCTGCTAATTGCGGTTCTACTGCCTTGCAATTTTTATTCTTGCTTGATACCTTCGCACCACTTTAGTGCCTGTGAATTGTCCAGATTTCACATTAGATAATGATTCAGCAGTATTCTCAGTGCCAGAGAAAAGCTGACAAGTGTGTTTTCGAGAAGAGATGCTACAAAAACATTAAAAAATAGCTTGTGAGACACTGCGTGCCTGTGCTGTGCATTCATCTGCATAACCTTACCAGCTATTTTTATTGACAAGGACCCATCAGAGCCAGGACCACTGCAGAAAAGTCAAGTGCAGTGAAAGGAGGGGTGCAGAATTCACTTAAACACAGGCAGGTGTTGGCCACTGTGAGCACTGGGGTCAGTATAACTGGCTCACTGTGAAGGAGGAGGGAGCACAGCTAGAATTTGAAGCTCACAATCTTAGTAACTACTTCTAGTATGAATGAAGCTTGATTGATAGGTCGAGTCTATAATTCTGGCAACTGAAGAAAATACTACATTGGCTACAGAGATGGGCATAAAACCTCAAAGGCTTCTCCCAGTGCCTCTGTAGTGTAGCTTTGCTATTGCATTCTATTTGCTGGTGTATGCTATGTATTAGCCTCAAACACTCATTTCCTGCACTTAGGCAAGTATTTTGTCATTATTTACCAAAACCAGGCTGCATGAGTCCCCCTGGGCTTTGCATCTCCACCAGCCCAGCCCCAGGCTGCTGTGGTACCCTGCCTATGGTGCACACCACCTCCAGCCCCATGGCACAGTGGGGCCTGAGTTGCAGCTCTGGGGCAGCCCGCTCAGCGCTCGAGCAGGCTGAATGCACGTGCCATGGTTCAGCTCTCTCACTCCTGCTCATGGGCTTCCTCACTGCAGTTTCTTTGCCAGAGCAAAGGCAGAGCGGTTTGCCAGGCAGCACTGGCTGGGTTCTAGTAGTTCCCATGGAACTACGGCAGTGGAAAGGGAAGCATGCTTTCCAACACGTGCAGTTTGTGTTTGCAACGTTGCACAGCAGCCTTGGACTTGATTCACCTCGGGTTCCATGACATAAACCCCCATTTCCTTTGTTTTCATTCTGTTGCTATGTAAACACAAAAAGCAGACTGCCCATGGTAATTTTTCGGGCAGATATTTCAGAGGAGTTCTATAAACTCATCTCCATGCTCTAATTTCTGCACAGCTTTGTATCATCGTAAGGAGTAGCTGAGACTCACATGCTGCGTCATGGCAAAGTGTGACCTTATCTGATCCAGCCACATTGCAGCAACTCCTGCAGGAGAAAGAAAAACAACTACACCAGCAAGTTTAATTAAATGGAGCTTTTCTTTTTCAGGTTAAGGTAAGACATAATATCTCCCATGCCACCCTTTTCCTACCTGCTGTATGCTGAGCACAAACTTAATCATCACTCTTAATTAGCTGGTTTCGTAGCTGGTTTCGTTTTATTCAGCAAGACAAGAAGTAGTGTATTAGAATTATTCACAGGAGTAGTTATTATAGTTTGTATTTCAGTGAAAGGCTACAGAACAAAGCAAGGTGGGGCTTAGGCTGAGGCAGAGGAGTGGGCAGAAGGCTTGCCCCAAGGCAGAGAGCGGTCCTACTGGTGCAGTCATGGCAGCATTCATTGTTCAGAGAAAAGAACAATACAGCTAAACGAAATTTCTCCCCTCTGAAAAGCCCTCTCCATTACAGAATGAAGAACACCTCTGATTCTGACAAACCTGAGTTACCTGTAAAGAGAAAATTACTCCTCGGAGTTGCCATGACAAATTACACTGTTTAGAATCTTTACGTTTCTCTTAACACAGCACAGAAATTCCTATTGACATTCTCTCCAAACAAATAAATGTACACTATGTTGGTATCTGAAGAATTAACCAAATGGTTTATTTGACAGAATGTCAGCTTTTGGCTGAAATCAACCAAGTTTACAAGGAGAGGAAGGATTCTCTGAGCATGTCAGTTGAGCAGATTCTGTTCTTAGTGAGGAGGTGGGAAGCTGTGCACCTGTAATAGAATGGACAGGAGTATTTCTCACCTCTGTACAGGTTATACAGAGTTCATGTTATACATATCACTAGATTTCTGGGAAATCATTAACATATCCATAACCTTTCCCAGGATCATCATGCATATGCTAATATATGCTAATACACCTCATGCAGGGGCTGTGAAATGAGTTGGTGGTCTCTCAGGGGTCTCTAGGGACAATCCATAGTCTTATTCACCATGCCCACTGGCTGGCCCTGGGGTCCATGTGTGCTCACAGAGGTCTTCAGGGGGCTTGTGCAGCTGTGTGGGTCTGGAGCTGCTTTGTTCTCATTTGTAACTCTGTCCTGATCTTCAGACTTCCCTTCTCCCACAGGAGCCTCCCAGCTGCACATCCCGAGGGGTTCTGTGCCCTCCTGGTGCTGGTGAGGCCCAGGTAACCAATGCTGGTGGAACAGCAACTGGGCATCTCTGCCCACACCTCGCTGGCAGTGCCCAGGGCCAGGCTGGAGGGGCTGGGAGCACCCTGGGCTGGTGGGAGGGGTCCCTGCCCGTGGCAGGGGTGGCACTGGGTGGGCTCTGAGGACCCTTCCAGCACAGCCCGGGCTGAGGTGCTGCGGTGCTCTGTGCCTGGGCACACAGGCCCCGGGAGAGGCGCGGGCAGAGGGAGGCGGCCAGCCCGAGCACAGGGACCGGGCTGCCTGTCCCCGGAGCAGCCCCCGCGCCCCCGGGCTGAGCACCGGGCACCCGGCCGGAGCTGGGGGGGTCGGGGGGAGGATGGCAGCAGGAGCGCGCCCCGCATCACCGCGCCCCGCACAGCCACAGACCCCGCCCCCGGCTCCCAGACCCCCCCCCGGCGGCCCGGGGCTGTCGAGG
>VZRW01011664.1:0-33916 GCA_013398125.1 Aegotheles bennettii | reverse complement strand
GCGGCGGGTCCCGGGGTGTGCGCTGCGGGCCGCGCTGTGCCTCTGCCGGGACCGCCTGCTCCCCGACGCCTCCCGCAGCCCCCGCGGAGCCGTTTCCCTGCCCTTCCCTTGCCCCGCGCGGTGCGGGTGCCCGGCTCCCCGGGCCATCAGCCTCACGGCACTTGGCGTTAATGGCGATTGGAACGGAGAGGTGGGGTTAATTTTTGTCACGGAAGTGATTTTTACTCGTAGGTCCCTGTGTGCGCTCCTGTCCTAGCGCTGTTGCTGTGAAGTGACCGTAGAAAACATTAAAAACCAGTGAAACTCTGTTTGTCTGGAACAGCTTTTCTCTCTTGCTGTGTGCTAATGCTGCTTCAGGAACAGCGCTTGGGCTTCACTTCCCTCTCAATGTCAGCATAACCCCAGGCAAAATCCCTGCCCCAGAACTGGAGTGCTGCGGCCAGATTCTGTGCACAAGTTTGGTTCTGCCTGGTGTTCGTGCTGCAATGCAGTGTGAGAGCTCCTGACCCTGTGGCTGTCCTTCTCCTGCAGTGAAGGAAGGTGTGGGGGGAGGAGGAGGATGATGAACCTCCGGCTGTTTGGGTGGGCATGGGGGAGCTGATACTGCAATGCTGTTCCTAAGAATCATCCTCCAGTTGCTGGAGTGCGTATCCTGGCGAGCACGTCCTCTGACCTGGTTCTAAAATCCAGGTGTTGTCAACTACCATTACCTAATTTTATTGCATACCTTTTTTTTAATTAGATTTACTGAATTCTATTCTGGTGCCTTGTTAGGACCCACCACAAGCAGCAAAATCTGTTGTTCATACTACGAGTTCGATGGGTTTGAGTAGGTATTGTTTACATTTCACAGGTATGGTCTGAAGTGGCATGAGTTGGTATTTTTAGTCTCGAGACTCGGATGCTGTGAGTGGAAATGACTGAGCTGTGTGTTAGAATCACAGTTCCATGTGGTTAGGCATCTCCTCGCTCAGCACCACCTGACGCGTGGTGGATTTTCTGTCGCTGTTCCAGGACAGCTCTCGGGAAGGTGGCAGTGCCTTCTCCTGCAGTGCTCGGCAGGGTGCAGCTGCAGCAGCCTCCTCCCCGGGGGGCTGCAGTGCCCTGCAGTGCCCTGCTCCGGCCAGGCTGCGTAGGGCCAGGGCACCCGGCTGCTGTTGGACCTCTCCTTGCTGACTGGTCTCGTGAGTCTGGGCTTTTAAGGTGGAGAATGCTTCGAATCAGGAAAATAAAAACAACAATACTGCAGCCTTCTAGTCCTTGCCTTTTGATCTTTATATGCAAAGAAAATGGAGCAGAATCTTGAAATAATTGGGCATACGTTTACTTTTAGCTGAGTCTGCACTGTGGTCTGTGATGAAATGTGTGCTAAAGGTGTGAGAGAGCTTGTTTGTGCACAGGTAGTCTTTATTGTCCTACAGATAACTAAGCAGATTCAGCAATGCAGTGGTTACAAATATTCTCACATTAAGAACCAGATGTTTGAAACCATTAACATGCATTTTGGGAAGATTATGGCAGGTGGGTACCTGGCTGTCTCATTTCAAATGTCTGGCTATGGACCTTCGAGAAACCCCATTAAATACCTGCAAAAATGTACATACCTGGAGATCCAAACCCTCCCAAACCCTATTAAAAAGCTACTTCTCTAAGCTGTATTCTACCCTCATTGAAAAATCTATGTTTAAGGGTGACTGGATAATAAACAACACAGTGTTACCCAAGAGAGTGTTTGGTTGATAGCTTTACATCAGAATTCTCTGCAAATAAAAATTACATGGAGTTTGGGGCTTTTTGGGTGGCGAGGGGGGAAGAAATACAACAGAGTATATTTTGCTGTAGGTCTGCTGCTTTTTGCCAGACATGGATTATCCCCAATGGACCGAGTCCAAGCAAAGGGGCAAGGTCTTGGACAGTCAGGGTCATCTAACTGCTAGGAGCTTACCTGAGGTGGGCTTGGTTCACAACCCATCAGATGCATCCTGGAGAAGATGGAACTTACAGAACTTTGTATTCCCCTTGTGCACTGGAAGGGCAGCATTTTGCTTCTCCTTCAATTTTGGAATTATTTCTGTTGTGAGTTCTGATTGTTTTCAATAGAACTCTTCCCTCTGGCCACCCCCAGTTTGGGCAGCTCATGTAGGATTCCCAAGGCTTGCTCTGCCTGTCTCCCCTCTCTTCCCCCGTTGGATGCCAACGTGTGTTTTTGCTCCTAGTGCCGAGTCCAACCAACCCTTCTGCAGCTGACTCGCAGTGGGTAAAGTCAGCTTTTCACTCAGATCTGTCTTAATATCATTGCCTGAAGTGTTTCCTGCCTAGTTTTGAAAGCCTTCTGTCCATACAATGAAAAGAAGGTTCCAGGCCTTCAGGCTGGTCAGTCCCTGCAGTGTAAAGCCATGGTCACACCGTACCTTGGAGCACTGGCAGTCAGAGCCCTGCAAACCTGTCCAAGCTGCTGTTAGAAATGTCCCTGTGCTGGCAGAGCGTGTCATCTGGCTTGGGGAATGCTGTGAATTTTTATGAGTCTGAAATTTGTTCCGTCTGTGTAAGCTAGGCCATTATATTCCATGGTTGTCCCAGATTGCTTGCCACGTGTTTATCTCTGAGCCTGGAATAGTGAGTACAAGGCATGGGGCAGCAAACAGCCACCACCTCTTAAAATACATCGGAAAGGTTAAGGAAACTTCGGGGGGCAGGGTTGGGAAGGGTTTTTTGTACCACTAGGTTCAGATGAACCTCAAGCTTGACATTAAATTAAGTCCATCCACTGTTATGTTTTGACTACAACCAAAAATTATCTTGTTCTTCCCACCCGCGATGAACTTTGGCACCTCGCTGTAGAGGGAAGCTGTGATATTCTGTGTACGTTAATAGCTGGTGGTGTCGTGCCAGGAGAGTCTGAGATGGCTTCTGTGCTCTCTTCCAAGTGCCTCCGGGGTCTGTGGCTGCCTGCCTGCATCTTCCAGAAGTGCCTGGCTGGAGTCGGGAGGGGAGGGCTTGGGTTCCCTGTTATTTAGGGAAGGGATTAATGCCACTGCTCCTGTGCTGCTCAGGTGCCCCGGGGAGGAGCAGGCTGTGAAGGGAGAGCTTTGCAGGCAAAGGACAGGACAAAGAATAGGTGTTTTCCGTTCAGCCTGCAGGATACCAGGCTCAAAGCTTTGTTGCTTTTCTTCTGAGTACCTGAAGGCAGGTCAGGGTGTTCCTGGAGTGGCGAGGTTCCTGTGCCAGCCCCGAGCGGAGCTGTAAGCAGGGCTGGTGGGCAGGGTCAGCAGAGCCAGGCCCCAAGGGCAGGTCAGCACAGCCCAGAGCACCGTGCGGCTGCCGGGCAGTCACCACCTCCGGGGGAGCCTCCAGGGACTGAGGTGAGGGCTTGCACTGCGACCAGGGGCTGAGAGGGGCTTGGGCTGTGCACCACGGGGGTGAGAAGGTGTTTGTCTGGTAACTGCAGGAATCCTAGGGAGAGGAACACTTGTATTTTAGTGAAGTGCTGATAGCGTGGTGTGAACATGTGCTGGGTGAGAGCTCTGCCCTGGGGAGATGACCACACCGAGGTGTCCCTGTGGCCTGGGAGAGCTGGCCATGAGGGTGGGGGTAGGACAGGGCAGCTCTTTGCACCCCAGGCTGTTCAGGTGCAGGTAGCTGCAGCAGGTGTGAACTCAGCTTTAATACTTCTCAACCCAAGGGCTGTTTAAAAATGGTGGTTTGTGAATCTGCTGCATTGACTGTCAGTATCTGCAGATTAGGCAGTGTTTAACACCTCTGATGTGACTGTTGTAACTCATTTCAGCTCCCCTGAGCAGGCAGGTGTGACCCCTGCTCCCCGAGGATTCCTCCAGAGAGCCCCAGCTGAGGAGCAGGGCTTTGCTGCTCCTTGTCGGGCTCTGGTGAGGCAGTGCTGGAGTCGAGGGAAGGAGCAGAGGGTTTAGGAGGTGGCCTGACACCTGCTGGTCACAGGGACAGAGTGTCTGGGGCTGCTGCCAGTTCTCTGGCAGTTCAGCTGCTCCCTTTCCTCAGGAACCAGCAGCACCTGAGCAGTTAGACTTGGACTTTTTTCCCCTAAACAGAACAGTTTCCTATCATGGGTGTACAGATGCTTTGTAAGTGCATGATAACACAAACACAGGCTTCATTAACAAAAAGCAGATCTTTTTCCTTGCTGTGTTTATGTGGGGTGCTCTGCTGGAGAAGATGTCCCTTCAACACGAGGGGCAGTGTTTGGACCCTGAAGGTAGCACTATAGCTGCAGTTCTGCTAGAGCAGTCATGCCTGTGTGCGGTGGTGTGCCCTGGAGCATCCTCTCCTGGTACACAGCCCTGGGGCAGGTTTTCTAGGTCTAGGAGATAAAATGCCTTTTGAGCAGAATTTTGTCAACTTTACAGTTTATCAAATCTCCTTGCAATGAACTCCTGTTGTACAGAGAGGAAACATTCCTTTGCTAGGGGTTTAGAAAAGCCCACGGATGCCTTGAAGCAGGTACAAGATTGGCAAAAAGCTGTATAGACTTAATGACAGGATTTCAGGTTTTCTCCAGGAGTGGGTGGGCAGGCAGCTGACAATTTTGGAGTAAGACGGTTTTTGTCAAGTTTAATTCTGAGTCATGTTGCATTGGATTTGGAAACAGCTTTTTTTTTTTATAGGGCAAAATCCTGTTCTTGCTCTGGGGAGCTGGGTCCAGGCTTTGGCTGTCACTTCCCTGCCTTGCAGTCCCTCACACAGCATCTTTGCCTACTTTTGCCTACCACCCTTTGCTTTTTCAGTCAGAGGGTGGTCCAAACAAGGGCCGTGGGTGAACTATTCAGTGTCATCATAAATGCATGTTAGTAGTTTGTATTCTCTGCTCCAGACTGGGATTTTTGTGCCATACTGGACCGGTTTCACAAGTCCAGTTTTGGTTTCAGCACTGAAACTGCACAGAAGCTGCACTTCTGTGTCTATAAATAACTGCTGAAAATAAAAGCTAGAATGTGTCACTGTTACTGTACAGACCCCTGATGGCACACGCATGACGGCTTCATAAAGGATGTGCCTGCTGAGGAATCCCTGCTTATTGAGTGTGCTTGGTTCCAGCTTCAGGAGCTTGAGATTCTGTTGTTGACTGAAACATTACTTGTGGGAGATTCCATGTGGAATTGGAGGATATGACCAGAAATGTTTGTGCTGCTGCTGTTGTGTTCCTTGGTAGGGGAGCAGAGCCCCAGGTGATGAACAACTCGCTGCCCGTGGCAGCAGGGAGCTCTCATCTGTTGTTGATTCCTCCCTTTGCTCCCTTACGGTGGTGGTGCCTGTCTGTGAAACCTTCCTTGTGTTTTGGAGAGGATGCTGAAGAGCAGCACAGGGAGACACTCTGCTTGCCAGAGATCATAACCTTGTATGTCACATAGCTTCCAGTGGCCTCTTTGGGAACAAAAGTAGTCAAAACAGAGGGTTTTGAAAAATCTCAGCTGAAGACTGATGGATGCTGCATGATGTTGATCCTTGCGTATGGTACTTGCTTTAGTAATCTTGTGCCAGTGTTGCAAGAGTGTCTTCTGCAGCTGGGTGCTACCTCCCCGGGCAGCTGCTGGTTCTAAAGAGTTTTCTATTTTTGCTGCTCACTCAAACAGTAACCTCACTTGCTTTCCTGTCAGTGGTGGAATTGTGTTTCCTCTTGCTTAGCACAGCAACAGATGCAGTGGGTTGTTCCTGAGATGTGCTTTCTTTTCCCTCCCAGTACAGGAGCTGTCAGCTGTCCTAAGGCAGAAATCCAGCAAGCATGACCTCTTCTCAAGTCACCTTTGAAGTAAGAGGACCATCAGTACCAGGTACCTAAATCATGCTTTCTCCTTTTTGTCTGGTTTAACTAGAAGAAACATGAACAGAAGAATGTTCAAATGCTGCCTTGGCTGTTTTCCTCAGAGGTAAAAACATGTCAGTTCAAATATCAAAATGATAATTAATTGTAAAATAATTAAGAAATTCCACATTGGAATTTGAAAATGAGATTTGGGAATTAATTTTTAACTTCAAACAACAATTTCATACTGTGCTAGAGATCTTGATGCTGACTGATATGATTATGATTGTTTTAAAACCAGTGTTCTGTCTCCAGTAGCTTTATATTCCATGGGAATGAGTATTTACATTCTGGACTATGATAGTCAGGCATGCACTGACATGTTTGTTCTGGTTTTTATTCTCTCTGCATCCCCATTGAAAGTTCTCCATGTGACCTCCACTAGAAGTTAAGGACAGGAAGAATATGAAGCTTAATTCCATAGTCTGTGTAGAAATGTGTAAAATAATTTCCATGATCTAAATGATGAACACATGGTGTCAGATCATGTAGAACACCAAGATCTAGTGTTGATAAATTATTACTTTGACCTTTATCTTTAGGAACTCTGGAGGAAGGGCACAAAAAAGTAAATGGTGGCTGCCTAACAGAAGCAGACGAATGTGGGAGCATCTACAGATTGGCAGAATTCCAGTTACAGACAAATACCAGATGGCATAAGTGGCCGTTGTAGTTGGGGAAAAAAATTCTAAAAATGTTTAAAAACTTCTGATATCTGCACCATGTCAGACCTCTCCTGTGTTTCTCCCATTTGATGGGGAATTTGAGTACTGAACCTTGACACATAATGGGGACATGAAGCCTCTAGCGTGTTTGTAGCATTCTGAAAACACTTCAAGATCCAAGAATAAGTTGATCTTAGATCAGATGAGGCTGTAGAGCACGGGTGTATCTGTACAGTGGGGTACTACAAGCCATGCTCTGCCATCTGCAGTGTTGCTTCTGCTGCTATGATGGCACTGTTGCTTGCAAAGTTGACTTTGCATGTGTAACTTCTACTGATTATATCTGCAACAAAAAATAGGGTTAGGGAGAACTGGCTGCTGCCTCAGTGGCTGATCACAAAGAATTACCTGGGAATACTAATCATATGTATAGCATAAAGAGGTGACACCAAACCTTGCTTCTGCTTGTGACAATATTGGTACTGGTTGTTTTGACTGGGGAGGAGAGCTTGGAGATGCAGCAGTGGCAAGATGCAGCCTTCTGGAAGCAGAGAGGTAGGTCTTCAGAGCTGTCAGCAGTTCTGCAAACAGCAACATTTCCAGTTTATTTAGAAATGTCATCTACTAATTTTTTCAGATCACCGTGGTGAGTAGTTAGTTGGTGAGACCCTGAGCACTAACATGCTCCCTGTGTCCTCATCACTGTCCTGCCCTGTTGATGTCAAAGCCAGTAGTTCCAGGCTAACTGGCAAGAGAAAAGGGCATCACCAGCATAGGAATGGTGATTGGACTCGATCCCTCCAGCCAAACCACTTGTGGTGACAAAGCCTGCACACTGACGTAGGCTGTCACATACCTGTGACGTGGAGTGCTTCATTTTCCCCTCACGCTAGCGGAAGGAAGAAAGTCACCAGCTACTGGCTTTGACTCCTTTGGGTGTTCATCAGGACAGTCCCATACCAAGGGACCACTGGGTGCCCAAATGTTCACTAACACAAAATAAAAAGTGAAGCTTTTAGCTCCTGGCTGTACCCAAAAATTCTGCTCCAGCAGAGCTGACCGGGGCAGGGGCATTGCAACATCAGGGATGGGGCTGTTGCAAGCTCTGAGCCTGGGCAGGAGGCCTGGGGGAGCTTCCTCTTGGCTGAGGCTGAAGGAGCTCTGCCAGTGGCAGCTGCTCCAATACTCTGGTAGCTCTCACATTTCACATAGCAAGACTAAAAGGTTAAGCAGATGGTGCATAAATATGCCTGAAAAACTTCACATTTTCTCCTTCTGCAGCAGATTTTTGTCTTGTGTCTAAAAATACTGAAACTCTGGTAAAGCAAAATACTAATTTGTCCTTTCCATTTGTATTTATCGTTGTTCTTAGTCGTGTGTGTATATATGTACATTTACACTAAAACCAAGGATAAGCTGTAGTATTAACTTTAACTCCTGAGTATCCCAGAATCAAGTGTTCTTATGCTCCTGTAGTCTTTTGTGCTCATGCTGTATGTGTATGCATCAGGGCAGGCAGAGTGTGAGAACTGAACAGGGGTTTCTGTGTGTAACAGCATTATGGTTTTATATCCTGCAACAAGCAGAAAGCATAGCAGCAAAGTTAATTTTATTTCTCACAGGAATAAAACTAAATGGATGCGTTGTCTTGATAATGATGCTAACAGCCTTGTTTGGCTGTGCTTTCTGGTATGAATTGGCATGAATTTCAGGGCATTATGTTTTCAGACGTGTATGTTACTCAGCACTGGGTGTGTATATATTAAAAAACCAACCCTATGCAGTATATAGGAAAAAAATGGTTCATTTTGCCAATGAGCATTTTGCACTGAAAATCTGCACTCGGAGATTTCTGAGCAGTATCACTGCAGGAGGACCGGGAAGCCAACCCTTTCCTGAGCTGGTGTGGTCAGTGGTCCCTCTCATGGTGAGATCTGTCTTTATGATGGAGAAAACACTGTTGTTGTTTTGGGTGGGGTGGGAAGTTCCTTTCTGAGCCAAGAAGAGGGACTTTGGGTGGGTGTTTAAAATGTTTGAAGGTTTGACCATGTGGGCTGTACTCAGTAGTTCCATAAAGGTTTGAGTAATGATGATTGTGGGGTTTTTCTGTTTGCTTGGGTTTTTCTAGGAGAGGTTTTTGCAATATGCGGGAGCTGCAGTGCTTTGGGAAACTGGAATCCACAAGTTGCAGTGGTCCTCCAAACTGATGATCGGTGAGTTGGGGCTTTTGGGCTTTTATTTGTTCCCTTTGAAGTAGCTGGAGCTCTGGAGCAACAAATTCGATCTTGCTTTGAGTTGGTAAACTATTGAGCTACACCTACTATTAGTAAAACTCTCCAGAATTTTTTGTGTTGCCCTTGAACATTTTGAATGCTCAGGAATGTGTCTGAGAAAATGTTTAACTGGAGTTACAGATGATGCTTCTACCACTGAGGCTGGCGTATTCCAGTAGTTTAGTTGTAGGTATTTTGAGTAAGAAACCACTGTAGATAATTCTCAGCCTCATAACTATACAGCAAGCTGTAGGAGATGTTCACAGTGTTTATTTTAACTTACACAAGGTGTTATTGTGGCTGTAAAGCAGCAGGGAAAGGAATATTTAAAATGGGAGTTGCATTAAAACTCTGCAGTGGTTTGTGTGCATATAAACATGGGTGCATATGAGGAAAGTTTAGATACAGCAGAGGAATTCAGGGTTTTCTTAGAACAGCGCCCTGCTGTCACTGTTTGTGTGAGGTAGGAAAATGGGACCTATGGGATGTATGCACAGTTCTGTCAGTGACTTCCTGTGTGGTTATGGATGAGTCCTTGAATTAATTCATTCTGGTTTTCCTCATCTGTTACATGAGGATGAGAATTCTTGCTCCATTAGAGCACTTCAGATCTGTAGATTAGAGGGTGTAATTTCAGTTCTAAGTATTTATTGTGCTTTGTGCATGTTTGGCTACATTATATTGTGAAAAACTTCCTTGCAGCAGTACACAAACTTTATTTCAGAGTGCCACTCTGGACAGACGTGTGTGTGAGGTGGCTGCTAGGTTGCATTTTGAAACTGTTCTGTGTTTTGGTTTTTTCCACAGTCAGTTATGGAAAGCTACTCTAGAGCTTCCCAGAGGAGTTCCCGTTTGTTATCGGTATTTTAAAGGGTACTTCCTAGAACCTAAGGTATGTACAACCTTTTCTGTTCTAAGTTGGCTCATCCCTAGTAAAAAGTTCCCTTATTTGAAGTAAAAAGGATTTTTCCGAGTTACACTTGAGGTTTTGGGAATAAGTCTTAAATTGCAACCTATGAAAACATTAAAACACTGGTGGGAACACAAGCAGTTCACTCCTGGAAATACCTGACCATATGTGTTAACGTTAATTACTGTTGTTAAATTATCTTCTCTCTTTCACCAGTGCTAGTGTGTTAAACTCCAGTGACAGTGAAATGCCTGACATTATTGTAGAGCTCAAATGATGCAGTGAAGTTCTCGTTAGTCACAGTGGGGCTTTAACAACTGCACTTGTAATTGAGTATGGACTTGAGCAGGGCAAGCATCTCTAGCATGGCAGCAAGTAGTAGCAGGAGAGAAATGGTTAATGTGAGCAGGCATTACTTGGATTTGCCCAATTACTACAGATTTTAAAAGTACTGAAATTTTTCTGGTGAAGCATGAGAAGAATTAATGAACTGTTGTGCTGCATAATTAACACGTTAAGCTCTTGGAGTGAAAACGTAACACAAGGAATGGGCATCCCAGTGTTTTCTCTGGGTTTGTGTGTAGGTGTTTGCATGACGTGAGGGGACAAACACCCCAGGAGACAGATGTAGATGTGGTATATGTGTATTAGTGTTGGAGGTGCATGTGAGCTGGATGGATGTGGCAGTATGGTGGTCTGGAGAAACACCAGGGTAGGGGAAGCTCCTCCTCAGACCGGGGCGAGGCTGCATCCAGAAAGAAGTTGGACTAATTTGGGAAAATAAGCAGCTACTCTTGAGCTGTTTTTCTTACTAACAAGCAATAACTGTAAGAAATAACCCATTTAAAACTATTGCTGTCTTTCTTACTCTGTTATCCCGTAGCTATTCCACCCTGTGCTTTAGTTCTTCATTGGACTTGGGATTGCGAGGCTGTAGCTAAATGTGCCAGGGAGTTACAGAATCATCTGGTCTACAGCTTTTAAATGTTGTGAATTGCTGTCAGGAGGGTGGAAGTGTTTGCAAGCTGGCCCAGCCTTTCTTTCACTGGAACAATACCTGACAGAGGCACCATCTCAGTGAAGGATATTGTTTGTAAGTGAGACACAAGAGGCTACATTCCGGTTTTCATTACAGAATGTGAAATAGCCGGGTCTGAAACCAATGGTTAAATTGTTATTCCGAGGCAAAAGGAGGGGAGGCCAATAATAGGTTTCTTTTTCTGAGGTCAAACTGAGGCCAAAAGTAGCTCAGTTTTACAGCCTAGCAGCTCTGGTAGAACTCTGTCTCTCAGATGCCCCTAAGTTTGAAGTGTAAGCAATAGCACACTTGTCGAGAACAGACTGGCAGAGAATGTGCTCATAGGCAAGACAATTTCCATTTTATTATCTGAAAAAAGTTTACAATATGTATTGGTGAGTGTGTTTCTTTAAGTAGGTGCTCTGTATCGTGCACGCTTTATGTACCGTGTGATGCAGAGTCTGCCAAGGTAAGTATACATTTTATGGAATACCAGCATAGAGAACTACTGTATTTAAGGAGGAGGAAAAAAGCAAAGCACCCTGCAAAGCCCAGTATGTGAATTGTCAGGGTATGTAGTTATCTGCCTAGCAGTGTCTAGCCTGTACCTGCTAAGTGCACAACACTTTATTTCTGATAACATACAGTCTTTTGGAGAAAAGAATTCCAGCTACTATGTTTTCTTCCTCTTTTTGTAAATTTTTGAAGAACAATGGAAAAGCAGGATCCCTTTATTCTAGCAGGAATACAATGCACAGTACAGTGCAAGTGAGACAATATATGGAGGACATTAGCACTAACAGCTCTGATAAGGAACAGATAACTTCTAAGTTAAATTATTCTGAATATTGTATTTCAGTAATTTTTTTCATTAGGCATTGTATGTGATTAATCTCCTACATTTGATACCCTTGCAATATGTAATCCTTCAGACACTGTTAGCTTTTTATATCAGTGCAATTTGCCTGCAGTAGGATAACTTAAGTACATGTTTAGTCTTAAATATATGTTAATGTCTGAACGTATGAATTTGACACCACATAATTGAGTTAATCATGCTGAAGACAGATCCAGCTGAAGTTTCTGTGTCAACTGCATCTTTGGAGATGCTTGAGAAGGATGTGGTGGCAAAGCTGGGGGTGATTCATATTTACGTGGAGAAATGGTAGGTCTCATATGAACCAAAAACATTGCTACAGACTAGATGTGACAGTACATATAATAATTCACATTTGGGGAAAAAAAAAAAGAGAAGTATTTTTCTCATTTCTCTTTAAAAAAAAAGCCATAATTTCATCTCATTTAAGTTATTTTGCTTGAAGGACAGTACAATGTCATGGGGATTTTCGTTTGTTTGCACTGAAGCATTTTGGTGTCAACAGATTGTGGTTATATAAATAGCGTTTTTTAAGATACGTAATATATTAACATTTATAGAGTATTTGTGGAAATACAAACAAATGTAAATTGGTACAAGCCTTGGCTTCTGCATATCAAGAACTTTTACTGCACTGTAAATGTTTTAATGATAATGTAAGAGTCATCTTAAGCATTTTAAAAGAGAAGTAAATATATGCACGTGATGAAATAAGACAGTAATTTAAACTATTTTGCTCGAGGTTTCTTCTTTTCTTAAACACAGGCCAGTACCAGTTACCTTACTGTGAGACCTTCCCGTGTTTTATTCAACACACACCTCCTGTTTGCTCAGGGGGATGGAAGAACCAAACCCCCTGCTCTGGAGTAGCTCTTGCGTATATCACACGTCTAAGGAGAATGCTCTGGTGTGTGTTGTTTGCACGGTGCATGTTGAAAACCTTAGTAAGGAAAACACCCAGTTTATTCTGTTAAGCTGTTTTTATATTTGCTTTTTCAACAGTAAATAATCATGTGAGGTGAGGGTTATTGCTTTCAAGGGAGGTGTGAAATCACTCAGCTATCCTAGTGCATAGCAGGACACTTGAAACTGGATTGGTGAACATTTTTCACACTTGCGAAAACATTGCTTAATTGTAGAGGTTTCAGATGAGACTTGAATTTTTTTTTCCAAAATGTAAATAAATTAAATCAAATCCAAGCCACTTAACGCCTGGAATATAGTAATAAAGGTGAAACTTAGGTCAGTAATTTCCTTAGCATTGGAATGCCTTGGAAAAGCTTTTGCTAGACTAATAACCCATGGTTAACCCAGTAACGAAGGAGCAGCTCTGCCCTGACTGCACCAAGGCAGCAGATTGTGTTAAACTGGTAGCAGAAACACTGGAGCTATAGGAAGATGTTCAGCCTGGGACTTCTTGACAGGTGACTTATACCTGCTGGTGCCTTGTAGGGTTAGTTCTGATGGCTGAATGGCTTTGGGTGGCTGGTTTTGTGCTTAATTATTGTCTCTTGCATGGTACAGAAATCCAGGGAGATTTTTGTCAGAATCCAGCGTCAGCAGTTAAGTCTAATTCATTTAGCTGTGTCATGTTCTTGAAGATGATTAGTGTTCTTGAGACATAGTTTTAAGAAGTGCAGTTGGAAAATGTAGTTATGGGTGGTGTCTTTAAGATATTTTTTTTCCTTCCCTAACGCCTGCTGTGTTGTCTTGCCTTGGGTCTGGGATTTCAGGATCAATAATCATTTAAACATCTACAGAAGTGCTTTAATTTTTCAGTTCTGCTGAGTACCCAAGCATGTTGTGCGGTGTGTGTCAGACTGTTTGAAGCTCCAGAACACTCTGCTGCACAGGCATTTCACCCTGTGAGTCAGAAGTGTGCAGTGACTGCTCGGGGACATCCCAGTCTCTGGCAGTGTGAGAGGATGTGATTTTTTTTTTTTTAGAAGATTCTTGTGTCCTTTAGGAGCTTTAAAATGGCATCAGATGTTCAGCTAGATATAAATCAAACATCATAATTTTTATGTAGAAAAAGAGCATTTCTGTGTGTTAGCAGAGAGGGATCCACTCCATGGAGTGCCACTGGCTCTGATCTCGGTGCACTGCCTGCTGGGATGCTTGGTGTGGCATTGGGCAGGTGCCCTTGTAAGACCTCCCCAGCAGCAGGTGCCTTTCTGGGTGACATTACCCTGCTGTGAACATTGATGGCACATCATGAAGTTCCACTACAGGCTGAGATGTGGTTGGTATATGCCACTGACATTACAGCAGTATCTTAATCTCATTGTAATGATGGCTTCTGTCACATGTCATTAAACAGCTTGGCTGTAGGTTAGTTAGATGCCTATAAACACAGATGGTTGGAGCAGGGAAAGTGTGAGGGCTCTCGGTCACAGTCACATCTGTGTCTGTCTGTGATCCATTGCCCTTTGGTTCCAGGTAGCCTTGCTTGGCTCTTCTTAGTGTAGAAAGTGCTGAAGATTCCCAGGATTCCATGTGTGATCAGCTCACTGTGTTCCTTTCAGGGAAGCAGTTTTGCTGAACGAATCCAGCACGTGGTGCTCATTGCTGGGGTAACATTGCTCAAATTCTTATGCATCGTTTCAGAACCCAAGATTAAAATGTACAACTGCAACAGTGTAAGAAGCAAACTGGTACTGACGTTCTGATGCAATATGTTGGGGGTTCCCACAAGGACAAGCCCTTGCTTACCTTTCGCAGAAAATAGCTTAATCCCTGTTGGGACAGGTTGGTGTTCCCCAGGCTCACAAGCTGCAGGTTCTGCATGTGATCGTGGGAGCTGCTGCTGGGGAGCTGGAATGGGGCAAAGATGGGTTTCAGCTTCTGAAACAGAGATTGTGACCTGCTTTAAAAAAACAGAGGAGGAACTTCCCATTATTTACTTTTCTACAAGTCCATAAGAGTGATGTCTGTGGCAGCAGCAGAGAAGATGGGAGTTAAAACAGCCCTATAGCAGGAATGCACTGAAAACAGCCGTATAATCTTATTTTATTTATACTCACATGCATTCTGTCTTTAAAGCAGAAATGTAACCGTATGTATTTTATTCTGACGTGACCCTTAAGTACAGATGCCTCTGAATTTGTCAGAAAACCTGAATTGCTTTGAGCTAAGACTCCCAGAGCAAACCCATCTTATTGGGTGCTTTTAAAGTGTTTGGTGTTTGCTGTTAACTCATCCAAAAGCACAGCAGATTAAATGTGTTTGATATATGGCAAGAAATCCCATCTGCTGCTACGGAATTGATTCAGTGAGCTGTAAGGTACCAAAGCATTATAGTACTGTGTAATTATGTGGCTGAGTTTGAAGCCTGTCTGGGCGTCCTTGTGGATCTGAAATCTATTCAAACAAGAGCCTGAGGTGCTGGGACAAGTTGTCGTTGAAGCTTATGTGTCTCAGGTGGGCAGTCGTAGCAAATAAGAGTTACTTAGGCCCAAACCACCAAAATTATGAACTCTGCAGGTATTTGACAGTGGTTCTTACAACTGATAGTAATAGCAATGCAGTGTTGTGGGAAACCTACAGCTTCTCCTGGTGACTGAGCTGGCAGTCAGGTATGTTCTCTCTGTTGGTAGTCAGTGGTTACCTAAAGCTTTCACCTATGTCAGGGTTCCCTTGTTCTGGAAGAAGAGATGGAGTTACTGCTCGGATTATCTGTCTGAGTCTTGGTGGTGTTTGTCAGCAGATGTGGGCTTTGGAGGGACACTGATTTCTTGGTAGTAGAATCTCATTTACCCTGCTCCAAAGGGCTGCACTGCAGGGGCTGTGCTGCTGGCCCATGGGATTGCATCTGTGTCGGTTTTGTTCTCAGGCAGCAAAATTCCAACTGTTTGTTTTAATTGGACGATAAATGATTTGCTCTTCTGTACCATGACTGAAATAACTGTTTTATAGATTTGGAGTTGGTCAATCAAATTCTGGGGGAGAAGCCACCCCTGCAGCTGTTAGATGCATGTGGGATATGTCTTTAATAAGTTCTTGCTGTAGTACCTTAAAGAAAGCACACTTAATGAGCTCAGGGACGCTTGGGTTTTGCACTCGAAGGAGGCTGAAGTAGTTCAGTGGAGTAGCTATAAACAGTAAAGATGTAATAATTCCATGTAACTTTTCCACCCTGTCAGACTTTGTCACAAGTTGTGTTGTGTGTAGTGTGACCTGGTGCATCAGATAGTGCCATCAGCAGTTGCAGGGGTAAGAAATGAGCCTGACCTGTTTTCTTTCTCTTCCATATTCTCCCTCTTCCCCCCTGCCCTCTTCTTCTCCTTCATCTTCTTTTTCTTTCTTAAATCTGTACGTCTAGTTCACAACCATCCCAAACAGCTTCATGGGTAGAAAATCAGATATAACAAAAGAAATTATTGCAGACATTTAACTTTTAAATTACAGACTATCGATGGTCCCTGCGAAGTCATAGTTCACACGTGGGAGACTCATCTACAACCACGATCAATTACCCCTTTAGGTATGGGCATCAACTGCATCTGTTTGAGGCATATGCATAAGATTGCTAATATGCTGCACATTGGTTTGGAGGGAATGATAACTATAGCTTTAAAATACTTAAATTTGTTAATATGTTGGAGGTATAAAATTTTTCTTTGCACAACATGGGCCTTACTCTCAAAATACATCATGTAAATAAGTGGCTTAAAAATGGAGTGGATGTGAAATTCTTCACTGCCATCCTTAGGGTGGTGTGGGCTGGGTTTTTATATTAATTTGGACTTGTCATAATTTTTGTAAGTTTAATTCTTTGAGACTAAGGATCCATATTATTTTTTTCAGAGGAAAGGTGGGGGGTGGGTGTGAAGTCACTGCTGTTTTTATTTAACTACTATTTCATTGGTAAGATTTTAGAGTAAAAGTTCTTAATCAGGCTTCTTTAAGTAAGTGGAGTAATGCAAATAGAAACACGAATGGGCTTATTTACCTGTCAATCTCACAGAAATGTATTTTGCTGGAAGCAGAGGTGGCATGCAGCCTTGCATGCGAGTTCCTAATGCTTTTCTGATGGGACAGGTTTGGGTTTTGAGGGTGACTGCAATAACCTTTGAATGTAGCTTGTCACTCAGCTCTGCTGCTGGGGGATGGCATGTTTTATGCGCTTCTCTAGGAGATGAAAAATGTTATTTTCTCCATACTTAGGAGCTTACATCTATTAAAAACCTTCTGATGGGCTGAAAGAATGTCTTTTAAAAAGAAGCTGGCATTGAAGAAACTGTTTGTTAATCATGGATAGAACCATGACCACGGCTTTGTTTTTCTCTGCACCCCTCTCCCCCTTTTTTTAATTTCAATTGAATTAGTTAAGTGCTTCTATTCCTGTAAAAGTGTTTAAGCATTTGTCAATAACTAATTAGGGAAGCAGCCTACCCTCTGCTAGGGCCTAGACTGTGTCTCTAAATTTGAATAACTTCATTCCAAACAGCTCAGGGTGGGTTGTTTGCCCCCCCCCCCCTCCCCGAAATACTGAGTGTTTCCTAAGCAGTCTTTAAGAAAATGCAGCAGAACCAGAATGTTGGTCATTATGATCCTAAATTGTTGCCTGTGGTTGTTAAAAATCGAGGACAGGCCAGTGATTCTCAGGGGGAAAAAAAAGGGGGATTAATGGCTGTAGAGGCAAAATTTTGTTAAGATTTCTGTTTTGAGAAATGCAAAGTTTGCTGAGACTGCTGCAATCCTGATGGTGCTGTGAATTTAGCTAGAGCCTTAGGATTTCAGTTATTAACATTTTGGGGAGGGTAGGGATAAAAGTAAGTGTGAAATGAGTGTTTGACTACTTCATCCTGGGCTGGTTTCTGTCACGTGGGCAGAATAAGCATTTTAATTGTGACTGGGTTGTTACAAAAGCTTTAACTATAGGTGTGCAGGAGGCCAGTTTTCTTGTGTGTTGGCAAGAAACTTTAATGTCTTTAGCACTAACAAGAGAAGTGTCTTAGATTCTAGTGAGATGTAGGTACTATCAGCAAAATACCACAGCAGACTAGGAAATTACACAACCTTCTTCCCTTTCCCAGTTCAGATTACCTCAGGTAAAACATCTTATGGCATTTCATGTGTTGATTTTTTTTTTCTTGCAGAAATTGAGAAAAAGCATAAATTGGGACAAAGCTTGACAGGAGGTTGCAATAAACATGCTTATTCTTTTTTTCAGTTTTCCTACTTTTTTGTTAGATACACTTTTTAGAAATGAAGTGCAGAAGTAGAATTAATTTAACTTGCCAGTGATTCTTTATACTGTGAATACTAATTAGTTTCTTTCATTTTTTTCCCCTCCTTTTAATTCTAGAAAATGAAATCACTATTGACGATGGATACTTTGGAATCCGTAGTAAGTGAGATACATTGATCTTTACTCTTTGCCACTATGTATTTAATTTTGACAAGATTAAGTGTCGTAGTTGAAAAATGTTTTGAAATACTGAGTTAGTTTTGACAGGAATTGCCTGTTAATGGCTGTTTTCTCTGCTTACATGGTTAGCTTTGTGTCCAGCAGTTGTGAATTCGTACTCGGGCTGCAGTCCCTTCTAATGCTGATAAAAGACTGCTAGGAAGAGTTGAAATATTGTTGGAGTGGTAGTGCTAAAGGTCGAAATTGGAGAACTGTAAGATCATGAGCATGTATTTTTGGAAATACAGAATAGACTGTTAGCTTTCTCCTAAAACCTAGCCTTAGAAAAAAGCCCTTCCTGGCTAGAAAAGTGCTCCCACTTACACTGAATGTACACAATCTGTCTGTTCAGTTAGGCACACAGCTGCCAAAGCCTCCCATCAGTTCAACCCTCGTGCTGGGGTGTGTGCATATGTCTTATCCACCTCTCACCTAACACTCAGGCCTCTGGCTCCTGAGGTAACTCATTGCTGTGTTTTATACATCTTGTCTTAAAGCTTTCCCATTTTTCCTCATATCCTCATCGAATTTTGCTGGGAACTCATCAAAACTGAGGGGGCTGCTTCAGCACCTGCTCTGGGCGGCTTGTGCTTTCTGGGCAGCCTTTTTGCAGGCTTCCCTTGTCCTGATGGTGAGGTGGAGAATTCTCCTCCATGCTTTGGTTCCCATCATACCTGTTGCTCTGTCTTGTCCTGCAGCCTTACACTGCTTTACTGGCATTGATTGTATGAGCTGATTTGACACCTGCACCTCAGTAGAAACAGGGAGTCTCGAGTTGTGTATGAATCTTGAGAGCTTCTGTCAGTGTTACTCCCTGTGTTGAGAGGTCCCAGGACAAGGGAATGTTAGGCCTGCCTTTGGAGACTTACCTTAGCCCTTGGAACCACAGCTAGACTGAATACTGGAATGCTTAGTGCTCCCCTGCAGGCAGGTGACACGTGAAGCTGCCAAGGATTGTTGCTCCTGTGAAATCCCCCTCAAAGCCAGCAAACAACTCCAGTGTCTGTTTTGGGTAGTGCAGAACAGATAGGTAAAGGGATGCACTCAGCAATAGCTTGGGAAATACTATTGAATAAGGCTGGTGATAAGGAGGGTTGTCTGGGGAATGGCGTCAGAGGACCTGTATTTATATTTTGTGTATTAAACTGTCTCGACCTCCCTTTAGAAAATAAGTTACTAAAGTGTCTTGTACTTTTTGCTTAATTTTTGGTAGATGGTATCGAAACTGTGGATGCTGGGTGGCTGACGTGCCAAACAGAAATCAGATTGCGCCTGCATTACTCGGAGAAATCGCCTGTGGTCATATCTAAGAAGAAATTTAAAACATCAAGGTTTAGGTAAGAGCCTGCTCATCTCAGTTTGCAATTTATCTCATGTTAATTGTAAATACCAGTGATTCTTTTTTACTTAATTAATGTAGCCTTTAAGTTGAGTTTGGGTTGCTAACAGGGGTGCACGGTCAGGCCAATTTTCGAGTGTTTAAGCACTTTGTAAAAACGTGGCAATAACATTGAACTGCTGTGTTTGTTACCTCATTTTATTATTAATGTAGTGGCCAAGGAGTTTGTTCTGTTTCAGCAAAGGAAGACAAATGGTTAAACAAAACTCTGCTAGTTTCACTGCTGACTTAATACTTTCCAGCTCTTGCCTTTCTGATAGTTCTTTGGCTATTGCACATGGGTAAAGCAGATGTGATGGCTCAGGTTCAGTGGTGGGTAGCAGGTACCTTTCACAAGTACTTACCCATACTTGCCTTGGTATGTCTGGCTTCTTGGCTGGAGCTGTAGTGTTCTCAAGTAGTTCTCTGCTGTTACTTTCAGAGTTTCTTCTCCTTTGCTCTTTTTTCCTGACTTCTCGAGAAGAGCAGAATGGGAGTGCTGGGGGAAGGGAAAGGGTGAAGGCCTCTGGGTTGGTTGTTGCTTACTACTTTTTCTTCTTACCAAAGTAATTCTTCAGGGTTTGCAAAGGCACTCCTGTGACTTAACCGTTTGTTCTGTGTTTCTGGTTGGGTAGAGTAAAATTGACTCTAGAAGGCCTAGAGGAAGATGAGGATGACGAAGAGGGCCAAGAAAAAACATCCCCTACTGTCCCTCAGAAAATGGCAAACACTGTGGAGTTCTCCTTGATAAGTAACAACGAATACAAATGCCGACACTCCCAGCCAGACTGTGGTTATGCTCTGCAGCAAGACCGATGGATAGAGTACACCATACAGACCATGGAGCCAGATAACCTGGAACTGATCTTTGACTTCTTTGAGGTATGGCTGCATTTAGTGGTAAGAGGCAATTGCTGTTGGGATAGGACTGCTGGTGGATATTCTTGATCTTCTGGACTTCTGTAAACAAGTTATGAGTCTTCCCGGTATGGCACAGAAAGTTTTGCAGTTTCTGCTTATTTAAAAATCAGTGCAAATTAAACTCAAATCATAGTGTGCAGTACTACATGTAGTTAGGTTGGTTTGATTTTTTTATTCTTTTTCAGAGCTCCGTTTTGTTTATCCTTCTTGAATCTGAACAATGTGTATATGAACTAGTTACATTAAAGTTATTTGGTCTTAATTTTTAAGTTGTAAACTAAAGAGGTTTCTCTGAACTAACTAGTGCAAGTTAAAACTGAATACTTGCAGATTCTCACTGCTACATCTGTTATTTTGCACTCTATTTTTTTGCCCTGAAAGATATTAATATTCAAAGTCCTTTTTAAAAGAAAATAAATTTTGTCTTTTTATGCTGTTTATGTGGAAGAAAGTTTTAAACATTGTTTCTTTGGTCTAAAAGTGCCCTTAAGATCACTTTTGTAATTGTAATGTGACTATGTAGTTCCTGAACCTGCTGATGGGCCAGAAGTACATGTTCTGTGTGCTAGTTGCTCTCTTCCTTCCCTCCAAATGAATATTGTAGGCCTATATATTGCTCCAGTTCATCTTTGTACTAAGCATGACTTGGACTTTCAGAAGACAGACTATTCCATGCATGCAGCTTATCAAATCTAGGAGTTTTCAAAGACAAATGTATGTGATTTCTAAGATTTTCATCAACAATTTCATATTCCTGATCAAAACTCACAACATGCTGTTAGATTAAACAATTACTGGCCTGAAACTTATGTTTTCTGTAATACACAAGAAATCTCTGTTACATCAGTGCCTGTACATATCTTAGAGGAGCAAAGTTTCCACAAGAGAGAGCAGTTTGTTTAGCATTCTCACTCACATGTAACAGTAGGTGTTTGGTTTTCTGTTTGTTTTTAGGAAGATTTGGGTGAAAAAGTAGTACAAGGTGATGTGCTCCCAGGTCACGTAGGTTCTGCCTGCCTCCTGTCATCCACAATTGCAGAACCTGGGAAGAGTGCTGGAATCCTCACACTCGCTATTATGAGCAGAAACCCAAGGAAGACAATTGGAAAAGTCAGAGGTACAGTTGATGCAAGCAGATGTGGATGGCATTGCTGGAGGTCATCCTTTACCTACTGACCTGAAGCATTTGATATTTTTCTTGCAGTGGACTACATAATTATTAAGCCAATCCAGGGGTACACTTGTGATATGAAGGCTTCGTATGCAAAATATTGGAAACCAAGAACAACTCTAGATGTTGGACACAGGGGAGCAGGAAATTCTACAACCACAGCTAAGTAAGTTCATTTGCATTTTAATCTGAGGGGGTGGCTATCTTTAGTTTCACTGACATCACTTGAGGAAGTGGACAGTTTAAACTAAAAAGCTACAACCCATAATAATTCAAGTTGCTTTGATATCAAACGTGTGTGCTGTCTAAAACAAGGCCTTCTGATCTGTAATTTCATGCCATGCTGCATCTGACAAAACCTTTTCCTTTGCTGTTGTTTCAGACTTGCTAAGGTTCAGGAGAACACTATTGCCTCTCTGAGGAATGCTGCTAGCCATGTACGTATGCACATGTGCACCCACACAGTACCTGTGTAGTTAAAGCTAGCTTGGCTTGAACACTCAATTTCCATGATTCAGTACAATGAGTGGTAATTGCACTCATTCAAAATAACATCAATTCACTGGGGAAATTCCCTGAGAGGGAGGAAGGGAAGTAATAGCTGGATTAGACTCTCGTTCTCAAGTTCCTCAAAAATTGGAAAACTTCCACTTAATGTTCTGGTGATGTTCTAATACAAGGAAAATTTTGATCTCAACCCTGAAGAGATATAAGGTTGGGATAATTGTGAAAAAGTTAATAAAATTTTGCATCTGCTGGTGTCTGTCAGCACACTCTCGGGTGACAGAGGTCTCACTCGGGGACTGCTGAGTACTTAAAATTCATGTCCAAAAATGAGACCTGGGAGCTGAGCTAGTAGTATAAAACAATCCTTTGTTATGGTGCTTGCTGCAATGAAGACTTGGAATCCTAAGATGAGACTTTAAACTTGGAAGATGCTATAGCTTCAGATGCTAAAATACTTTTCCATTTCTTTTTTTCTTCTCTTTTCCCTAATCCATTGTTGAGTATGATTAAGCTGGTAACAGCCAGTTGCATTCAACTTCTGGTCAATATCCAGGACCTGTGAATCCTTGGCAGCTTGTCTGCAGTTCCATAGTCCTTGTGCATAAACAGTTAATGGTTTTTGGTTTGTTCTGTGTGTTTTTCGATTTTCTGTAGGGAGCAGCATATGTGGAATTTGATGTACATCTTTCTAAAGATCATGTGCCTATTGTATACCACGATCTCACGTGTTGCATGGCCATGAAAAAGGTAAAGAAGATGATATCTGTATTTTATCTTTAAATGTGACCGTTCCAGAAACTAAAATGCCAAGCTCTGACAGAAATAATTCTGGGGAATCAAGGGATGAAATGGAAATAAATATGCAGCATTACTGTGTGCATAAAGTAGAGCAGAGAAGTGGAGTTTTTCCTTTTGATGTAGCAACAGCATTTCAGAATCATGTTTTGAGATTCTTCACACCCACATTGTTGCTATTTTTTTAACTTTTTTTTCTTTTTAATTTATTTATGGTTTGGAAGAAGAATTTGGACAACTCCACTATAGACTGTCAGAGCAATAACTTCTGGTTGTTTTGGTTTTGACACATTTGTGACAGATTCTCAGTGTGACTTCTCCTAATACTTAAATGTATACATCTCTTAAGCAGTTACATAGACATAGACAGTTACATGGAGAGATAATAATAAACTGAACTGCCTTGGAGTATGTTTTAATGCATTTCTTTACTGGCAAACTTTTTTCCTGAATACATAATTGACTGAGTTTTTCCAGAATAAATGTGCTAACCCTTTCTGAAGGAAGAACATTGAAGTCTCTGTCTTGCATGAAAGACCAAATCCTGTTTTTTCAAATTGACACCTGTTTTATGCTTCTGAGTGCCTGTGTTGTCTCCTTACTTGTATTATATTAAGATATCATTTGTATCTTTATCAATAAAAGAGAACGAGTTGGTTGCTTTAATGTTACCATATTAAAGACAAGCAGGTTTTGTTGTAGTTTTCAGTGCTGCTCAACTATGTATTCTTTCTCTTGAAAGAAACGGGATACAGAGCCTTTGGAACTGTTTGAGATTGCAGTCAAAGAACTCACGTTTGATCAGCTGCAGTTGTTGAAGGTATTGTTACTCTGACTAGTAGGATAAGTGTAGAATTTCCAATTGTGTATGAAGCTTAGATTATTTTTTTGAGTAACTATAGACTTAAAACTAAGTTTTAGAAGTTGTACAAGTAGAACAAGTAGCTGATTCCAAGAGTAGTACTTTTGCAACATCATTACAACTTGAACAAATTTCATTACAATTCAATAACTAATTTTCCTTATAAATTACTTTACATTTTACATGTAGTAAGATCTCCATGGGTGGACTGTTTGTTAATTTTACTCTTTTTATGCTCTTTAGCTGGCTCATGTGACTGCCTTGAAAGTAAAAGATCACAATGGTATGTACTGGTTTGCAAGAGTCTAGAGATGCCATGTAATTATATATATTGTGGTTGCAGTCACTTGTTCAAATCACACTGGACATCTTCCTGAACATTTCTAGGTGCTTATGTAGTTATTTAATTTTGTGCATGCTGTAGAATTCTTTGAGAAGTAAATACCTGGACAGAAGTTACTCCCTTGGGAAGAGGGGACAGGAGGGTAGAAGATGAATGCATAGATAAATATATATTTATGAATATTCACAACAAAATCACCACTAAAGTTTCCATCTCATGCTTCCCTAACTACACCTTTTGGCAGCTCCTCAGAATTGCTAACAAGAACTTTGGTAACTGCCGCGGGGTGTCTTATGGGTGCTGTAAATTTTTTGCCTTAATTCATCCCCTTCACAGGGACAGCAAACTGGCAAAGTGCCTCACACATCCTCCCTGTCTGGGAAAAGATAAAATAAATAGTAAACCTTGACAAGGAATGCTGCTTCTAGTGGATGTGATTTGGTGACTGAAACAGTGAGGGATGAGGGAAGCTGTTTCTGATAAATATTCTGGCAAGGCTTTCAGTGGGGGCAAAATAAATTTCCTACTGGCAAAACAGGAATTGCCAACACCGTTGTTGTGGTATGTCAGCATTAGAGGCTGGGTAATTAAAAGATGGACCTGATTCCATTCTTCACTCTTAAAGGCCTTACGATTTTGGGTCAGTCTATTCTTGGTGGGATTAGTAGTGCTGCTGTTTGTTTATTTAATAAATATTTAATAAATATATTTTATGTTTAATTAATAAATATTTAATAAATATATTTTTTTCCTTTCAGCATCTTTTAAAGAAGAAGAAAACTCTGCTTTTGAGACCCAGCCGTTTCCTTCTCTGCAGAGGGTAAGCAGTGAATATAGAGCAATAGAGATGAAGATGACTGTGGGACATGAAAATATGCATTTTTCTTTCAGCTTTGCACACACGTAGCAAGGCATACTCACATTTGGTTTTAAATCTTTGCATTAAAAACAACTTCCTGGAGAAGTAAAAAGCATTACTTTAGGTGTACAAATGGGGTATTGCTCACACATTAAGGTGAATTGGCTTGTCAGAATTTTGTCCTTGAGATTTTATTCAGTTTTGTGTTTCCTAACATCAAACTGAAGTAGAAAAAAGCATGTATCTGTCTGGTGTTAGATGTTAAAATCTTAGGTTATTTTATTCTACCATTAGACCCCATTGGCTTAAAATTGCAATGTATTCTTCCAGTAATTACCTCATAGTGCTTGGTTGTCCTCCTTTGCTGTGGGGCCTCTTCAGAATGAATTTCTTTCAGGTCCTGGAGTCTGTTTCTGAAGATGTTGGGTTCAACATAGAAATAAAATGGATCTGCCAACAAAGGGTGAGTAAATGTACATGTGATTTACTTTGATACTTTGCCATTCTGGTGGCTAAGGCTTGTAATTTGACATGGCAATCCAAGCTACAAACAAGGCATAATTTGGGTTTTTGTAATGTGACTTTTGTTTTATTATAACCCACTATCTTTAGACCTGGGAGTATAATACACTGCTCTAGCAAATGAACAAACTTACTCTTAAAACAATAACTATGTATTTATTTATAGGATTTATACTATAAATAAAGTATTTATGCAATTGAGTTCATAATGCAGCTGAGATTGCTTTTAATAAAGACCCTTGTTAAAAGTGAATGGATCACAACAGTTCAGGCACGCTGTATGTGGGAAAAGTCTCAAGAGATTCCAAACTCCCCTGGCCTGGTGCAGGAGCAGCTACAACATGGTGCAGTCATACAAGCAGCTGTGTCCTCCTGGTCTGCAGTACTGTGAACTCAGCCGGGCTGCTCAGAGCTCGGTCTGGGATGAAATGGTTGGCACGGCCAGGACTGGAAGTGTTAAGTGGGGGAAAGAAATAATGGAGTGGTAGGTGGAAGTCTGCAGGCAGAGAGACGTCCGGATGCCCTCAGAGGTAACTGCGGGAACCCAGGAACTGCTATTCTCAAAGACAAAGGATATTGCATCTTTTTTTCTACAAATCTTATTGTTGCCTTTTTATATTTAGAAATACCAACACAGAATATCTGCAATGGTTTTTAGTGATCTTTCATGCAATTCCGTTGTGTTCCGTCAGTAAGCTGAGGGAGGGACTTCTGTGTTCAGACTTGCAAACTGAATTCTTTTTGCTCAGGTTTAATGAGAGGCTATTGCTTGTTATAAAATAATTCTAGTAAGCATTCGTTTAAATGGCTGAAACTCATCCTTTCTTTCTCTAGGATGGACAGTGGGATGGCAACCTGTCAACTTACTTCGACATGAACCTCTTTCTAGATATTATTCTAAAAACTGTTTTGATGAATGCTGGAAGAAGAAGAATTGTATTTTCTTCTTTTAATGCAGATGTTTGTACAATGTAAGTTAAGAGACAGAGTGCACTTTCTTTTTTTTCTTTTTTTTTTATTTGATAAAATGTACTTTGAATACAAGAATACCCAACAGGAAACAAATAACACATTTTGATTACATGTAAACTTTGGGTGCCAGAGTAGTTGGGAACAGAAATGAGACCACTTTGCCATCTGAGCTGTGCCAAAAATAGGAGAACAAAGTTGAAGTAGGTATTTTTGTCAAGTGCTTTTCCTGAGTGCTTCATCCTTTCTTGACACAACAAACGAGGTCAAGATTTCTTCTGGTATCACAGAGTCTTTTTCAGTCATACTTGAAGGGTACTCAGGCCTAACTTACAAACAAAATCATCTTGTTACAATTTTTTCACTACATCTGCCTTTTAAAAAGGAGAGAAAATGAAACAGCTTTGGCTTACCTGTGTTGGATTTGGGGTTTTGGTGGGTTTGGTTTTTTTTTATTGGGTGTTTTTGTTGCAATTCCCTTTCCTTTAGTGGAAAAAGCATGGGGGTTGAACTGGGGAACAGACAGTTGGGAGGTGTATGAACTAACCATATGCTGTGGTGCTTTGTACTGAGGAGTGATTTAGCACTCCCCGTGAGAGGCTTTGTGCAAATCTCACTTGAAGGAAGGCTGCACTGGTGAAATACTGTTGAAAGGTAAATGGGCAGAACAAAACCAAACCAAGGTACTCTAAAAGGATTAAGAAGCAAGTGTGTAAGAGTGCGTAACATGTTGATTCCCAAACTTTGCCTCCAGCTGCTGGCATTTCATACCGCGGTACCGATCTCCGACTGAAAAAATACATTCGTGAGGTTGGCTGTTGTATATTAACCATGCTCAGAAATCTGTATCAGGAATCTTCGTTTTACTCTAACACACATTTAAGAGGAAATTACAGACATGAATCTTCAAGGATTTTATATAAATACTTAAAGGATGTGGATCTGAGTTCAACTTGAAGTTGGGTTTCCCTTAGCTGTATGTTACTCTCTGATGGTGACAAAGGAACAGTTGGGGCAGTTTGTCACACAGTTTGATGCGAAGCTGCAGTGCCACCTTACTGCTCCCTCCAGGAACTGGAAGGACATGCAGTGAAGAGCGTAATTCTCCTCAAGCAGTAAGGTTGAATTACCCTGTGTTTCAACACATTTGTGACTTGCAAACTCTTTTTTTTTTCTAACAGGGTTCGGCACAAGCAGAACAAGTATCCTGTGTTATTTCTCACCCAGGGGGAATCCAAACTCTATCCAGAACTTATGGATCTTAGGTCTCGTACAACTCCAATTGCCATTACTTTCGCACAGTTTGAAAACTTGCTGGTAAGCTGACAAGTTCTGGTGTTACTCTGGAGTAAAATGAAACTGAATTATTACTACTTGTTGTAAATCTATTGGTTTTGACACTAATGCTTAAAATTACAACTAACCTCATAAAAGAAATACACTAAATTGGGTAACCACCAAAATAATGTCCTTTGTTTCAAACATCTGTTTAATACATTGTTTAAAATGTAGTGCTATCAGTAAACTCTTTAATTGTATTAAATTATTTTTTTATTATGATGATTGAAATTATAAGGCGTTGCAAGTGTCAGAAGATTAAAAAAATCTGATGTGTTTCAGAAACATGGATTTTAATTGGAATCTTTGTATTTCAGGGAATTAATGTGCACTCTGAAGACCTGCTGAGAAATCCATCGTTTATTAAAAGGGCCAAATCCAAAGGCCTAGTTATTTTTTCATGGGGTGATGATGCAAATGACCCAGACAACAGGAAGAAGTTGAGAGAATATGGTGTTCATGGGCTAATATATGACAGGTACTTAATTCTATAATAATAATTATTATTAATAGCTGAGAACTATTGTATCCTGATTCTTGAGAAACTGCACATTGCTTTTTGGTTGACTGGGTGCAGGATATCTCCCTTAGTCCATACAACATGTGCTCCTTCCATGGCTTCTGCAGAATGTTTGCTCTCTGGACTTCAGGCCAAGTCCAGTTATTTACCAAAAATTGCTGTGCCTGGTGTTTTTCTTGCTGTTCACTAGACCTTTGCTTAAACAGTCTTAAAAAGTGTCATTTGTCTGAATAAGCTAGGAAGTGAACACAGGAAACTTAGTGAATTTCAGGCTGCTTGGCTGTGGCCCTGAGTTACAGTTACTGCATGCAGTAATGATTTCAAAGCTGATGATCTGTCTGGGTAGAGATGATTTCTATAAGCTATTTCTTCCACACTTTAATCATCCGTGTAGAATTGAGCAAAACATTGTAGCCACTTGCGAAGATGGCAGAAAAACTGTGTCCTGAATGCCAAAAGTTGCTGATACCAAGTGTCGGGCAAAAAAAAATGCAGGTAGGGGGTCTGGCTTTGTTTTGCATGGAGAAAAACTGCAAGGCTAAATCTGTGAAGCTTACGAATGCCAACGCTATTAAAAGAACGATGTCGCTGGGGCAGGGGACAGTGGGGCTTGGGTTGTTTGGGGTTTTTTTGTTCCTCCCCCCATCCAGCCCTTTCTCCACTTGGGCTGCAGATTATTAGGCACACCCAAAGTCACTAAACCAAACGGGTGGTCTAGCACAGGTCCCGGGGCAATATTCTGCCTTTTTGGTGCATTCAACAGGCATTCATCTTGGCATCTGAAATACCCAAAGTACTTGTGATAAACGGGCAGCCTGCAGCAAAGGTGCCACCACCTCTGCCTCTGGGCTGCTCTCCAGGCCCTGATTGGGAAAAGTGCTTTAAATGCATGACTGGGTATTCTCTGTGCACAGTGAAAATTAAATATCACACTTAAAATGGTGTATTCGTTTGGTTTAGATTTCATTTAGAGAAGAAACTTTAACTTACTGTAGTGAAAGTCTCTGGACTGGCAAAAATTGTGAATTTCAAAGCAGGATTTGTTATTTATCTGGTATCTTTCTCCTGGATAAGCTTTGTGAACAGTCCAGGAAATATTTATGTGTATGGGTATAGTTAACTCAGTGAGAACAATGCAGCCTTGTGTTTTCACACATGTTGGGTGTATGTGAAATACCAACATGGAGAGGGGCTGGGTGCTAACTTACACTTGCATTGTCTTTTCTTGATTCATTTTACATGAACTGAGTTCTGTTTGTTCAATAATACACACAGCTGCATGGAAGCATTAAACAAGTAATCCTCAAACATCGATGCTGAAGCTTTTCCATGAGAATCTTTGGTGTGTTTGTCCCCTCTCTAAACACTGCAGACCCTCATGGTGGCTGTGTGTTGTGTTTGCAGACTCCAGACAAAAGCTCTGTGCTCTGTTATTTGCCTGAAACTGGATGTTACTTAAATAACAGCATGGACGTATGGAGGAAGTTTACTTGTGTTAGTTGGTTTATAATTTAATTACTCAATGATTGAATTAAGATGTCATACAAGGGCAGTCTGAGCCGTTCCTGCTCTGTGAATTGCAAAGTAAACTCAAGTTTACCTTGAAATGTAAAGTAAAACAGTTTTAATCAAAAGCTTCAGAAAATCTTTTTAGCATGAAAACAGCATTTTGGTGCTGCTGACTCCTCATTTTTGGCCCGTGCAATAGCAGATGGAAACAGCCATGACTGAGGCTTGCTGGATGTGTGTGTCTTCAGAGGCTGCAACAAACACCTGACAGGAGCTGAGCACATCAGTTCTGTGCCCACTGCATGACTTTGGGATGTCCTGCAAAGCTCGTTGTAGAGTGCTGGTGTAAGAAAGCAATGTTCAGAGGACTTGCCAGGCTTCTGCAGGGCTTGCTTATTAACAGGGTGTCGAATGGAGGGACCCTGGTGCTCAGTTACTCATACATAACTCCTGTTGAAGAATGAGGGACAGGGAGATGAGTTTATTCCTTATTTTGGTGGTGATGCTGGAAATAATTCTTAAGGGAAGTCCTGGAGCTAAGCCCTGGTTTTGCCAGCTGCTGGTGTACTTTTGTGTACCCAGAAAAAAATGGGGACAAGAAATTGTGAGGTACAGAGGTAGCTGTGCCTCAAATGGTATTTTCTGCTTTCAGTTCAGAAGAAACACTCTGCACACATGTTCCAGTGAACAGTCAAAGGACCTCAGGGGGCTGGACTTGTCCAAAATCTCATTAGAAAAGAACTGAATGTGAAGCGAGAATTATGCTTGCCCTAGTGAAGAACTAATACAATACCTGCCAGAAGCTGCTTGGCAGCATGCTTGGCCATGTTCTAGGGACAGGAGGCTGAGAAAGGTGCCTGTGCTCTGGCAGTGTCTGACTGCTGGGAAGGACTTGGGATTCGCAGTATTGTTATACAGAAACTTGTGATTTCAGTGCTTGTCTGGGATGCATGGGACATTTATAGTGGGTAAGCCAGTGAAACTGGACAGGCACGGGTCGTACTGCATCCTGGAGGGAAGGCTGGGCTCTTGTACAGTCGTGTGGATAGTTCATTTGCACAAGGGATGAGGAAAGGTCAGATTTCCTGTTTTTCACTCTCACCTAGTAGTGTAATGAGAATTTGAAAACCCAGTTCTGAGCTGTATTACGTACGGGTGGTGTTTCACAGTCTGTTCGGATCATCTCAGGGCTCTGAACGTTCTTAGGCTTTTAAGTTTGAAGCGTGGAACTCTGCTTTTACTTCACTGCTTCTTGCCACCTGTAAGTAGGGAAAAACCCACAGTTGCTTCACCTGGTCTAGATTCCTGTGAACTGTCAGGTTATACTCATTGGTGTGTTTTCTTTCCTCATTCATTCAGGATATATGACTCCAATCCTGAACAACCAAATATATTCCAAGTGGAGCAGCTGGAACGTCTCAAGAAGGAATTGCCGGAGTTGAAAAGCTGTGTGTGTCCCACAGTTAGCCACTTTAAATCCATATCTCCATGTAAATGTCATCATAATTGCCTGGAAGAGAAGGCTGTAGATAACTTGAAGAGTGTTCAAATGCAAAAGGACTGAGTCTAGGCAGAATGCTCTTGTGTGTCTATTTAACGCTCACCATTGGAACAGTGCTGTCTATGCCTTCAGGTTTGTTTATTTTATTTTTAAGTCCCCAGATAGCAATAACTCTGTTCCTCCTTCCTGACAGTACTTGTTTAAATTTCAAACAATGTTAAAATATTCAGCCAGTTACAGCTATTGTTCCAGTTTACATATGCAGTTTTAACTTTCTCCTATGATCAAGTCTCAAATCTTGAAAAAGAAAATCAAGCATTAACACTTAAGTGTGTTTTTAAAAATAAAAGAAATATGAAGTAGTCTGTGGAGTGGAAGCTCAGAAGCTAAACTGTAGGGAAATGACAATGATCTGATATTGAATAGGCTGAAATTGTTTTTACCTTGATTTTCCTTCAATGCTACAGCTTGTCAGCCTGTACCTGACAGCAGGAAAGTGACAGTGATTGTAAGATACATGTAATTAGATCTGGCCTGGAGGAATTGGTACCTCAGTATATGTATTTGCACTGATAGGTCCATCTGTACAAAGCTTTGTGCCATCTTAAAATATGTATATATTTTTAAGTAAACTGCAATGCCTGTTAACTCATTTCTCCCCACTTCACTGGACACTGTGGCTGCTGCCATTGTTTTCTGATTTGCCAGCTCGTTGGTACAGTGTCTGTGTAGCAGTCAAGGGTGTGAACCACAAGCATGACTTTGTCATTAATCTCACACAGGCTGCTAAACTTTGAAATGTCGCTGATAATTTTGGCAGAATTACAGGAACATCTTCAGTGGTTGAGAATCTTCTGCACAGTAACCTTAATAAACAAATCTGTACCATGCACAACCTACAAAATGCATGCTTTAGTTATCGAGCATGAGATTTCGGTGTTTGCTGAGGTCCTTGCATCTTCATGGTGCTAGTTATGTGTGAAGGGTGCAAGGACTAACTCAACTACTTAATCTTTGCCTGAAGCCGCAAGCCTATTACTCACAAACACAGAGGAGGCTGTACCACTCATGGTTTGTCTTACCCACACAACACAAGCTACTCGCTTCTGTACTTCGCAAGGCTTTTTTTTCCTCAGAGCAAGAGTCACCAATGCACTGAGCCCAGATAACCAGTGTTCTGTTGGCTGGTGTCTGTCCTCTGTAATTTATTACCAAGTCACAGCTCCGAGTTCCTGGTAGGTAGGTATGCATGTCCTTTCTCCTCCCAGAGCTGCAGGTCATGCCAACGCAACAGCTGTAACTTTCTACTGAAGTGTTAATGTATAATAAGAATGGAAAATATTTATTTTTGTTTCTCTTGTAAATTGACAATGAAAACAATAGTGTGTACTATATTCTTTATATACAGTCACTGCCACATAGAACTGATTGTACAAAGAGTAAAGCCATTGCAAAGAAGTGCTTGAGCCTGCACCGCTGAGCAGTTCGGAACAAGCAGCTTGTTTCGACTTGCCTTGTGCATTTTACTATTTAAAGTTTGTTTGTCCTGCACAAACATCACAGTAATGATTAGATATCTGGAAGCTGTCTTTTAATTAAAAAAAAAAAAAATTAAACCAAAATTTTGAACTGTGTGAGCTGTGTTTTTGTTAAAGAGGGAGGGGGCACTGAACCTGGTTCTTGACATCAAGAATCTGTGGCTGTTACCTGATACAGCACATCCAGATTCCTCACCTGTGAGATTAATCCTTAATTTTTTCTCATTTGCATACCCCTGTGAGCTTCTCTCGACAGGTCTCGAGGGCGTTGCCAGAAGCTGTGCAGCCCCTGCCAGAGCTACGCGTGGCACTGCTCACGGGTGCTGGGTGCATCCACGGATGCCGAACAGGAGAGCTCTTCTGTGTGGAGGTGCTTTGGAAGCTGTGCTGTCTGCAGTGCCCTCTCAGACTGCTCACAGTGTGATGCTGAGGTCTTGGGACCCTTGGAAATTTGTTTGCCAACCCTTGGGTGTTCAGAGAACACCCTATTCTGTTTTAGCCTATTCTGTTTGTGGAGTGGAAATGAATACACCCACAGCGGTGATGATTTTGCAGGAGAGCTTTGAGCAGTGCTGCAGTTCTAATGTGCTCTTGCTGAGTCCCTTATTTACAGGTAAGTTGTGTCAGCAACTCGCCCCAAGCCCGACCAGCCTTTAGTGAGCTCCTCTGCTGCCACCTGTTAGAGCTGAGCTCGCAGCTTGGCCGCACGCACCCGCCGTTCTGCCACAGCCAGCAGGGCAGCAGGGGACAGAGGGGAACAAAGAGTGGGGTGGGAGTTCTGTTCAGCTTTATCCTACCAAAAAAGCCTCCTCTTGTAAGGGAGTGCTGTGATGATGAGCAGAGATGGGGCTGTTGCCTGGCAGCCTGTGATCTGCTGCTCACTCTGCCCTCTGGTTCCTCCTCTGGGCTTTGTAGGAATTGTTCTGGGGATGAAGAGGCTCTTTCACTTTCCCAGGTGCTTCCAAGGATTGTGCAGTTGAGACTGTGATCTGTAGTTTTCTGAATTCTGTTATTTTTAGTGCCCGTGACTGTCCTTCCCCCGTGCAGGAGATGGGAGGAGCTGATGCTCCTGAAGCAGTCTGGGTGGTGGGCTGATCTGCAGGACCCCAGTCTGGAGGTCGTGGTCAAGGCACCCCCCATGGTGCAGGCTGTAAGGAGACCTTGGGAAGGACTCATTGCTCTTGACAAGCTGTTT
>VZRW01011663.1:63953-107252 GCA_013398125.1 Aegotheles bennettii | reverse complement strand
CTGAAGCCTGGCCAGTTACTTAATCAGAAGTAAGGCCAGTTGCCTTAATCAGAACTGCAGACTGAATAATACAGGATTATGAGAAAATAAAATTTATCAATTTTCACAAAGATTTCCCTCTGCATACTCCTTCTATTAACTCCTGACTTACCTTACACCTGACATATTTTTGTGTTAACATGATCACACACCATGTCCTTCTATTCTGAAGAATATTCCAATAAGTTGCACACGTTTCCAGAAATTCTCAGAAATGAGAAATTTTTTTTCCTAAAATTTATGACATTTATCAAACTCAGATGCTGCAAATTTATTGAGAAAAAAATACACTTAAAAAAAATCACAAGCATCTTTAGAAAACTTTTGAAAGTAGAAGATTGCTCATTTGAAAGTAGAGGATTGTAATTTGCAATGACTAAAACATCTATTGTAAGTATAGTTTTGTTTAAAAAAAACAATTTTCAATGGGATGAAAGACTTGATAATATTATGGTTTTGTGTGAAATGTTTCTACTCTCTCCAGCAGAGTATTTTATTGTTGTTGAAAAGGTAAACATGCCACTATAGGTGTGGTTAGAATACAAGGAGGAGGAGAATTTATCTTTCCTTGTCTTATGTGTGCTTGTCCTTATCTCACATGATGCATCCTGACAACTCTTATTACTGGTAAAAAGGACATGAAGCTATACAATGGAAGCTCATAAGGGAATCAAACTGCGGCAGAAGACATCACCCTTTGAACTGTAGCTTCATAATACAAAACTGTAAAATTTAAGTTTTCTTAAACTTCCATCTCTTTATAATTTTCATCCATAATTAAACATCATATAAGGGAACTGAATTTCAATGCCAGAGTGAAAGTTTTGACATAAAAATGACACCGATATCTTAGGACACCTTTTTCAAAGAAATATTTCTATTTTATACCCATCACAGTCTGTCCTAGTGAAAAGAAAAATTATGCTTTCAAAAACATCCCAGGCATACAACATAATCTCAATTAAACCTTACCCTTTTAAACAAAAAGAAAAATCTATATCACTCCAGAAATCTATTTTAACAGCTGAAAGCATTAGAAGAGCATCCATTTACAAAAGAAGGCATATTCCAGTTTTAATTTTTGTTTACTTAGAAAGTAAAAGTTGTTCCTCAACATGCACGTACTGTATTAAGAAAAATAACAGCCATTCCTGGGGTTTTTGCACTGTCTAAACCACATGCTTGGCAGTTATTGTACAGTTTGGGCATAGTCTGAGACTACATGTCATAGTCTGTGAGCTCCACTTTACAGTAGATGCGCAGATCCATAGCATCATGTCTAACAGACCTCACAGCTATGGGAAGTGAAAGATGTCTAGATTCTCAAAAATAAAGCTTCTTAGGAAGAAACAGGTATTTTACTTTCAATGAAACTTATCTTGCACTTGTTTTCAAGAGCAAACACTTGAATTTGCATGGTTGTATTCTTTTCCACCAATACACAAAAACCTCATCAGAAATATAGGTTAGGTTCTTTTTAGTATTACATATCCTAGGTAGTTCCTTTTACAATCAAAAATGAACTAACATTTCCCAGATTTTTCTAATCTGAATAACCCTGTGTAAACAATTGCAGTATGGATTTTTAATAATTCTCTTAGCATACTTTTCCTGTTCTGAACCTTGAGTGTTTTCTGCTGTAGCATCCGCATCTGCATCCATGCATTCTGCATCCACATTAATGATTTTTTAAGACAACAGCAGCTACATAGACTGCTCTATTCATTAAATTAAAAGTGATATCTTTCCAAGAAAGTATCCCTCAAGTCTCTGCCCAGGTTTTAAATATGCAACCCATAATTACAAGGTAAAGCTTGTAGATCCTATTTTAAATGAAAATTATTTCAAGAACAATGGGAGCAAAACCTATGGAATTACTCTCCTTCCTGTATTGATTATTTAGGGCAGAATATATACTAATAATAAGTTCAGTGCATATCTATATAAAGCATATGACACTACCATGACTGGCTTTTACAGTGATAAAATTTTCTAAATCATTATGTTCCACTGATGAATATTTTTTTTTCCTGAAACAGATTCTCTAAACTTCTCAGTCCTTGCCAAAACAGATTTAGGACCTTTATTTTTCAGGATGTACACTAAAATTCCTGTACTTGGTATTCAAGTATAGGATAGAAATCAGAAAACAGACTCTAGAGACACATCCATTTCCCGTAATCTTTGGGAAACAGTTAACTACTGGAACTATATCAAGGTTAAGCAGTTTTCAGGTAGTGACTTACACTTAAATTACATGCAATCTCAGAACATTAGCAACAACAGATTCTTACAAACACTACTTTTCTCAGGCAGGTATTTGGTTGTTTTTGTTATATTTTTTTCCCAGCTCAATTATCTAGACTGGTCATTGGTTTTGAAAAGCAGAAAGCCTTCTTATTAAATAAGGGAGGACCCTATTTTTAAAATTTAGTATATTTTATGCATTTTTGAAAGGTGAATACTCACTCAGATTCATGATTTTTCTTCTTTTTTTAACTAATGGAAAGCTTCCTGAAAAATGCTGAACAATAAAATTGTGCAGCTTTAAGTCCAAATAAAATACTATACCCCTACATACAGTGTTTTTTTATGGTTTAAAACTATCTTAGATTCCTTAAAGGAGATTAGCATATGGCAAAGGGTGTATTTTCTTTTATGTCAGCAGATTTGCACTGTTTCACAGATAAAAAATTCCTTCTCATGCAGAATTTAAGTTATTTTAATTCTGTCAGGTCCAGGATGCAGCTTTCAGACCTTTTTCTGCCATTTCAGATTTGTAGGTAGAGCCATTTCTGAAAATTTTATGTTCAAAATGTTTACTCTAAGAGTATACCATAGCAGAAGGTCTCTTTAGGGAACAAAGATCACAATATGTTAAGTTAAACTTGGTTTTATTTCACCATAAACAAGAAAGTGAGCTAGACATGACAGCTGATACACTAGTGTTGCTGAAGAAATTTTAAGAAAAGCATTCAATAGGGTACAAAGATTCTTGATGCCTGTTAGTCTGAAACAACAAATGCATTAACTGAAGACTGCTTACCTCTGGAACAGCAACACTGGATATATCTGGGTACTTCCAGACTCCAGCTATGCTTCCCAAGGTCAGATCACATGGCTCTGGAGTTTTGATGAAGAAACACAGAATCTGAAATCTGATTCCTGTGAAACAGTTCCAGCCACTAAATGTGACAGATCTCAAAACTTAAAAAGCATTTCTTCTCCATCAAAATTTTTTGTTTCTATGACTGAAACAAAGGCATTCAACTATTTAACAGATATTAATTCCTCATTTCCTGACCTATTGACCTGTTCAGTAATGATAAAAAGTGTTAAACTTGTAGTGTAATAATGTGTTATGATTTAGCCCTGTTCTTCAGAAAATTATTCTGTTTTTCTGTTTTCTGAAGTCGTTTAAATATAGCTAAAATGTTTAGGTTTTAAGAACTTGTAGAAAAGGTTGTCTCAAACCTCTTAATGGAGTTCATTTTTTCAGATGAAGCCTTTACCAAGACCAGCCATCAGTTCATCAGTATTAACATTGAGGTTACCTTACATAATTAAAATACATAGCTTGAAGTTAAAACCAGTTTTCATCATACATGTAAATTAGCAAACATTTAAAAGATCATTAAGAAGAGTAGGAACTAAGACCCTACACTTCAGTTCCATACCTAGAGTAAGAACTTCAATGAAATAATCTCCATTTTTGCAGTTCCTGGATATGTTACATAATTTCTCAGTATAATGAAATTTGTTACATTGGAATAAATATTTTAGACCATGAACTTCCATCCTTACAAGGGAAAGACATCACAAAGTCAAAATCAAGGACTACGTAAGTCAGTTCTAGTCCTAGATCTACACCACAAATCCCTGAGCAAAAATAACAAGCCAAAAAATACATAAATATGCCTAAGAAAGAAACGAAAAAAAAAATCCAATCCCAAAAGAAAAAAATAAAAATCCCTGTTTGGTGGATATCACAAGTCTCTAAATACCTCATCAACTGAATAGCATATGGGTTATGCTCTATGTCCCACACTGACTTGAAAAAAAACACATTGTTGTTCATTTTAGAAGGTATTTCAGTGATTTAAAAACTTACTGACAGAGCACTGCATAATAGCTAAATTCTTTGTACTGTAAGCCCAGCATCAGTGAAATTTGTTCTGAGTAGTTCTTATTCCTCTACCTAAGCATTTTCTGTAACAAAGCATCAGAGGATCTATGGAAAGCAAATAGATTCAACACTTACAAAATCACAGCCACATGAGTGTATTATGGAATCATCTTTTGGACATCAATTTAAAAATAAAACAAAAACAACCCTGTCATAACATCTGCTCCGTGTTTTATGTCTCTTCATTCAGCCAGAAGTGGCCCTTGCCACTACTACAAAATGAACAAGTTCGAACTAAGCATGTATTTTCTGTGTATCTTATTTTCCAACTGTCAGCTTCTCTCTTGTTTAAATGGAAGCTAATAGGCAAAAAATGTTTTGTATTTGTCACTTGCTTTGACTGAACATATTTATCATACCATGTCTTTACTGTACATTAACTATTGATCAGACAACTTCTGGGTGTTCACAGATCCAAGATCACAGAGAATTTATAAAGTGGAAAGCATCTCTAGATATCACCTAGTCCAATCTTCTTCTCAGAGAGGAGGCACACAAGACAGGATGGCCAGGTCAACAGCCAGCCAGATTGTGAGCATCTCCAAAGATGCCCCTTAGGGCAGCCTGTTCAGCTATTCAATCACCATCATAGTAAAAAAGGGGTTTCTTATTTAATTTCCTCTGTTTAATTTCATGCCTGTTGCCTCTTCTCCTGTCATGACACATAGAACCACTGACAAAAGCCTGACTTTTCACCTTACTCCCCACTACATCGGGTGTTCATACACATTGACAAATCTTTCGCATCCAGTGTCACACAGCTGCAATATATCGGAGCTGACCTTGAGCACCAGTAGTCAAATCCTACTAAGGGTAAGGGGAAAAACAATCCTAGAACCCCTCGGTGAACCTAGGGAATAAGTAGAGGGAACATGTTTCATGCAGAGGTATCCCTATCACATCTCTGAAGACATTCATATAAATTACTTAGAGCTGACAAACTTGACACTCCACATCAGTTACAGCCATGAAGATATACATACTGTTTAGTCAATCAAGAGCACATTGAATATGGTGAAAAAATTGCAAACTCATTTAATAGTCTCTAAAATAACTGACCTTAATGAATAGAAGAAAATCAATAAGTCTTCATATGAGAATCAGAACTATTCATGGAAGATGGGGTTTACATAATGTATACTTGCAACAGAAATCCTAAGCAGAAGGACACAGCTTTAAGCTGAGCACCTGTCCAAGACAAAATTTCTCAATTCTGATACTTGCTGGGAACATCCACTCAGCAGGTGTTACCCATGATGTCCCCTGTTGGCAAAAGAAGCAAAGAACCATTCTTACTGTATTTTCTTAATGGAATCAAATTAAAAAATATAGGAAGATATTGACTAAAAACATATAAGGACATGTAAAAACCCTAAAACTCAGCAGTGGTTTTGGAGAAAATTACGTATTTAGAAAGTGTTTAGCTGCTATTTATTATAAATAAAAATCAAAAATCCAAATTAATAAATCTAACCACTAGTTAATTACCACTTCATGAGCAAGGCAGAGTTGGAATGCACTTGCAGTACATTCTTTGCAATTTATTTCCTAGCCTTCACTCTAATAGTTTCTCCATTAGTCTTGAAGACTGACCTTTCATTGTCATGTTAAAAGACTAATCGTTTAAACAGTAAATATAGCTTTTGTGTAACAATACCATTTCTCATTCCACTGCTTCTACTTTACACAATATTACCTCTAGCTATCAACATTTTTAAATTATCTGCTTTCTGCAGGAAATATTTATGTTTACACTAAGTCTTGAGAAATACAAGATAGAATATTTTTTGCATTACTTTTCACTGTTATTCCAAATTAAGGTGATACATGACAATTATATCCCAAAGCATAAATTGTTGCATATGATTAAAATTACAGGGGTTCTATGGGGTTTTTTTCTTATATCTTCTCCCCTTTTCTTCAATTTCCAATAACTTTGTCTTTTTTGTTTCTTCTGGAGGCACTTGAAGCTCCAACACAACCTAAAAGTCAAAAATGTCTTGCAGTACCAAAGAATAAAGATAATTTCAACTTATACTACCCAAATGCATCTTCAAAAACCTGATGTGTGTTACACAAAGTACTATACTTTAGTTTGATAGCATCAAATGCAAATGTAACTGATGGGCAGTAAAGAATTCAAAAGACACAAATCTGTCCATAGAAAGGCTAAGACATGCCAGGAAGATGACTATTATCACGGTTTCTGATATTGACCAAAACCACAGGGAAGGATCATTATCATACTGTTCAGGGAACAGGATGCAGGATTGGTTCTGCTCATAAAAGAATAAGGTATCACTATTTGTTCTTAGAAAGCAGTAAGAGCAACTAACTGAGAAAAAGGAGGTTCATTAAGGTTTTTAAGACAGGACAACTACAGTGAAATTGAGTATAACCATAGCTGTTTTCCTCTCTTGTCCAGTTTTAAGAAATCTTATAAATTAAGTCAAAGCAATGTATGTAAAGAGAGGTAAGAGGTTTAGCTGTTTGATACATTTTTCAATTTATTGTGGGTTTTTTTTTCAAGAAACAGAAGAATTATTTTGGATGGTGAATGCATACTGATTCAGTCGCAAGAGCTCGCAATAGCTCATGAAGATGGTTACTGATGGCAAAAGTGTCTTTACAACAGTGCCAAAGGGATTACAGATCAGGTGGAAAATCATCTTCTGTATATTCAAAGAACCTTCCCCATAAAAGCGCCATTATCAGAACCACAATGACTGTCATGGGGGCACTTGATGTCTGACACCTGCTTTGATGAGTCTTAGAGTATTTATATTCAAGAACCTTTTGAGGAGATTAGATGAAACAACTATATGACAAACTTCTTCAGGTACAAAAAAAATAAACAATTATTTTAAACTATTTCCTGGACTTGCTTTTTGTCACAAAAACAAAGATATAATGGGCAATTTTCATAGTCATAGGTTTCATTGAGATTAAGAGAAATTGTAGAGTCAAACCTATTTGTCCTGAAATACTCATCTCCTTCCTGACTAGATAAAAGGACCACAGTTTTCCTGAATCTAAATGTCTTAACTTTTGACAGCTACATCTTAAACGGTTATAACAGAAGACTTCCAAAAAATGTATTGAGGAATATCTGAAGTGAATAAAATAGACTACTAGCACCTTCTTGAATTATTGAAAATTTTCCACTACTGGACCTGAAACATGTTGTTAAAGTACAGGCAAAATGTGGTTAAAGTATCTGCTTTATTGTGTTTTCTTTAGTCCACATTCTTACTCATTCCCTCCTGACTTTCCTGCCTAAATTCCCAGAATAGCACATCACAGAAGGGACAGTAGGAATCATTTCAAACCAAGTTGTGTAGGCAGAGTGAGGGAGAGAATCTCTCTGAAGAAATTTGTTATTTATAATCACAACTGAAGATTTCTAATCCTTATTTCTGTTCAATTATTGATTGCAATAATAAATCAATATTAACCACCCCCTATGACAACACATTTTCTAGTATAGGCAAAGCTTCTGATAAAACAGGATGTGTATCTTAATAGAAAGATAAAGCTGTGGTTGTGGTAACTTCACACCAATTTTATTATTAGCACTTATATACAGACAGACATGCGTATTTGTGATTTGCAAGATATCTAAAAAGATAGATAAATTTTCATGTTAGATGCAGTCATTCAGTATAAAATATCTATGTTTGTAGTATTTTATCCCTGGCCCCTAAGACAAATATATATATATAATATATAAAAAAGTCACGTTTAAAGTAACCTTTTGGGTCACTTCTTCAACCACTAACATCCTGTCATAAAGACAGAACAAAGCCATACAGACTAAAACGATTTAGAGATTAGTAGATTTAGAGATTCCTCTGTAACTTAATGACATGACACCATCCCATTTGTGGGAATAAAGAATGAAGCTATTGTCAACTAGTATCATTGATTTTACATGGAAGGAGTTCAAAGACTGCAAGAATGAGAAAGCTGCATATTGCTTAAGGAAAGCTAGGTGAGAAGCATGAAACTCCAGTGCAATTCTCCTTACCATGGAAGCAGATATTAATCACTTTCTTCCCCAGTCATGCTCACCACCTTGCTTCCACTGATGAAAGAGAAAATCAATGTGACAGTTCTCTAACCTACTTCAGATAAATACTTTGGCTTAATACTTTGGTTTAACTTAAATCAATGGTTTAAGCCATTTAAGCTAACCTGCTTGAAGCAAATTAGAACAGAAGACTGGCTCTACTGGTTGAACAGTGGGAGTGGTAACTCCTCTGGCAAAAAGGCAACATTGAACACATGAGCAGGAAAATTTTAAATAGTTTCTTCATTGCATGAGTTGGCCATCTGTCAGGTAACTCAGCCTAATGTAAAGCTAAGTGTTCAACACCTTACAACATATATATACCCCCCAGATAATATTTGTTAGTTCTGCATGTATTTTAAAAGAAAATGAAAAAGAAATCACCAGTGTTGTGATTTAACCCTGGTAGGCAGCTGAACAGCACACAGCCACTCACTCACTCACTCACCCTCTGTGGGATGGAGATCAGAATTGGAAGGATAAAAGTCCAAGAACTCATGGGTTGAGATAAAGACAGTTCATTAGGGAAAGCAAAAGCTGTACATACACTTTTCAATAATTCATGCACTTTGTTTCCGTTTCCACTGTGTCCTCTACATTGTTTGTATATCTTTCTCATCATATTTTCCAAGCATGTACACAATACACAAAAGTAGTCTTAATCTTACCATGAAATATGACATTGAAATCTTTTTAGAGGCTCAGAATAAAAATTGTATAACTGAAGCCATACTCCAAGGTGAACAGTAGGTATAAATAAATTCCAGCAGTTTACACAATGACAGAAATATTTACTCAACAGTAGAAGTCCTGTTCATAAGAAAAATCCAACAAAAATAAATTCCTATTAGCAATAGCTCCCACTAATTTCTCCCTGAAAAAAAAAAAAAAGAGATAATATCTTACATCTGAGGATACAATGATTTTTGCTAGATGGATTCACTTTCAAGAGATAAGGAATACATTTACTTCCCAGTAAATGCAACAGAGAAAATTTAACTGAGACAAAGAAGCAATAGATGGTTTACCCCTGGTTACACAGAAAATATTCATAGAAACAAAGTAATGCAATGCATGACAGAGATTATTAAGCACAACTGCAACAGAAAGAAAAGCAACACCAGACTTTATAATTAATGTTATTGACTGCATTATTTTGAAATATTCAAAGATAATATGGTACAGCAATTATATGATCATACTGACATATTCAAATTTTTGCATAAGCTAATAATTCATAACAGATTCTTCCTTCAAGTACTTGAAATTTATGTTGACACTTGGTGCCGTAAGAACTTGTGATCAAACAGAACACAAAGCATCATTGTTTTGAAGTACTTCTCTGGATACCATTAGTTCTGTAACTGAATACTTAAAGATATGAATATATTTGTCCCCAAAAGAAACTTCAAAAAAAAAAAAAGAAAAATTATTATTCCAATCTTTGTCAAAGAAAGCACAGCAACAAAATCTTTAGTTATTAGAAAGTGTTTAGGAACCTGTTTATCACCAAAATAGAGATGATAACCTGTAGATTTAAGGTTCTTCACAGAATGGTTAAGCTTAGGAGGCATCTTTAGATGTTGCCTAGTCCAATCCCTGGCTCAGAGATCTGGGAAACAAGGTGGGGTGCCCAGGACAACAGCCAATTAAACTGTGAGCTTCTCCAAGGATGATAATAACCCTCTTTGATACATGGGTGCATTGATTACTCACGCATCTTGGGGTCCACCAAGATATCACTGCCACCACACCTGCCCCTCCCATGTCTTCGTGTCCAAACTGCTTTTCAGCCTGTCCACCCCCAGTCTGTACTTGGGCACCAGGTTATTTCTCCCTAAACAGGAGACTTCATAGTTCCTGTTGTTCAACTTCATAACATTCCCCTCTGCACATTTCTCCAGCTTATCAAGGCTCCTCCGGAAGGCTGCACAACCATCTGGTTAGTTAACCATCCCAGTTTGGCGTTTTCTACAAAGCTTGCTGAGGGTTCACTCTGTCCCATCATCCAGCTCAGTAATGAGGATATTAAATAATATTAGACCCAGCATTGACCCTTGGACAATACCTCTAGGGACTGGACTTTGCCACTAACGACAACCTTTTCAGCCCAGCAGTTTACTCAGCTTTCAGTCCCACTTCACTGCCCATTTACTTAAGGCTGTACTCTGTGAGTTTGTCAATTATGATGTGATAGGAAACAGTCCTGAAACCAGCAATATTCACCAAGTCAGTCACCTCCTCATATAAACCTATCGGGTTCATCAGGCATGATTTCCCGTGTTACTGCTCTTCAGGATCCTGAACTCTACCATCTCATGGTCAATGCAACAAGACTACTTGCAACCTCCACATCCCCAGTCAGTTCTTCCTTGTTTTTAAGGACCAACTCAAACAGTACATCTTCCCCCATTGGCTTCTCCATCACCAGTGTCAGGAAGTTATCATCAATGCACTCTAGAAACCTACTGTGCCCCACTGTGCTGCCCCATCCACCTTTGCCAACAGAAAACAAAACAAAGACCATCAGCCTTTTCAGACTTACTTAATAGTTAAGTTACTTTCAAACTGAAGTGCCTCTCCACATTGTACCCTAGTGATTGCATAGGTCATTAAATATTACAATAAAATTCCTATTGCTTCATGTAATTAGGACAAATGTGTATGAGGGTTAGAATATTTTCTGCATTCCATGTAAAATACTATATAAAAGGATAAAGCAATAAATGACGAAAAATGCCAAAAAACCATTTTCAGTGTAGTAGCCAAAGGGAATTGATTGAGGGTTAAACTATATTCAAGCTAGTGCCCAGCAAAAAATACATCTCACTGGATGAGTCAAGACTGTCTATATGGTTTACGAATAGCAACTTAGAATACTCTTCCTATGAGAATGATAATGATATAGAAACACAAAGCTCAAGAATTTACAAAATGAATGCTTGTATATTTATATCCTCAGATAAGCATTGTGTGTTTGAATCTAATTTATATGCACCTGTCCTGGTTTGGGAGCACCAGGGTAAAAATTTTCCATACTAACAAGTGACAGCCCAGGACCTGACCCGACAATAGCAGTTGTTATTGCTACTTTCTGTTTCATTAAAACTGTTCATTTTTTCCAGCCTCAAAGTCTCTCTCTTGTATTCTCCTGTTTTATTTCCCTGGGAGGATGGGGGAGATAACAGAGAGCATCTGTCACCTGGTTATTGGCCAAACCTGTGACAGTAACTGTTTCAAGCCAATTTGTACAAAAATGCATTTAAAAAACACATATAATTTTGCTAGTAGTTTTTCCATACTTTGGCTTAAATGTGTAAATATGTTATATGCTGTGTATGCCTTTTTTTATACACACACTAAAATCTTTCGACTAGTTCAGCAGTTCAACTTTATATCGTGTGTATATAAAATATATACAAAGCACATACATATAAAACATATATTTGTGCATATATATCATTAACAAGAGCTACTTGATTACCTGTTAGAATGTAATTACGTATTCCATCAGGAAATTGTGCATTTACAAATTGCAGACAAGTATCATTAAAAAAGTCACTATGAATTTCCTCAGTTAAATATTATCTACTACTTCTCTTCAAAAAAACCCCTCAATGTAACAAAACTGTCAAAAGCTATTAGACAAAGCTATTAGTAAATCAATGTTGTATGGTATTAACATAAAGTAGAAATACTTTTCTTTTTTCATTGAAGCAGAATATATTACACATGCTTCTAGGCTGATAGGTTACACATGAAGTTTCAGTTAGAAATAATTTTTACAAATATATTGTAGGTCCCCCAGGAAGCTGAACTTTTAACAGAATAAATGAACACTTACTAAGAGACTCTGCTATCATTGCACCTGCAACTAATCCAAGTATTGTGTATTTTCCTTTCAGATTACAGAAAGTTTCTGTTAGTACACAGAGTAAGGCTTATGTACTGTATGGTAACAAAATTGCAAGTTTTTCTTTGGCAGTAGATAATTTGAGCTATTGCATATTATTATTATTGCACAATAGTTTTTAATTGGATTTCTTTAGTAAATACAACAATTTTTGTTCATTTTGTAATGCTGTTACCCATGTAATGTCATCTATAGGGCTTGTCCAATGCCACTGTCCAATCTGCCCAGAAAATCAATTGCCATATAGCATTTATACAATATTGCAATTTAAAGTGTGCAAAATTTTAGATATACTACAGATTTTCTGGCCCTGCATTCAACTTTCTTGATGAGAAAAATCAAGACACAGTGTGGGTTTTTTCTAGAATATATTGATTCTGAGCTCCCAAAGCACAAGTAATCCAATAAAATGCCCATTCATCTACAAGTAACCAATGAAAAAGAAAACTAGTAGTGTTCTGTTTTGCCTAGGACACGATAACAACTGCATGCAGGCCTGGTTGGAATATATGCAGTCTCAGGAAAGAAAGATTTTTGATGGGCAGCAGAGTTCAGCTGAGTGAAAAAAGGAGTCACCACTCTTTCTAGGGTTCCTCATATTAAGAAGAAGAAGAGAGAAAGAAGGTGAACCCTAGCTGCAAGGACCCAAGTGCATCACTGTCCCTCTGCATGAAGGAGAGTACATAGCATACCTGCCTTGCTAACTACAGCTCTTTTTGACAATATTCTGTAGCCACAAATTGCTTATGGAAAAGTCTGCCACTAGGTTGCCACATGGAGCCTGGAATTGCCTAGAGCAAACAGCAGCAACTCTAAGAGATAAAGGAAAAAAAATCCTTACAGGAAGCTGATTAGGTATTAGTAATAAGAGCAATGAGGAACAAGTTCTTTCTCTTCATTCTGACCAGGCATAAATCTGGGGGAAATCTTCACAGTGACTGACAACTCCTCCAAGAAGGACTTGAGGAAGAAGATAGTTTTCCCTGAAAAAGATAAACTTCAAAGGGCAGTCTTGCCAGAGGTTCCATCTTTTCCATTTCTAACTACGTGCTCACTCTCTGATTAACAAAGAAAAGGGGAAGAATCAGTTTGAATCACCGCTGTAGACACAAAGTCAATTTTTACAAATGGCAAGAAGCAACCGCAGTAAGTAGATTGCCAGATACTGCACTAGTGTGATTAACAGAGTAACCATGCTAAAAAATAAAGAATACATGACATATCTCTGAAAACAAAGATAAGGTTGTCTAAAGTGAGGCTAAAATATGATTCTTTAAGAGACTTAGTATTCACTACCATCAGATAAACAAGTTCAGTAATTTCAATTTTATTTACTTCATTCTAACACTTCTAGCCTATTCAATCTTTTTCTTCACAGATAGTGAGCTTTAGAGTCTTATGTGAGAAAAAGTTCCTTAGTTGCAAGTACTAAATAACTTTGTGTGGTTTTGTAATGATTCGGTCAATGTCACTAAATTAAATATTTAAATTGTTCTCCATTAATTTTTAAAAGCTTTAGACAGATATTAATATCTTTAATAACAGGATTAATATCTGATTTTATGAAACCTCACTGCCAATTTTTTTCCAAAGTATATGTTGTGGCTTAGGCCCAGCCAGCCGCAAAAAATCAAGCAGCTGGTCACTCAGTCTTTTCCCCGGGTGAAGTGGGAAGGTGAAAATATAAGGAAAAGCTGGTGGGTTGACATAAGGACAGGAAGGATTCATTTACCGATTATGGTCACAGGCAAAACAGGCTCACTTGGGGAAAAAAATCAATTTAATTTGTCACCAATCAAATCAGAGAAGGACAACGAGAAGTAAAATCCAAATCTTAAAGCAACTTCCCCCTACCCCTCCCTTCTTCCTGGGCTCAACTTCACCCCCGATTTCTCTACCTCCTCCCCCTAGCAACAGGCGATAGGGATAGGAGGTTGTGGTCTGTTCATCACATGTGTTTTCCACTCCTTTCTCCTCAGGGGGAGGACTCCTCACACCCCTCCCCTGCTTCTTCAACATGAGTCCTTCACATGGGCTGCAGTTCTTCACGAACTGTTCCAGCATGGGTCCTTCAGGAACAAGGCTGCTCCAGCATGAGCTTCTCTCAGAGTCAGGGTCTTCTTCAGGCACAACCACCTGCTCTGGCATGGGGTCCTCCACGGGCTGCAGTGACTCTGGTGCTCCATTGTGCCCCTCCATGGGCTGCAGGGGGACAGGCTGCAGTGGAATCTCTGCTCCAGCACACTTCCTCCCTCTCCTACATCACTGACTTTGGTGTCTGCATAAGTGTTTCTCTCACATCCCACTCCTCTCTCCTCTGTCTTTTTTTGCAGTTTCTTTTTCCCCTTGTTAGATATGTTATCATGGAAGCTCATACACATTTGCTGATGGGCTTGGCCTTGGCCAGTGGTGGCCAATGTACAGCCGGGGGAGCTTCCAGTGACTTCTCACCCAAGACACCTCACCCACTACCAAAGCCCCATCACATGGACCCAACAGAATCTATCAAAACTTGCTCTCAGGTGTGTCTTGTTAATGAAATTTCCAACAGACTAATGCATCCAAGACAAAAAATTGATCTTTTCCACTCTTGCATATTTGTAGATTTAAGTGAGTTAAAATTTTTACCCTTTATTGTGACAATCGGCTCTAACTCAATTATCTTTACATGGAACTCAAAGAATTCTAGTTTTAAATTTCAGTATACAGATGTTTCTACCAATTATTTCTACCTTGAACTTTGTATCTGAACAAGCAAGGGCACAAACTGCTGCTGGAGTATTTTATACTCAGATATACAGTACACCACATCAGTTACTTGACTCAGTTTAGTGTTTCTTATAATCAGCAAGAGATCCCTCACTGATACAGTGGTAGTGTTCTTGAAGAATAAAAAATCCTTACCAAATTACCAGAAGAGAAAATATGGGTTTTATTCATGTGAATGTCCCTGGACAATCTCGTACTGGCCAGACACCATCTAGGCCTTAATTCCAAATTTTTTGACAAAGAAAATGTGCCAGCAGCTCCACACTCCCTTCCCTCTTTGAAATCCATTTGCTATAAAAAACAATCCAGTGTTAACAGTCATTCTGCATCTGTTCTTTATGGAACTTTTGAGCTTTGATGTTATCTATAAGTTGCTTGAAGTACTTTCTACTTTTTCCTGCTGTCTCCTACTCTAATTATTTTAAACTCATACATATTATAATTCTATGTAAATAATTATTAGTATAATCCAGAAAATAAAATTAGAGTGAAAACTGTGTTCATAATCTCTATCAGTTGTCCACAGAATTATGACACTATGAGCAGTTATTTTTTGCTTCCATTCCGTGAATAGGACTTCAAAACTTCCTATCTTCTGACACAACTAAAGCTGTTCCCAAATGCATAAATCAAAGGATTTATTTTCCTGTAGTTTTAAATCAGAAAGTCTCAGAGTTCATGGTGACTGCATTCCTGAATTTTTGAAATTAAGTGATTAATTTTGGAGCCAAGGATTTGGATACTTGCACTTCAAAGACCAGACCCATTTCTTTCTGAGCCAAGTCTACTCAATGCACTCTGACAAACTGCTATGACAGCTAACAGATTTCTGAGCAAGATGGTTTGTGTTTTCACTTCAGATTCTAAAATGGTGAGTCTCCTCAATTCCCAATTTGAGTGGCTGATACACCAGATGGTTGGGCTGCCATCCAGAGGAACCTCAAGAGGCTGGAGAAATGGGCTGACAGGAACCTCGTGAAGTTCAGCAAGGGCAAGTGAAAAGGCTCCCCAGTACAAGACAGACATGGACATACCAGAGAGAGTTCAGTGAAGGGCCATTTAGAAGACTGGGGGACTGGAGCATCTCTCCTATGGGAAAGGCTGAGAGAGCTGGAACTGTTCAGCCTGGAGAAGTAAAGGCTCAGGGGTGATCTCAATGAATACAAATACGCATAGAGAGGGTAATAAAGATGACAGAGACAGGCTCTTCTCAGTGATGCCTAGTAAAAAGACAAGACACAATGGGCACACTGAAATACAGAATGTTCCTTCTGAACATAATGAAACACTTTTTTACTGTGAAGGCAACTGGGCACTGGCAAAGATCACCCGGGGAGGTTGTGGTTTCTCCCACCTTGCAGATATTCAAAAAACATGTGGACACGGTCCTGGCCATGGTGGCCCTAGGTGGTCCTGCTTGAGCAAACCAGATGACCTCCAGAGGTCAACCATTCTGTCATTCTGTGAACTTTAAGTCACAAGACACAGCTATGTTCCTGCTTCGCAAGCTGTGTCTCAGTGAGTATCCAAACACATGCCTGGGTGAGTTAGTTGTCACATGGGGTTTCACGCAATACACAGTGTAATAAAGAAAGCTAGAAATAGATAAACCAATAAAAATCCTGCTTGACTACAATTTGACACCACACAGGATGGAAGGAACAGTTCACTCAAAGCTTTGGGTTCAGATATGGGTGCTTCTGATGTTGATGTGTAAATGCTTTCAAGCAGAAGGAAGTGAGATGTCCAAAATAACGTCCAGGACACTATACAAACAGGTATTTTTCATAAAGCCATGTCAGGCTTTGTTTACTTCTATTAGAACCTATTGACAGTTTGAAAATGCACAGTACATGAATGCCACAGGAATCTAATAAAATTATTCAGGAACATCAAGGCTGCATACATAAATGAGAAATGATCTTCACAAGTGAAGAATTAGAAAGAATTACAGTTCACTATAAACAAAAGCACACAGTACTCTTTTCCAGTGTCTGACATTACCACACGCACAAGCAGCAGCACATACACTACAAATACTACCCTCAAACCAAAAGGAGACAATTGTCTACAAGACTTCTTCCCAAGAACTGAAGAGTTACCAAGAAAGCCACCTAAGATATGACTACGCTGTTGCAAGTTGTCCTTTTTGTAAAAAAGCTGGTCTTGAATATAAGTGAGATTTTTGTCTGGGTTTAAGGTTCTATTTTGAAGCTACCAGCTTTCAGATGTACCCTTTATAGACCTACATCTTGATCTGGCAGATGAAAATGTTTCATTGAACAAAGCAAACAAACAAAGGTAAATAATAACAAAAGTAACAAGTAAAAATTCATTAACTGGGAAAACATCAAGGCAGGAAGGAAGAGCTCAGCACACTTTTCTACAACCACTCACAACAGCAAAGCTAAGAAACAGCATGTAGCAGAGGAAGACTAGGATGTGAAAAGCAAACCATATAAAACCTGATATGAGTTATTGCAGCATAAAAGTATACAAGAACTTATGTAAGAGAGTGAGCAATGCTTACTTTTTTAAAATTCATATATGGGTACTTCATAATCCAGATGAAATAATAGGTCCTCTTTTTTTTTTTTTTTAATGCAACAGATAAACAGCACAGTATGTGTTATTTTTATAGCCACTTCATCTTAAAAAAATCTCACACATGAGGCATAAGAGAAGTATGAGCTTACCCATACCAGCATTCACAAAATAATCAGTGCGAGTATTACTACAGCATTATGCTTTCTTCATTCTAAGTCATGTAAACAATTATCCAAACCAAATTACACATTTTATCTGAGCAACAGGAACAACAGTTGCTGCTGTACATGCTTGAACAGAGTTCTACCTTGCCTATACCTTGCTTTAATTACTATGATAAAATCTTTACAGTTCTTACAATCCCATCCAAATGCTATTTCAGATCCCACAGTGAGTTTCACTCGGTTGCAAATCTTCATGAAAACCTAATGCCCAATTACACACCAGTGAATGCTTTTATTCACACATTGATCCACCATGATGTTAAACAGAGAGCCAAAATAAGACCTCCTTCATGTAGTTCTGAATTTTCCAAGTAGCTAAAAATACAAAATTACACTTTATTTGTTAAATAACTGTATTGCACAGATCACTGGTCAAATATGTTGTTTGTTTTGGTTTTGAATGAAAATTTTCTAAAAGTATCCGTTTTCCACAGAACATTTCTGATTTTGTAATTAATCTTTTGTCCTCTCCTCCCCCCATTTTCCAGAAATGAGCAGAAGGACTATTCTTTCATTAATCAAAGGCTCATATAGTGACTACTGTGATAAAAGAATCCCTGACAAGCACACTGCTAAGTTTCATTAACTTATATAGTTAAAATAAGCTATTTATATATATATATATATATAACAGCAGTTAATCAACAGTTTGTCTACCACTTGAGAAGCATCTCAGAAACCAAACCTTTACATTGATGATCCTTTGTAGCTAACAGGAATAATTTTAAGTTCTTTTTCATTAATAAAGCCTAATCATAAAAGTACTGATAGAAAAACAAAGTTTATTGAAGTCCTTTCAAAATTTGTTCTTTGTTTAATTCTCTGTAATATTTAGTATCAAGTAATTGACAAAATTCATATTGTCAGCCTTTGAGTTTTTAAAACTGGTCTTTCATATATTTCAGGGAGTATGAGAAACAACAATCCAAGCATAATGAATCAACAAAGAATCATTAGGTTTTACTTCAGCTTTGAGTCACCTTTTTTATGCAATACTATTCACTGGCAGCTTGGTTATTGCTTTTAATATGTATTAATCTTATAAATTTAACAAGAAAGTAGGTACGAAATATACTGACAAATAATGTGACTGAGGAGGCTAAGCACTTTGTCAGATGTGTCAAAATATGTCTCCTACTCTGCCAAAATACATATGTTAGCCTGTCATGTGAACAGTATACTATTAGTGCAACAGAAAAGGAGATGAGGAGAAACATTTAAAATAGTAGCTAAAACCACGACATGCTCCCGCATCTAACAGATGTCATGTAAGCAACCCACTTGGGTGCTCCAACAACATGTGGCCCATGAGGACACATTGTATCTCATGCAGAGCCGGGGGGCCTTCTGTGTACACTCAGGAGCATGCTTGCTTGCACATTCTTATACACAAAAGAGTCCTTTCTTTTAGCTGTGCTGCAGCAAGTTGAACACAATCAACTCTTGAGGAGCTGCAGTAGGCAGCTATTGTAGCCAGTGATACAGGCAAAGATAGCAAAATATATTTCCCTTTGTTCATTTAAGCTTTTCTTTAAGGTTATATCAACACTTCAGCTGCTTTGTACTATTCTGAAGTGCTTCAAGAATGCTAGCTTGTGAAACTGGTTTGAAGTTGCTCTTCATTTTCAGGACATTGCAAATTTGATGTATACAGTCCATTTCCACCCCCAGTCATCCTTAACACTGCTTGATTTGTTGTGGTCTCCTGCATTTTATTGCACATCTGCTTCATTTATTTCTCCTAAACTCTTAATAGCATAATACAAGATTATACATAATCTACTGTTTTCCAGCCTACCTTCGGTAAATTGAGATGCATTCAGGGCTTATAGGAGGGGAGGAGGGAGTGTCATTGTTTGTGTAACAACACATATGTGAAAGCACATGTCAAATCTGTGCTACTTACAAAAAGATTCAAAAAGTACAGACTATCATTTAATAGATAAGCAATGAAATGAAGGTACTACATCAGTAAGATGAATCCCATGGGACAGATGGACCTGATGGCTAGCTCTCCCAAATGGTGAAGCCAGGTTATNAAAAAGAGCCTATTACCTTACCAGGAGACTGCATTTAAAAATAGCATTTAGAGAGAGCTAAATCAATGAAATTCATCCTTCCTAAGGTTATCCAGGAAGTCTCCTCCTTAAGAATACACACAAAATGGCACTTTAGTTTCTGAAGAACAGGGAGGCCTGAGGTTTGAGAATCTGAAAAAAGTGATAAAATCACCTAGTTACAATTAATCAAAATATTATGAGCAACAACTGAAAGTCATAAGTTAAAATATCTAAAGGTGTAATATTGATTGATAAAGAATTTAAGTAGTCCAGAAACTATTCACCAGTAAAAACCTCTATCATAAAATAACATTTGAAACAATTTGATATTAGCCAATTCACTTCTAAGTATGCTGTAAATGCCCTGCATCTGTCATAAGTCTCCTTGTCCTATATTCATGTAAAAAACCTCTCACAATTTTACCTATGGAGTGAGAACAAATGCCCTTGAGAACAGAGGAAAAAAACTACCCCTACAGCCCTCCATCAGTCTTTGACAAGTTAATGATGACTGTCAATCTTACTGGTGACAAAACATTTCTCTTTCTATTTCGAGTATTTAAAGATAGGACTAAATCTCCCAGAACTTCAGCTTACCTGAACAGTGTCTATAAAGCAAGTTTTTACTGTCAGAAAATTTTCAAGAAACTGTGATGCTGATGCAATTCAAAGTAGACCTTCTTTTGCTATAAACAAAGTTGACTTACTTCTCCCAGGAGCCAACAGGACAGCCCAAGAACACTGAAAGATGGTATGCACTGGGCTTGCTTCTGTCAACCTCCATCATCCCTCCATGACATTGCAGAGAAACAGGAAAACAGCAAGGCACAGTGCTCTTGATATGAGCCTGCCAAGGATGGTAAGAGAATTTCTACCTGTCCTTTTCTGATAAGTCTGAATACTATGTCTACCTTAATGCAATAGAGGCTTGAATGCAGAGTAATTGCTCCATTTTGTAGCATTACAGGCATTTCTAAACTTACAGAGGTAGTAATTTCTACTTAGAAAGGAAATATAAAATTTACAGCCAGTATTATCAGCGTGGCACTGCATACATGAAACATGATGATCTCAGGTATTTTACTAAATCACAATATCAAAACATTTCCCAAATACATGCAAGAAGACAAGCAAAGTATATGTCTTAAAAGAAAAAGGAGTAACCATTTTGACATACAAAAATAGACACATTTTTATGAAAAAAAGTCTCTAAGAATCCCAGTATCTGTGACCGTGCAATAATTAAATATTTTTACTGCATGTCTTAAGCAGCGTAACACAATAGGTCTCAAAAAATTACTCAAAATCCTGGTTTATTTACAATACTACCTCAGGACTAACTCACGTCATATTATTTTATTTCAAACACAAAGGCACCACTTCTGTTTCCCCGCAAGCTTCCAACTCTAGTGACATACTATAGGTGTAAGAGTAAAACGTAATCTTTACAAAGGACTAAACAAATATTACTACCTATATATCTTGTTTGGTCACTTCTACTATTTGGGCAGAATTCATCCCACCTAACTTACCTACCTTTAAAAACCCATCAAAGAACAGAATGAATCACCTTCAATTGAAAGTTTCAGCTACTCTCCACTGATTATGCAGAGCCTAAATAATTATCTAATCTATCTATCTACATTCGAAAATACATCAGATAACTGAAATGTATCATGGTCTTTTCCCCTTCCAGAAAGGTAGCTCTGAAATACATACTTTAAACACACTCACAGCCTATGGAGGACTGACAATTTTACTACAATTTAAATAAAAAAAAAGTCTTGCTGCCCCCAATTTTTCATGTGCTTATACTTTCAAATTTTTAGTTAGCCGTTCAAAAATACATGGACAAGTGCACAGGCATATACCTATATTTTATATACATAAAATATTTGCTGGCATTCTTCAGCTGCTATAGTAAATACAAAGGAAGTGAAAACAGTTTACTTCAAATTAACAAAAATTCTACTTCTCCCTCTTGACAATTCCCACCCTCATTTCCCTCAGTAAATATACATGTGTTATTACAAACCACTTTCTTGTCACAGAACTGATGATGCCTTTGAAAATTCTAAAACATAGAGCTTGTTCCACTCTGATGCATGCGACTACTTAACTTTACATATGTCCTTAAAACACACTGATCTTGAGCATAGTAGCTGATATTTGAAATGCACTGTTATTCTGAGGAAAGGTTGTTGGAATTTTTCCACTCAATGTAAATGTATACTTCTTACATGACCACTGGATATCACTGTTGATTAAAAAGAAAAGATTCAGAATATATTAAAAGACAATTCCACCATGAAAATGTGGGTAGGTTGGTGTCTCTTTAGAGAATTACTCAGGATCAATAAATAGTTATGTAGAAGAAGAATAAAGCAGTAGATTGGTCTAATATGATAAAAATCGTAAAGGATATCATGCCTTATCACATTATCTTAAAAAATTACTGCCCAATTGTGATCATATATATTGCTATTAATCCTAATTGCCAAGCAGAAATACCTGCCCCATTGTACCACTTCCGCCATCTAGTCAGAGCATAGAACACCCCTATAGACTGCCAGGGACCCCCCTTTCCCAGGACGTCCCAGGATGGAAGAAGGTGAGGGACCAGAAGACAACTAATATAAACTTTTGCTCAATGAAAGATGCTATGTTCTAGAAAACAAGCCTTCTCTGGCCTTTCAAGTACCAGAAATTAGCAGGGTGTTTGAAACAGTCTCCTCAGCTTTCCTTCCCCCTAACTAACATGAGTACTCACATTCATAACTGACTGGACAATGTTTCTGATCCAACAGGTGATCTGTCTAAGGCTTTTAGGAAGGTTGTGCACTTTGTATTTATGCTATCCCTATTCAATGCCGATACTAAGGATGGGCTCTGGAATCCCACCATGCAAAAGGTTAACCTCATTCTCAAGGCTCACTGGGCTCAGAAGGAGCCCCTGATACACAACTGCAGCAGCATACTACACCCTTGGGTCTTGGACATATTTAAAACTGACCCTGAATGTTCTTGCACACCAGTAGGTCTGGTATGCTGCCCTAAAATGCTAGCTACAACCTGAGGTGTAAACACTTCTCTGTTGGATTCTTTCCCCATTTCAAAATGTACACCATTTGACTATTATGTTAAAACCAGCCAGCAGTAAAGTTGCATATGGCCCAGGCTAATGACAGACAGACCTGTGTTTTTCTCACTGCTATGCAGAGCTCCTCTCTGAACAACTTAAGATGTGTTAGTTGCACAAGAAATTGGATCACTGCCTAGCTACACACACAAATAGCTTTTTCACATGGGAATCTAAAAGGAGGGGACTTTCTCCCCTGGGGAGCAGGGAGGAGGAGGTGCCAGCAGTGACAAAAAATGAAGTCCGTATGGATCCTTCTGAGTCTTATTAGTGACCCAGGTGATGCCAATCTGCCTGAATTTTCTCATTAGAAGAGCCAGGAAGCTCAAACAGAGCCTGTTCATGGATCAGCAGTCAGTATAAAAGCTGAAGGGGTTAAAACTGAAAAGCAAAATTGAGAGCCCACAATCACATCACTATGAGCAGATCTTAAAATAAACATAGCAACAGCCACAGGCAAGCCAGATGACATAAGAACTGTATTGTTTTATAAGAATATATCCAATTTTATCATTTAGAGTTTTTGTCAGGCCTCCAATCAAAGGTCATTCTATAAAAGTCAGGAGTGTGTATTTCAATTATTCATTAGTCAGACTACTTCTGTGGTTCAACAGCATGTCCCCTGACAGACAGCTTCCCCATCTCTCTTACATAACAACCACAGATGTTTCCATCTAATCAGTATCTTAAAAAGGAACAATGACAGGAATCTAAATCAACAAAAATATTTTAATTTTCTTACATGTATATCAAAGGACTGAATAATTTCACAGAATCACAGAATCAATAAGGTTGGAAGGGACCACAGTGCGACATCTGGTCCAACCTTCCTGCCCAAGCAGGGTCATTCCAGAGCACACGGTACAGGACTGCATCCAGACAGTTCTTTAATTGAGGGAGACTCCACAACCTCTCTGGGCAACCTGTTCCAGTGTGCAGGAACTTTCATAGTAAAGAAGTTCTTTCTCATGTTCAGGTGGAACTTCCTGTGCATCAGTTTCTGCCCATTGCCTCTTGTTCTATTGGTTGGCACCACCAAAAAGAGCTTGGCTCCATCTTTTTTTAGGTATTTATACACATTATACACACCCAAATTTTAGGTATTTATACACATTAAGAAGGTCTCCTCTCAGCCACCTCTTCTTGTGGCTGAACAGGCCCATCTCCTTCAGCCTTTCTTCATAGGAGAGATTCTCGAGACCCTTGACCAACTTAGTGGTTCTCCATTGAACCTACCCCAGGAGCTCCATGTCTCTCTCATACTGTGGAGCCCAGAACTGCACAGGACTCCAAATGTGGCCTCACCAGGGCTGAGTAGAGGGGCAGGATCACCTCCCTCGACCTTCTGGCAATGCTTCTTCTAATACACCCCAGGATTCCATTGGCCTTCTTGGCCACAAGGGTACACTGATGGCTCATGGACAATTTGTTGTCCATCAGGACCCCCAGGTCCCTCTCCACAGTGCTGCTTTCCAACAGGTTGGCTCCCAGCCTGTACTGGTGCATGGGGTTGTTCCTTCCCAGGTGCAGGACCCTGCATATGCCCTTTTTGAACTCCAGGCGATCTTTCTCTGCCCATCTCTCCAACCTATCAAGGTCCCTCTGAAGGACTGCACAAACTTTTGAGGCATTGGCCACTCCTCTCAGTTTTGTATCATCAGTGAACTTGCTGAGGAGGCATCTACCCCCTCATTCAAGTAATTGATGAACAAATTTAACTACACGAGACTCAGTACAGAGTCCTGAGGNCCCGAGCCTCAGTACAGAGTCCGGAGGGACACCACTAGTGACTGGCCTCCAGCTAGACTCTGTATCGTTGATCACAACCCTCTGGGATCTGCCACTCAGATAGTTCTCAATCCATCCCACTGTCCGCCCATCCAACCCACATATCTTGAGTTTGTCTATGAGGATTTCATGAGAGACAGTGTCAAAAGCCTTGCTGAAGTCAAGGTAGACAATGTTCTCCATCCATCCATCCAGGTAGTTGCCTCATTATAGTNCTTGAGTTTGTCTATGAGGATTTCATGAGAGACAGTGTCAAAAGCCTTGCTGAAGTCAAGGTAGACAATGTTATCCATCCATCCATCCATCCATCCATCCATCCAGGTAGTTGCCTCATTATAGTAGACAATCAGGTTGGTCAAACATGATTTACCCTTAGTGAACCCATGCTGACTACTCCCGATCACTTTCTTATCTTCCATGTGGGTAGATATGGCCTCCAGAATGATGCCCTCCATCACCTTTCCAGGAACTGGGGTGAGGATGACTGGCTGATAGTTCCTTAGGTCTTCCTTCCTGTCCTTTTTGAAGACTGGAGTGATATTTGCTTTCTTCTAGTCCTTAGGCACCTCCCCTGATCTCCACAACCTCTCAGAGATGGTTGTGAGAGGCTTGGTGACATCCACCAGCTCTCTCAGTACTTGTGGATGCATTCTGTCAGGGCCTATGGACTTGTGGATGTTAAGTTTGCTTAAGTCTTCTCTGACCCTATCCTCCTTGACCAAAGGAAAGTCTTCCTCCTGACATTCATCTGTTCTGGTCTCTTGGGTCAGAGATCCCTGAGAACTGGTCTTATCGGTGAAGACCGATGTAAAGAAAACGTTCAGTAACTCTGCATTCTCTGCGTCCTCAGTTACCAGGGTCCTCTCTCCATTTACTAACAGGCCTATATTATCTTTAGTTTTTCTTTCATTGTTTACCTAATTGAAAAAGCTCTTTCTGTTATCTTTGACATCCTTGGCCAGATTAATTCTAGATGTGCTTTGGCCTTCCTAGTCTCATTTCTGCTTATACTGACCACTTCTCTATGTTCCGTCCAAGTGGCCCGACTTTGCTTCCAACTCCTATGAACTTCATGCTTTTACTTGAGCAATGACAGGTGTTCTTTATTCATTCACAGAGGTTTCTTGAGCCCATAGCCTGAATTATTCCTCATTGGGATGCATCATTCTTGAGTCTAGAGGCAGTGAGCCTTGAACATCGACCAACTCTCCTGAATCTCTCTTTCCTTCAGAGCCTGCTCCCATGGGATTCTTCCAAGAATGTCCCTAAAGAGGATAAAGTTATCTCACTTGAAGTCCAGGCTGCTTCAAGCTGCCTGTAGAAGGCCTCATCCACTTCCTCCTCTTGATCAGGTGGCCTGTAGCAAATACCCACAACAATGTCACCCTTACTAGCCTGCCCTTTTATCCTAACCCAGAAGTTCTCAACCCTCTCATCATCCTAACCAAGGCAGAGCTCAATACATTCCAAGTTCTGCCTCATAGACGGCAACTCCACCACCACCATTTATTTAGTCCATTTGATGTTTTATTGCCCCCATCCCTCCCCCAAGAATTTCTATAACCAGAAAAATCAGGGCATTCAGTGATTTCTTTTAAAATTCTTACCCACAGTTTCACTCTAACATGTTGTTACATTTCTCTGAACATTGAAAGAATAAGTATTTTCAGACTGTTTGACCTTTATTTAAAAGAGAGAAGAACAAAAATCTGTTAGAACACAATGATTGTTCTCCTTCCTAAACCACTCCAGGATGTTTGTAATTATATTTGTGGTGAGCAGTAACAGTATTAATACAATTCCATCCGAGACTCATGTGTGATTAGTTTCCATCAATCTTAACAAACTTCAACCTCTGCTGTCTTTGATTCTTACGTAGCTTCTAGACACAGGCTCTTCATCTGGCAAAGATCCACATGAACACCAAGACCCAACCACCTTCACTGCTCAAGCATTTAACTGTCCAAAATTGTTTCTTACAAACATTTTGGAGGTATGCATCAGAGAAAGCAAATAAGCACAGAATTCTGCAACAAATCCCAAAACAACTTCAGGTCAGAAGATTTGCAAAAATACAAATGCATTTCCTTGCCTCAGTTCACATACTACTTCTGATCACCCTCTGAGTGCTAGTCCTTTAAGTCAGAGCCCTTGACCCTGTGTAAAGTTCACTCTATAAAGTACTGGATCTCCCTCCTAGAAGGGAATTTAGATAACCTCTGTAGCCACAACAATGAAGAGAACTAAAAGGGTATCTGAAGGATAGATTAGCAAACAACAGCACTGTCAATATCAAATGGGAAGTGCCACAAAATGTCTTATTATTCTTCAGTACACAGCAGATCTCCAGTGACTATGCAATGAATTCTGACCACTAGCACAAACTGAAGTCTGTAGTAATGTCCAGTGTAACTATTATTTACAGTAATCAAACTAAGCTAAAGATATACATCTAACCACATCTTCATTTTCTTACTAAAATATGTCTTTGAAAACTTTCCATTTGACCTGTCAAAGCTAATCAGAAATTTTCTAGATAAGAGAGATCATGGCTTCCTGCCAGGTGATACACTGTTTACTTACCTGGATTTTCTAGTTCAAACCTGAAATTTTATCCTATGTGGGAACTAGGAAGGGCAATAGCCACCTTTTTCTCCAAAGCATATTTCGTTTGAGTAAGACAGTTAAAATTAGACTACCCCCTATAGTTAGCTCCATGCCAGCCACAAGATTTTGTTCTGGCACCTCCTGTGGATTTAGCTCAGTATGAAAACAGAAGACAGATGTGGTAGAAAACAAAATGTACACTCAAAACGGAGTTTGCAATCTGACACTGATACACAGAATCCTTAACACCAAGGAAGATTCATACACTGCACATAAATTCTTCTCCCAGATTGTCACAATAACATTGCAAACAAAAAGGTATATGCAATGCTTCTTTCAACCGGCATTTAAAGCACTGTATAATTTGGTTTATCCTGCCCAATCTGCATTTATCCCACTCAGAAGAACATTTTGGTGGCTTGGCACTTAAAAACATTGTCAGGAGTCAACAACCCCAGTACAGAGGCAGTATCTGAACCACAGAACATTTTATTTGCTAGGTTTCCTGTACATAATCAAGGCTTTTTAAATATGTGCCCAGCACAAAAGCAATTCAAGCAGATGAATCTGGCATACGAGTAAGTGCTTAAAAATGTAAAAGCACATTGTACACATTCACACAGAATCTGTCATGTTTCGGGACCTTATCCAATACTAACTAGTCTTATCTATGTTATCTACACTGAATGTTAATCACCAAAATGGAATATTTCAAAGTATGCTTAAATATTGTCTAGGAGAAATGCAAGGGCTGGACTTGCTTACTGGTCTTTGAAAGTGTTAACAGGAATAATTCCCCCTGCTTTGCAAAAAATCTGAAAAACATTCAGGCTCTCATGTGGGTAACATAGAAGTGCAAGCCGAATATGTTTCCTGCTTCTATACTTGATTATAGATCTGAGCTAAAGTATGAAATATTGTCAACTTCCAATAACTAGATTTAATTAAGAACATTGCATCTTCCTGGTACAGTGCAACTTTCATGCTGCCATTGATGGCAGTGGCTTAACTTCAAGAGACAGAATTTAAAAATCAAGATACAGATTTTTCCTAAACTCACACAGACAAATCTCCCAATAACTTCAGTTGTAATACTGTCTGTAAAGGCTTCAGCATCAAGCCCTTCACCAGCAGTATATATAATTAGATAAATCAAACATTTATTCCTTCATCCTACCTAATGCCTAAACTTTTCTTCAGCATCCTTTTGACAATTACTGTGAAGATACTGTAATGCAAGGAGTCAGTGAGATGTGGTTTATGTATTTTATTGTTTTTTTAACTGTCTTTTTCATAATTAAACATCATTTCTCATTTTTGCCAATGATACATGAAGTGTCTTAATTCCTTCTTAAGTACAGATACTGAAAAATTCTTTTCAGTTCCAAAAGTTTACCCTCCAGCCTGAATATTTTGTTATGATGAATTATACATACAACTAACCATAGTGGTATGCCTAGGTTTCCTAACTGACTACTGGGAGTTTATTGCCAAAATAAGCTTATTTGTCCTTTACTCAAATTGCTGAAGTGCAGTAAAATATATGGAAATAAACTATGAAATGTAATTTTGATTTTGTTATTATCTATTTTTGCTGGAAGTTTGAGAGGGGTGGGAACACACATGACATTTTCCAGAAATGCCACTGTTAAATCTAAGTATTATCACCAAAATGGCACTGCTTTTCATTCTGAGCCTTTAACGGAAGTGTTTTGACTGCATAAGTATATTCTCTGCATTACATTATGAATTGTGGTTTTAGTCTCAGGAGCTCAAGGGAAACAATGCAATGCACAATAGTTTTTTGTTACCTAATAAAAATCGTCTTCATCAGTAGGGTAAAATTGGTAATGTCAGTCAACATTAAGCAATATATTTTGAAAAATTATTTAGGCAACATAAATAAGTTCAGCCTGAATGTCAACAACTGCAGATATCCCACACTACTTTGTTATCCCAGAAACCTGGGATAAGTGGTTTACAGTTTTGGTTGAGAGCACTGGTCTTGACAAAACTGCATGTTTCTCCCCTAAAACACAAGATAAAAGTCCCAAATAAAAGCTTTCACTGCACCAGCTCCTGGATTTTTTTCTCTTCACAAGCATAGCGCTTATAACCATTAAACTTTTACCTTTTATCTAGCTAAACACTCCATTAATTCCCAGAAATTGAGAGATTCATCTGGTATCAGAAAAGTCTACAAAAGCAGCTTATCTTATATAAAGACAGGCTGCCTAGAAGCTCCAACAACCTCATAAATGAAAGAATATCCCTGGGAATGGTCAAAGCTCTTCTCACTTCCTTATAGACAGTAGTGACAAAAGGGTCTCTGTCTAGGGTCAAAATCTACACACAACCTAATGCAACAGCTGACCCTTGTAATTTACACTTTCTGTCCTTCACAGGTAAAAAGCTACCAGCAACAGCCTTTGACTTAAATCACAGAGGGACCACTAAAGTGTAAAGACACTCTAAGGACTCCAGTTCAGCATTAAATACAACTCTGACCTTGAAAGTAACAGCAAGAATTTCTATTAATGCCTACAGGAATTACATATGCATGCCATGGAGAGCATGAACCTCTAAATGCTTTTATTGCATGATTTAGAACCCCCTTAAACTGAGCATCATGATATTTTAGGGCCTAATTCCTTGTGCCTCTCCCAGCCAAAACTCACGTGAGGAAGAAAGGTTTGGACTCATAAAGCATACTGAATTAAAGCCCATAAAAGAAACTAATTGCTTACCAGAGTGATTAAAATCAAATATGTTTCCACAGGGAAAATAAGAAGCCGCTTTACAAAAATTCACTGCCAATGAGAGCTAGAATTCCCTTTGAAGATGTTCATTCTTTGCTTGAAGTATTTCTAACAGAAAATAAGTGAGAGAGTCATGAAACTTAATGCTTTCTTTCCTTTTCATATGTCAACCTTTTCATCCCTCCCCTGGTTTTCTCACTGTATTTCTTATTCTTTCAGACCTATGAAAACATACACAAAAATTTCTCCTCAAAGTATTACAGACAACACTATTCTTTGATTTTCAACTCTGTAATATAGTTCTATTTTTCAACCAGAGGTTGGAGGGAACAAGAGAAACATCACAATTTTTTTAAGCTTTCATTATATTAATATATGCTAGACCAAAATCTCATATTGCAACTCACAGTTGTGAAGATATCTGAAACGCTGCAATTTTTACTCACTAAGCAAAAGAATTCTAAACACTTCTATTTTGGTATTGAAACAAAAAACACTAAAATTTCTGAGAAAACATGCATTTTATTACAAAAGATGTTAACCTGTCATTTCAGAAGAAGAGAGTTTTACTATCAAGTAAAGTTTTACTATCAGTCATTTTTATGTCAACCATTAGTATTTTATCTGTTGTTTCTATTTTAGTCTTTTCAAACATGCCAGAGTTAGAGAAGGCATAATTCCTTTTCTCTTAAAAATGGTACATTTTCACCATCTTTCAACTTTCTTTGGGCTCCAACATTACATTTGAAAGTTGTAGAAATATCTTCATCCCTCACAACATACTCTGAATGATTAATTTTCATAAAATTTTATTCCTGACATCAATTTTTGTTACACTTAAAGCACAGAAGCTCCTTTCATTACATACCATGGATTTATGAAATATATTCATTTTTAAAACTTATTCATCATTGCAGCTATAACTAATAGAAGTCATGATGTTGGAATAACAAAATTAAGCTTTCTGTTAGATATCCAACAGAAATGTTAAAGATTAAAAAAATAATGTTTCTATACCTCCTCTCCTCCTCTCTTTAGGCAAAATGATCACAGAAGCACAGAAGTCATAAGAAATATTTAAGTCATTATCTACAAAATAGAATCACAGAATCACAGAATTCTGTGATCACAGAAATAGATCCAGCTATCACAGAAATAGATCCAGCTATCTCTGCACTAACAAACATCAATAAAGTAGAGGTTCATACAATGCAAAATTAACCACGACTGTTCTTATGGATTCACATCAACTAGTGATTCCCTCCTTCCTTCACAGTGTTGCCAGCTCAGCCCTAAATCCTTGAATGCTGGGATGAGCTTGGATAATTGCAGGCAGGCACAACACCAAGCTTTGTGTATGCTGACTGGCTGGTGAAGATACATACCCTCATCAGCCAGTTGCCTTTTACTTCTGGGCGGGAACCAAATGGTAATTGCCTTTCCACCAGTTAAATCTCCAGGTTTTTATTTCCCTCCAAGACTTTAACTTTGTGTCCTCAAATTTTCCATTAAATGTGGTTCAAACTGAACTCTGGTTTCAAGAACAGTGGCTGAGCATAACAGACAGTCAAGTTGTCTGGTGTGGCTGACATGCTGGAGGGGAAGGGATGCCATCCATAGGGACCTTGACAGGCTGAAGAGGTGGGCCCATGCAAACTGCATGAAGTTCAACAAAGCCAAGTGCAAGGTCCTGCATGTGAGTCAGGGCAATCCCAAGCACAAATATAGGCTGCGAGGAAAATGGATTAAGAACAGCCCTGAGGAGAAGGACTTGGGGGTGCTGGTCGATAAGCCAGCAGTGTGCTCTTGTAACCGAGAAAGCCAGCTGTGTCCTGGGCTTCATCAAAAGAAGCATGGTCAGCAGGTCAAGGGAGGCAATTCTCCCCCTCTACCTAGAAAACATGAATCTTAAAACAGAAAAAAATGTAGGAAAAAATAGGAAAAAGAAAAAACGATTAGGAAAATATTTCTCTGCTTTGTTTTTATAAATAGTATTATTTCCTCTTTGTCTCTTATACCCTCCACTTATCTGTTCAAAAGTGATCTACAGTAATACTAACAGGTCAACAAGGAGCATGTTAAATGGAAGAGGATAAAACCAAATTAAGATATTAATGAAGAAAAATGAAAGGTATATTTTTATTATCCTTGCTCCTTGAAGGAATAATATATTTAGATTATTTTTTACCCAATACACACCTTCCAAGGAGCCACAGAAGTTTATGAATGTGACAGAAGTGATGTCTCTCAATGGTTTTCTGGGCTGTGAGTGCACATTATTGTCTCATGTCCAATTTTTTGTACACCAGTATCCCCAGGTCCTCCTCTGCAGGGTTGTTCTCTATCCATTCACCTCCCAGCCTGTATTTATACTGGGAATTACCCTGACCAAGGTGCAGGACCTTGCACTTGGCTTTGTTGAACCATTCCTCAAGCCTGTTAAGGTCCCCCTGGATGTCATCCCTTCCCTCTAGAGTATCAACCACATCACTCAGCTTGATGTCGTCTGCAAAATTGATGAGGATGCACTCAATCCCACTGACCACACCCCCGACAAAGATCATGAGGGTACAGGCAAGTCCCCCAGGGACTGACAGAAAGATACATTCAAATATAATGAACAGATTTCTGAAGAGGGGAGAGCAGTGGACCAGGATGGAAAATGTTAGAATATACCATTTAAAAAAAAGGAACATGTGATCAGCATGATTAATCAGAAAATTAAGCTGCTGGGAATAATGGCTGAATTCCTAGGGCTGCTGGCCATGCTAATGTATTGTTCCTGGTATCTGCCAGCTAATCTCCAGGTTTTGATCATCCAAGCATTTGCTCATTGGAAAGAGGTAAAAAGCTCAAATCAGAGACATCTGTTACAATCATCAAGTACCTTGTTTACTAAATCCAACACAAAAAAAGCCCTGCAGTAGCTCAGCTGTTCTCTTTCTGTCATAATTGGGAAATAGTATTTTATTTCATTGGACACAAAGAAAACAAGGGCAGTGGGACATATCAAATTGAAACCTCCAATAAGAGCTGAGTTCAGGAAGTTTTGTTTTCTTTTTCCCACAGAACATGTTACAAGGTGGGAAACAAGCACCTCAACGTGTCTTAATTTCAGTTTTTGAAGAAAGGCAAACCAACAGCTCACTATTGAATTGATATGTTTGCATCCTACTTGAGAAGTTGGTGATATTTTTGGTCTTATTTTTCCTAAAGTCAGTTAGCTTTGAGCCTCTTGCAATACACAATTGTGACATACAAAATCCCACAAATTCTCTATTTTGGAATCAAAGTTTTTCCCCCACCTTCCAGCTGTACTCTGTCATGCTAAAAATGAAACAAATTCTAAACAAGCTCCACAGTTTAGGACCATATATAAAATAAAAAGTATTAAGCCATGAAAAAAATCCAAAACAAGCTTCTATAAAAACTTTTGTACTCCTGAGTGATTTGGATGATGTTTCTGTTACATCAAGAGTACTGGGGGCACACACAAATAAGCTTTTACCAGGATATTCTTCCATCACTGTTCCTCAAAACCTGTGAGGATTTTTTCTGTGCTTTTTGTTTGTTTATATGTTTTTCTCCTGTGTCTCTAAATACCTATATGTAACTATACCTATATATAACTTTAAATAGAAATAGACCTACTCTTTCATGTGCCTAATGGGAAACATGGATTTAATTAAAACTAAAACATAGGAATGATCAATTGTCAGGGGAATGGAGAATAACTCATACAAGTACATACACACTTGAAACTCAAGGTTTTTTTGTTGGGAGCAATCTAAGAGTTCTTGACCTGAATCTGAGAGAAAGGCCATGCTATCCCTCCAGGTGTTCAATTAGCATCACACACTGAGGCAGGAAGATTGGATAGAAGGTGATCTCTCTCAAAGCAATTGAGTTCAGATGATGAGGAACATTTGCTTCTCTTGATGGAACAAAATAAACCCTAAGGGACAGTGTTTAAAGGTTTTTAGAAATTTACATGTACTCTAGATTACAAAATATGCAGCTCAAAAAAGCCCACAGTTCCTTCTGCATTGTTATACAGAAAGCTCCTAGAACACCAGCTCTTTCTGGGGCTGAACTATCAAGTAGATCTAGGTTAAAATAATCTCCTTGATCAACAGACACTATTTCATATGTTTGGTGAAGTCAAGGGGGGGTATAAAAGGGTTGAAAACTCTCAAACCAGATCGTTTAAGTGAGAGTCCTGTCTGAGCAGCACCCACAGATACTTTACAAATACAGAAACCACCATATCCACCCTAAAAACAAGTTGTGTTTTTTTATAAAAAACAACTTCCTCAAAAAACCCACAAAACAAAAAAAAAACCAAACCAAAACAACATTGCAGCAATGAATACCATTCTGAGAACAGAACAAAGGAACAAGAGCAATAGCTGCCAAAAACACGTATCTTGTAATTACATTTTAAGTTCCCCAGGAACTCTAAACAGACAGCAAAACACCTATGGAAAATGTTATTCCAGATGGTAGTTAGACTCCTGACAGCTTTCAGCTGAAGCATACTCCTCTTTCCCAAGTAAAAAAGAAGCCTAAATGCAAAACAAGATCCAAAATCTATGAAACAACCTTCACAGTTTTAACTTCTTTAAACTGATTTTGCAGGGTTTCTCCCCAGTTTCCCTGTGAACTGGCAAAAGGTGCTTTTCATACATGACTGAAAAAATGTGCATTTCTAACACTCACTGGAAGGGAATGTTACACACAAATTCCCATTATGGGTAAAAGTGAGCACACCATATATGTGGAGCTAAGAACTGATTATCAGTTTAGTTAATGTTTTATCATTCTCTTAGTCCAAATTATCTAATACAGAAAATTCATAATGGTTAAAATTGTTAAACACATATTTATGTATGCCTATACAAAAAAGACCTCTCTAGTTCTACCTTTCTATGCTATGACCATGCTCCTGAAGCCTGCCTTGGTCTGACAGTCAACAGTTTCAATGTTCCACAAGCAGAGAGGTGTCCTCAGCTTTCACTAGGAGGGATGTAGAGCTGGTGATAGGGTCCATTTGTTTTCAGTGTCAGGGTACACTCAGATTTCTTTGCATACATTTGCATACTAAGGTTTTCTTCCTCGTGCTCCCAGGGAAGGGGCGAAAGCTGTCTCACAACCACCCTATACTCTCACAGACCATTTGTCTGGCAGGGATGGCCTGGGGCTGTCAGCCCCTTCCCCAGCGGCACCCACAGAGCTGGAGCTCAGACAGGCTGGGCAATGGGTGCTTGGTCACAGTCACCTGTAAACCCAGCTCAGCCCTGCTCAGGCCAAGGGCAGCCCAGCCACCCCAGGAATCCAACATAGCCTGATGCTTGACCCCAACATGACAATACCTTATTTACTGGGTTGTAGAACATGAGCCTCCCGAGGCTCCACCTATGTTGGGATGGAGTTATTTTGGGTCATATTGCCTCTCCCTATCTGTATAAGGCCATTATCTTTCTGTGGGCACAGGATATCAGAGAATATAATTTTGTCTAGCAGTAGAGAGATTCTTACTATTTCATGTGTCAAGAAGTATATATATAGTATTATGTTTTGTTCATTTGTTCATTTTCTTTGGACTATTTTGTGACAATGTTGAAAGGCAGAAGAAAAGAAGACTGGGAAAAGAAGCATGTAAGCAGAATCCTGACAAACTCCAGAGCTCAGGAGAAGAAAACATGGAACAGAAGTACTGAATAAAATCAATTTAACATGCTTTTGCTCTTTTAGATTACATATAGCTACCTGCTTCAATTCTAGAACCTGCTGTTCTAGAACCTGCTGTTCTAGAGCTGTTCTCAAGTCTTATTCATCTGCTAAATAAAGAGATTAGCACCATTAGAGTATTGTGCTTATAGACATGACTAGCTGGGAAGCTGTAATTCATATTTCACTGTCTGAACTTATTTCAGTGCCTGCTTGCAAGACTTGAAGGTTGTTTAGGATTATCAGTCTCCCAATTTCACCCTAATTCACTAAGAAACTTAATCAAGATAAGTCCCATTGGCTTCAATAGGATTTACTGCTTAAATTAGGCAGATGATTAAGACTCTAATTCAGCAAGGTGTTTAATCATTAGAGCCCACCTCTCAAAATAGTATCCCTAATGGGAACAGTGATTAAGCACTTATTTAAACTCTTAAATATATATTTAATTTTAAATTCATTATTTTAGTACCATGATGAATAGAAAGGAACATAAGCACATGCTTAAAACTTACATGCTACATGCTTTGCTGCATCGATTTCATATTCTTTGAAATATTAAAATAACAAGGTAGTAGAAGAATTTGAGAACTCTTTTATCCTTTTTCCTGATAGTCATCAGAAAATGTGTTATATATACATGCATATACACAGAAGTTTCAGCAAAAGGGAAAAAAATCTTACATGTTTTATTAGTAAAAGGAGAGGTATTTGATTAGCATTTTGGCATAGAAGGAGAGCCTTTTACATTGTTATGAAGGTGTTCATAAAATAAGTGAAAATTAAAACTTGGAAAGACTATAAAATGTTATTAGAGTGATGAGTATACTTGGAGGGAGACGAAAGTCAACTCAAAGTTATCAAACTTTGAACAACTACAGCACTACACAAATACCCATTTTTAATTAAAGTTGTGTATGATGAAAGAAAAATGCAATTCACTCAGTATTTATTATGGCCCTGATGATCAAAGTTTCAGAATGCTTGTTCACTTCAAATGTCTTCATTTTAGTTACTATATGGGAACTGATCAGCAGGCTTCTCAGCATCCGTACTTCCTCCTGCTTTATTTGCTAGTATGAATGCTGAACTCCTACTGGACATCAGATCAAAACATCACTGATGTCACTGCAAGTAAGCTTAAGTTTCCAATAAGTTTATACATTATATTCTATTAATTATCTATTTATTAGTTAACATAGAAACATTCCAACATAGGAAAGGGTACAAGAGTATTCATATTCACATTTTAGGTGACTTTCTGAATAGTGGCTTGAGCAGTTTCCTCAGTGGAGATAATCTTTCAAATTGGACATAAGGCCAGAAGGACTCGCTTCAATAAATACAAGCTAGCAGTCAATGGAAGTAATAATATAATGATTTGGAAACCAATAACCTAAGAGGTTATTTAACTTTTTCAGAGATACTGCCACATTTGAGATCAAGGAATAGTAATGAGCTAGTTTGAAAGTAAATAAGATACAAGGCTGGAAGGCTCTCTGGAGCACATCAGTTAGGGAGTAGCTCTTTGTTCTGCAAAATCTCTTTTTATACCTGCTTTGTTAAGGCTGCTGAGCAGCATATGATCTGCAGGAGCAAAAATTTCATTTCTTTTTCATTTCTATCTTAAAAAAAAAAGACTGAAGATACAATTTGTAAATAAGAACTATTTTTTGAAGTTACTTAAGCAGAAATTTACACAAATGAGATTTTTAAGATGTAAATGATCAGAAGAGCAACAACAAAAGATAATCTTTCTTCTTCATGCCACGTCTGATGAAGTGCATTTACTGGAGTGACAAAAGTTAACTATATGTATTTATCAGGATATAACATGACAGCAGTAGTAATTGTTACATTGCATTGTGGAATTACCGTAATTTCTAATAAGATTCCTGCTGGGTTGCTATATATCAGGATTTGTATCAACAACTTCTTAGAGACAAAAAAGGGCATGAATTCCTTTCCATGTAATACCATGTACACTGTAAAATGTTAAAAGAAGCCAGTTGACAGATTTTTTGATTTTGAAATGAATAATAATGTATGAAGACAGCAAAAAAATGCATGATTACACCTTGTCAAAACTGGACCAAGCTCTTAATAAATGGACCTTTCTTTTTGAGGCATATGTAAACAGTATCTAATACAATGGAGCCCTGTAATATAGCTTACCTAGCAGCCATGCATTATCAGAGCACAAACACAGTAAACACAATAGTAAAAGTTATTAATTTTTTACTGTGGCATCAAAATTTTTCTCCTTTAAAGACTTAGACTCTAAATACTGAATTCAGGAAGCAACAATGACTTTGAAGCTACCATCATAAACACAAGAAAGAAGACAAAAACTCTCCTAAACTAATAAAATTCTCAGTTTTTGTTGAAAAGGGAAGCTGAATCCTGCCAGGAAAGTCCAAATTTGTATTTGCTTATTCACACCAATGAATACTGACCTTTATAATTCTTAGTCAGTTTGTAATTAATGCCCCAACCTGTAGACAGTTGTCAATTTAGAGTTCTGAATATTAAGTCAGCAAAGAAGGAAATCTTTGCTACATTTTCAAGTATGTGCAGATGTTTTTATATTTTGACCGTTAGCTAATAAATTGCCTGAGTAGCAAACACATTTGCTACTCAAAACCAAATTAAATAGTTGCAGGACCAAAGGCATGACCTCTGAACTACTGTTTTCTGCATTTGTCCATATTATCTGCAGAGGTATTTTTTGTAATAAATCATCTCATCTACAACTGAGATGATCCTTAGAAGTTATGTCTGAATTATTCTGGAAAGTTCAGCACTGAGATATCACTGATACAGACTGATTTGGAAGGTGACTACAGTTTACTTTGTCATTAGGTTATTGAAATTTTCTTTTATTTCCTTCTTCCCTCATTCAATTTTCTGGCAAACGCTACAATAGCTCAATTAACATTAAATTTCTGAATTTTGAAGAGCAGAGTTACAAAATGAGATACTTTTCTGAATGAATTTTTCAGAATATTTTTGGTGTTTGCTAATGTTACCTCTAGTTTTATTTTAAAACCACATGAAAGTTTCTTGTAATTTGAACATTTCAAATTGGTGTCTTATAATTATATTTGTAACAATATACATTCTATTAACATAAAAGAAAGTGAAACAAACCTCTTCAAAATTTTCTCTTTTATTTCTGTCTTATCTGATATCTGTCTTATTCTATCTTATAAGATTTTAAGCTTCATAATTTTTCAGATACCTTTAGATTCTTCAGAAGTAAAAAAAGCAGCAAATTTTTTTCCAATTGTGCATATAGGAAAAAGAATTAAGCAGAAAATGTAGCAAGTAAGAAGGTATATGAAGGCATTTACATAAGCCAGAAATGTCCCCTTGCAGCAAAGACGAATGGTGTCCTGGGCTGCATTAGACAAATCATTGACAGCAGTTGGAAATAGGTGATCTTTCCTCTCTACTAAGCACTGGTGAGGCCACACCTGGAGTGCTGTGTCCAGTTCTCGGCTTCCCACTACAGAAGAGTCACGGACATATTGGAGAGAGTCCAATGAAGGGCCACCAAAATGATTAAGGAATCAGAACCATCTCTCCCAAGAGGAAAAGCTGAGAGATCTGTGACTGTTCAGCCTGAAGAAGAGAAGGCTCTGTTGGATCATAACTATATATATAAATACCTAAGGAAGGCTGCAAAGAAGATGGAACCAGGCTCATTTCAGTGGTACCTAGTGACAGGACAAGAGGAAATGGACAGAAACTGAAATACAGGAGTCTCGGAACATAGGGAAACCCTTTCTTCACTGTGAGTGTGGCCAAGTAGAACAGTGTTAGTAATGTGCTAAAACAGAGAGCAATTACCGAGACCTGAGTAAAACCTGAAGTCAGACAGACAACCAGCAGGCTGGTCCATGGAGAAAGCATTTCAGGTACATCTCTCCCGACCTTCAGTCTTAGGCCTTTGCTCAGGTACAAGCTTTTAGTTCACCTCCTTTAAGAATTATTCATAGAAGGTCTGAGCATCTACACACTGCACATTTCCAAAAGAAGTCTATTCCTCTCTGCTGTCCTGCTTTAAGTCTCAGCCTAATTGTTCAGACTTACTTATTTTGAACCTTGGCAGATATTTATTTTTCACCATTATCTTCAGTTGAACAAACTGTTGCTTATCAAAGAAGAGGGTGGGGGGAAGAGGGAAGGAATGGAGAAGGAGAAGGCATCTAAAATCATATCTTGTCGACAAAGCCAAAAAACATTATACCCCCATTTGAATGGGACTGTGGTAGCGAGCCTGTGTATGGCACATGACTTGTCTTCCTCAATCAGCATTCCTTAGTTTGACACTATTGTGTCCTAACAAGGACAGACAGAAGTTGTGTGAAAATAAAGAGGGATTTGGCAAAGGTCTGTGGTTGTCAATTAAGTCCTAAAAGTGACTCAAGGTTACTGTGTCAAATAACACACTGGTGTAGAACTACAAATTGACACAGAGAAGACAAACATTTTTCCAGAGCCCTTTCCTTGCTTGCTTTTAAAGACAGATTTCAGACAGCTTTCAAACTTGATGTTTTGAAATCTAAACAACAAAGTATCACATTTCCATCACCTATATCATTTCTACCTATGGACAGAGTAAATGTGAGGATTCAGAGAAATCATGGTTCATTCAAAGCTAACATGTTGTGCCACATAGGCATGATCTCAAAACGTGTATCACCTACTCCACCACTATTAAGAATACACAAATGAATCAAACAGCAGAAAAAGGGTACTGAATTCCAGGGGTAAAATAACAATGTTCCCACATTTTACTCTGAAGACACGAGAAAGCTGTAAGTACACAGTAGACATTTCAGTAGTAGATTACTTTTAATTACACAATAACATCAGAGACTCCAGCTAGAATCTGGCCACAGGTCTTCACATGACAGACTTGGAATAAGCTTTAAGATGAAAAAGAAACTGGTTAGTTGAAATAAGCTACAGATAGAAGAAAGAAAAAGAGAAGGTAAAAGCTGAAAATAAAACTGTAGCATAGAACAGCACAGGCAACTTGTGTATAAACTGAGTAAAGCATCTCTTCCTTTCCACATGAATTAATTATTACATGAAAGTCAAAACTATTTATAAGGATGTTGACTCAGTAACACAATCATCATTAAGAGTCATTTGCCATAGTTAGTTTGGTCACTATGATCATATGGAAAGTTGAGACCCTGAAAACCACTGGAGTACATTAACACTACAATCGTTTTCTTGCCTATAGTTCCTTGGCCTAAGCAGCCATATATACATGTGATTACTTTTTAGATTTAATACTTATAGTCAAACTATGAGCAGATGCACAGCTCCTAAGGCTTAGGTGAATAACTCGGGGCAGCGGATGACAGCAATATGCTATTGATAAATTCTACTGCATACGTTGGCAGCTCGAAACACTGAAAAAACCTGCACATATCTGAGAACAAAAGGTGAGGTTTGATTTCTACATGTTGAAGGTTGGCAAATAAGCCCAGGTTATCACTATTCCATTAAAGAACATCATCCTCTACATTTGAAGGAAAGAAGTACTATATATCTGTGACATACACGTGACAAATATGTAATTGGATTCAGGAATTTAGGATAGAGGAGAAGTGTCACATGTTAATTCTCCTTGAGAGATTTGGTGTAGTTAGCAGCAGCTGTTTCATCAAAACTAGCAGTTTGGAAATTAAGAAAAAAAAACAACCCATATGACAAGTATTTGTAGCAAGTTAGCAACTTAATAAGAAACACAGCAGTTAAAACAAAGCTGGTTTTGAAATACAAAAATAATTTGTGAAGATATATTTAAAATAATGTCCTGTATTTTTGTATTTTTCTTTCTGAAAAGTGTTATTTCTCATTATAGAAAGAAAAAACAATAAATACAACCTGCTCTTATCTTGAAAGGAAAAAAAAGTTTTAAGAGTCCATTCCAATTCATTTTTTTCTGCTTATTATTTTAGATGATGTTATGCAAAGTGTCTACTAGTTAAAGAAGAAAAAAAGCCCAACATTTCAGTGTATCATAAGCAGATTTAAACATATGTTCTGCTTGTACTATCCAGCCCAGCTCTCAAAAACCTGTAAATTGTTAGCAAACATTTCATTTTAGAGCAAGGTATATTAGCACAATCTATTAATCTGATATTTTTTAACAAGTAATCCAAGTTCTTTTATATTGTGTTCCTGATCAATTCAAAAGACAAAAGGTAAAACATTAATCAAATAAATTACTCATTAGAAATTAGTCACCAAATTGTGAGAGTAGAAGCCCTATACCTAGGTTTATGGCTAGTTTATAAGTGCATTAAAACTTTGAAAGTCTCTCTGGAAACTTTTGAAATTAAAAAATGAGTTTATGTGTTTTACAAAATGATGAGGAACTTTAAGCCCCATAACTGAAGACACTTGGTTTAGGATTGCTTAAATATATGTATATTTCCCTTATAACATAGTCTTCACTCTAGTATTTTTCTTTCAGGAAACTACCATTGGCTAAATTTTTCTGTTAAAAAAAGCTGAAGGGGAGAACAAGATATGCAGAAGCTCCGTTCTGCATTCATTTATTTCAATGCCATTTGGAAAATGGCATAGAAAATCTAGGCTTTGAATAGCATTAAATATTCCAGAATGTTCTTAAACCAAACCTAGAGAGAAAAACTTCACCATTAAGCTGCTGTACAAATATATTTTTAAATTTCATCTTCCTCACACTGCAGATTAAAATTTATAAAAGATCTTTAGTGACCAATTGTTGGGGATCCAGGCAAGGCGATGTGTCCGGGATCCAGGCGAAGCTAGGCGATGAAATCCCAAGCTGGCAGCAAGCTGCCCTGGAGCGCTGGGTGCGCAGAGCTGGCCTCCCTTCCCAGCACTCAATGTTCTTGCTGGTATCGTAGGTTGAGTAGTTTCCTCAGCTTCCAACTCGCAGAGCACATCCTGCTTCTTCCCCCAGTGCTCAGGCACTAAAGATCCCCTAGTGTCTCCAGCCCTGCCTTTTATGGTCCACCCCCTTGTTAGGCCATTAGCTTTATTATCATCAAACAATTAGCACCTGAATGTGATGACCAGGAGGGCTGCTCTGTCAATCAACAATCAGGTAGCCCTCTGGTCAACCTCTACACCAATAAACTCAAAAATGTTGCTGTGTGACCTCTGTGGTGTGACTACTGATCAGAAGTTTTAAGTGAGAGCAAACAGAAAAACTATGTAACTGTATATATGTAGACATATACATATATATATGCACATCCGTACACACACGTGTGTCTGTATATGTATGCACAGTCTCTCAGTTCTGTCTTCCTTTCTTCAACTACTCAGTTGAGGAAAAAAAGCAAACTTACTTAACAACAGGATATATGGTCAACACTGACTGCTGCTGTAGCAGGTGCACAATAGGAACGAGTAATATTAAATGATGACACTAAACTGGGAGGAGTGGCTGACAC
>VZRW01011663.1:50225-63337 GCA_013398125.1 Aegotheles bennettii | reverse complement strand
TTCGAGGTCCCTTCCAACCCCTAGGATTCTGTGATTCTGTCTAAATAAGACAGGAATCAACAAGAATTTTCAAACCAAAGAGAGAAAAATAATAGATTACGTAAGTAAAATATTAAATGTAAGGCAATTTCAAAATTATTATATTTAAAGAGCTCACACTATAAATATGAAACCTAAAAATAGTAATTGACAATACAGTCTTTTCAACATGCACAAAAATTAATATTAATGCATGTTTTCTTTCCTTGTATTCTTGGAGAATTCATGTTCTCCCAGTAGACCAAAACCACTTAATAGAAAACCATCCACCTCCACATGTGGTAAAACTTTTAATTCTCTTTATGAATCTCTCTGCCTAAAGAAAAAATAACTTGATGTTCCATAATACAAGTTTTGGGTTGTTGTTTTTTTAAACTGTTTTTCTTTCCCTGATTGTATTTTATCAGATGTTTTCACTTTAGGATTTCCCAGAGTCCCAATGGACATACAGAGATTTTTAAGATGTCATTAAATTCTCTCTTATTCCCTTGGAGACCAGGGGTTCAAGTCTTTTTTTTTGACCTACTACAATTAGAGCATTGCCATTAACATGATTTTCATGTAAGAAAATCTGCTTACAATGTAAAGCCTATACATCTCATCTTTTAAAAAAAATGTATGGAAATGATTGAGTATGCAATGAATTTTAGAGATGATTGACTTTGAAAATACTGTTTTTCTTGAAGTGTTCAAAGATAATTTTCAGAGAGAGTGTTAGCTGGAAAATAGAGTATTTATATTTTATACAGCAAAATCCCTGTAAATTCTCCTGCCGTTACCTTCTCCATTTTGATGAACCAGGAACCTTGACATCTTAAAGGGCCCCACTAGAAGGTCAGAATTGTCAATAAGTCCAGGTACTTGGCATGTGCTTATGTAAGTATATATACATGAAAGATTTCTCCAGAATGGAAATATTTCTGGAAATGCTTAAAGCATCAAGCTTTAGATTGCCCACTGAGAACCTTCTCTTTGGAAAGTAAGGATCCTGAGGATGTATGAGTATGCAGGTCCACAGCTGCTTCTCACAATGGCTTATATGCCTGTTGCTTTCCCTAGCAGCACCCTTGCCTGTTCCTTCCTTGTACACCTCTGCAGTACCTTACCACTGTGGGGAAATCATGCAGAGACAGTTTTTTTTCCTCTCACTTTTTTTCATGAAGGAATTTGTTTTTCCGATAAGTGAAAAAGATGCACAGAAACATAGCTAGAAAATGCTCACCTAAAAGCATACAGAAATGCCCTTCTATGCTCAAACATTTTAATTCAGGTTGACATAGTGTCTGAGGAGTTAATCAATTCCAAAACAGAGTATAAACAACAGTGAGTTTAACATGCAGTTTCTTTTGCAAGCTGAAAGAGACTTGAAATTTATTCATCTTGTTAATGAACAGAACTAAGTCACAGCAATTATTTACTCTTCTCTCTTCCATACATCAGTTTTATTGCAACAAATACAAAATATTAGTTACTGATATGGAAAAAAATGGAGAGGTGTCATGATTTAACCCAGCTGGCAAGTGAGCACCACACAGCCGCTCACTTACTTCCCCCACAGTCAGGATAGTGAAGATCACAGAATCACAGAATCACAGAATCCTAGGGGTTGGAAGGGACCTCGAAAGATCATCTAGTCCAACCCCCCTGCCAGAGCAGGGTCACCTAGAGTACATCACACAGGAACGCATCCAGGTGGGTTTTGAATGTCTCCAGTGAAGGAGACTCCACAACCTCTCTGGGCAGCCTGTTCCAGTGCTCTGTCACTCGCACAGTGAAAAAGTTCTTCCTGATATTTACATGGAACCTCCTATGCTCCAGTTTGCATCCATTGCCCCTTGTCCTATCATTGGACATTACTGTAAAAAGCTTGGCTCCAGATACTCCAGATAATCAGAAGGATAAAAGTAAGAAAGCTGTGGGGTGAGTTAAAGACAGTTTAACAGGTAAAGCAAAAGCCACACACACAAGCAAAACAAAACAAGGAATTAATTCATTACTTCTGACCAGCAGACAGGTGTTCAGTGATCTCTAGGAATGTAGGGCTCCATCACGCCTAATGGTGACTTGGGAAGACAAATGCCATCACTCTGAACATCCCCCTTCCCCTTTCTTCTATTTCCTCCAGGTTCATAAGCTAGGCATGATGTAATATGGTCTGGGACATCCCTTTGATCAGTTGGGGTCAGCTGTCCTGGCTGAGCCCCTTCCCAACTTCTTGTGCATCCCCAGCTTACTCGCTGGTGGAGTGATATGAAAAGCAGAAAAGGCCTTGAATCTGTGTGAGGACTGCTCAGCAGTAACAAGAACATCCCGGTGTTACCAACACTGTTTCCAGCACAAATCCAAACTATAGCCCCACACTAGCTACTATGAAGAAAATTAACTGTATTCCAGCCAAAACCAGCACAAGAAGGTCCAGTGCCTCCAACCAACTAGGGTTACTATGCAAAACCTTAAAAAATTGCATAGTTTAGGTTTCTATTTCTGATTATATTAGTAAGACATCCTGTATTTCATAACAAAGTCCTAGTATCTTAGCAAGATCATTAATTATAGAACAGCACTATAATAAAGACAATTTAAATTTTTTTTGTGTGTTAACGGATAGAAAAAACAGACTAGAAATACTTTCTTAAACATATATAGGACTACACGAGAAAAAACAGTCTGAGAAAAAATGAGGATTAATTATAACTCTTACAGTTATCACTAATTATAGTAGTGCTACTTGATTAGTCCTAAAAAGAACTGGTAAGATTTGATGGAATATCAGCTTCCATCTCCCTAAACTCTCTATAAACAGTAACTTTGAGACCTGCTCAGCTCAGCATTTACTATCACACCATAATATGTGTGAATTTTACAATGCTGAAGCCTTGGTTCAGCAGTAGACCTTGTTTCAGCAAAGAATCTAAATGTAATAAATGTAGATGATTATCCTGAACTATCAGTCAATGTTTTACCTGCATGCAGATTCAGAGACTAGTATTAACCATTGCATGTTGATGTATGCCTCTGAAAATCTCAGGGTCATTCTGCTGATTCAATTACCTTTCAAAATATCTTTATATTCAGGTTCACTGTCTCATTCTGAAAGCTTCCTAAGTCAGCAGCAGCATGTGGGTGTGTGTCTGTGACAAAAATATTTTAGTAAATGGAAAAGAAGGGTCAGTCAATTCAATTTAAAAACAGCAGTTATACCCTCCCCATAAACTCAGACAGGAATATTCTTCTTCACATCTAAGCCAAATAAATATAATTTTGTCATTTGTGGTGAAATCCCACAGGCTTTGTGTTCATTTAATCATAGACCAGATCTCAGGGAGTGGCTGTGCTGCCCTTGGCCTGAGCAGGGCTGAGCTGGGTTTACCAAGCGCCCATGGCCAAGTTCCCATTGCCCAACCTGTCTGAGTGTCTTCAGGTCTGTGAATGCCACCGGGGAAGGGGCTGACAGCCCCAGGATGTCCCTGCCAGACAAATGGTCTTGTGGGAGTATAAGTGGGCTGTGGGGCAGCTTTCAACTCTTCCCTGGGAGCAGAGGAAGCAAGCAGGTTGGAATGGGAAAACACATAAAGAGAAATCCAAGTGTACCACAGCACTGAGGACGAAGGGACCATGAAGATTGCATTCATCCTGGTGAAGACACTGATAAGTGGCTATGACAGCACCCACCTGTTTGCTTGGGGAAGGCTCAAATTTGACCCAGAGAGTTCTTGGATGGGCAAGTAAAACACAAAAAAAAATTGTCTTATATAACAGTTTTAATGGCTTCATTATTGATGAGGTTTTTCTGTACTAATTTGGGTTGTGTTTGTATTGCTGGACTAGTGACAACTGTCATATTGTGATTAGGTCTTATGATTTTTTGTTACATTAAAAAGAAATTCCTGATTCTCCCTCTCTTGCATAAGGTGTATTCTTCCTTGCTTATAGTAAAAACTTGTAACTATATACATCTTGGTTTATTTTATTGAACTGTAGTGCAATTGCTCAAATGAACTGTGTGTCCCATTGTATTAGGTTCTGTGCATAGATGTCAAAAGAGCTGGAAGTCCAGAGTGGCAATCTTATTAGGTACGATAGGCAAGGGACAGGATAAGATATTAAGAAAACAAACAACTGTGTTGCATTTAGTGAACTGAGGAAAAAAGAGATTAACTGCCTTATAGAAAAAAAAAAGAATTATGCAATAAAATAAATAAAATAGAACTAAAGATTCTAAGTCCTTATCCAGAGCTATGCCTGTGTTGTCACCTCCAGTCTCACAGCAGTGAGGAATTATAAAATGATTCAGAATCCTTGTGCTTTAACATGATAGTGCCAACATGTGACTTGCTGAGAAGCTAGTTTGATATTTCTTCTCCTGTATCATATATTTAATAAACAATCAAAGATATTATTAACTGGCCTTTTCAAATATAAGACCAGTTGAAGAAGTTTCTGCTTCATCACCATCATAGCTAGCTTTTCATACATGACGGCTTGTCAGCTATGAAAAACTGAAATTACATTCTCCACGATAACGAAATAGTAGGACTAAGTTAGGTATGAAATTTTGTGGTAGAGGAGCAGAAGGCCTCTATTAAGACTTCCAAAGGCATGATCCCTTTGAGGCAGTCAGCTGGATCTAGATTGACTTGGGTGGGACTGTAACAGCATGCACCAGCAGCTTGATCATCTGTTAGGGTACAAAACAGACCTCCCTACCCTGCACATTTAGGTGTCATTTCAGGGGCTGAAATCACAAATGAGGATGGAGGAAAGCCTTGCCTTTGAGTCAAGTTGAGAACAAACACCTGGGACACAGGGTTCACTGCACTCCAGCTTTAAATGTACCCAGTGTAAAGAAGAGCATGCATCTTAAATGCCCAGCACATTGGGAAGCAGCTTTTTCATAGAATCATAGAACCACTCTGGGTGGAAAAGACCTTCAAGATCACCGAGTTCAAAGTTTCATTTTTCAGTTCAGTTTTCAGTTTCAGCCCATACTATTCTGAGCAGCAGTCTTTTCAGAGGTTGGGTCTTTCCTGCTCAGAGGTGGTATCACAGGATGATGTGAAGCTATCAACAACTACCTTCACTGCAATATGAGTGAGTGTGAAGAGCTTACCTTCGTACTCTCCAGAGTTTCTGCAGAAGCTGTGCTGAAGAAATGAGTGAGAAGAGAAGGAATTACTGTTGATTACCTTGTAGTCAATGGGTTCAGACAGAGCTGGAGGTGGTTAGTCATGCTATTAACTAAACTCAAAGCTCAGTGAGAGCAGCTGGTGCACCTACACTCTGTATCTGAAGTCCTCTTATCCATACAAAGAGGGATGGTTCTAATGGCTGTGGCATCTCATCATCCTCTCTTCTCTAACATAGGAACTCTCACACCAAATGAACAGACTCTGACATGGCTGATGTTAGAACAGGTTATTTTCTGAATGGAAAAAGAAAAAAAAACCCAAACAACCCAAAACTTCTTTCTTATGGAACAACTCTCTTTCAAGCAGCTCACTATCCAGCTTTTCCTTCTGTCTTTCTTTTTCATTTTTTTCCTGCTTCATTTTTTAAATAACACAGTATGCATGTAATAGAAATTGTTTTGTACCTCTAGATAACACTTTGTATATGCTGCATTTCTCTTTAAGTCATTGAAAATGTCATCAGGATAATAACTAACTAGGCACTAAAAACTTTTGTCTTCCCTCTATTCAGAAAATCATGCCACTGCATGAGTGGAGGATGTTAATTATCTTTAACTAAAGGTAAAAATAATTCTAGCGACCATTAAGCAAATGAAATTATTTTAAATCAGCATACTATGTTAACTCTTGTATACCAGTAAATTTATTTTAGCTTAGTAAATATAGCACACCTAGCTCAAAATATATGGACATAAAAATCTTAGGCAGAACTGCACTGATAGGTAGACCTATTAAAAGGTCATAAATTAACATAAAGCACCAACTGTGGAGCATACAGCACTTCATCTTATGCACACAGCTTTGTTCCTATCAATGCAAGAGTAACCTCAGAGAGATCGCAGTATAAGGAATGGGTTATACCTGTATAAAGACAGATCTATTGAAGTGCAAGACATAAGAGAAAACATGTATGCTGAGTATTAATAATGAACAGTGTCCATTATCCTTCCTACGTCTGTGAAGTAAGGCATAACAGAAAAAAAAGCTACTTCCAGACTCCTTATATGTGGATTGAATTTGGTTCAATTAGAAAAGAAAAGAAAAGCTTTGATAAAATTACTACTAGTCATTGAACACCCCGAAGCAATTTACTTCCCTTCAGTCACGGTGGATTCCACAGTACATCTGACATAGTTTTCTAATTTTGGTTTTAATTGTAGGTAGTAAAATCTGCAATGGCCATTTAACAATGCTAGAGACTGACAACTCAATTCACTTATGTCATGTTGGGACTTATAAAAACCTATCTGGGATTTTCTATATTACTATTTTCATTCTCATGAAACATTGGAAACTTATGGTTCATCTTTATAATACTGTAATTGTGTGTTACCTGAGATGTTTTCGCAGTTCTGGACGGTCTGAGGAGGTTGGCTGGTAAAAGAAGTCAAGCTGGTAAAATATTGTGATGAAAAGGAATGGTTATTTCTGACATATTTGTAGTGAGTGATGAATCTATCTGAATTCATGTACAAGTACAGGTTTTTCTCACTAAAGAAATTAAACTTTTAAGAAAAAAAAAAACTAAAACAAACAATCCATATCTAGCTGTCTGTATCTAACAAGCTGAAAACAAGCCCACCATCCTGTTCTCTCTCAGTCCACCCAACTAAGAGGGCACATCTGTCTGAGGCAGCAGTTGCTATCAAAACCCCAAATACCACCAAAATCTTCTAGGGATGCATACACTCTGTTGTTCATCATGCTGCTATGATCTGCCTACTTCTCTAGCTAAATGACTGAAGTAAAACATATAAATTCAAACACAACCTGCCTGCCTGACACATTTTTGAAGTTGAAGGCATGAAGCTGTTAAAATTACAAGTATGGTAAGAACTGAAAGTTATGCAATAGGTTCAGGAATTAATAGGTCCATGAATGGTCCAAGGCCCCAAGAAAGGGCCATACACAGATAGAGGAAGAAAGAAGAAGCAGTATGCTGCTTGTGTTTTTCTTTTTTACAATTCAGGTTTGACAGAGAAAAATTTACATAGTGGAATAAATACCCAATTACATAAATAGAGCTTAATCCATCTCTAAGACTAATCTAAAAGTCCATTAAAAAAAAAAAAGATGCAGGGAATATAGTTTAAATGAACACTGCAAAAATTCCAGCTCAGGCAGGGCTTTGCGACATACCTATGTGCTAAGTGGTTGTTGGTAAAATTAGTGGAACAGAGCCTGAGAGGAAGGAAATTAATTGCTTGCAGAAAAAAAGAAAATATTTCAGTGACAGTTTTGTGTTCCATACTATGAGAATAGACCCAGATTATGCAGGTAAGAATCCCAAAGGAATATTTGGAAAAAACAAAACAAACAAAAACTGAAACAAACAAGCAAAAACCACACCAAAACCAAAGAACTCCACAAAGAACAGCTTGGCTTAGTACAATTTGTCAGTTACACCTTTCAGTGGCTTCACTGTTAATCAAGGCTGAAGAATGGAAAAGGTGAAAACACAAGGTTTACCCTCCACTGCTTCTTTTCTGAAATCTGTTTTAATAAATCATGCTGCAAGTCCATCAGTTTTCACCAGCATACCAAGATAAGGTCACTTCACTGAGAATTGGAGACAGCTACCATCAATGTGCACACTCAGGAAGACCGTAACAGCGAAGCAGGAAATACAGCCACTTGTATGAAAGCCACTCATTCCCACTCAAAATTAGGAATAGTGTGACAAGATATATCCAGAAATTTATGAAGAACAGGGTAAACTTCTCCTTATCACTTACTGGTGTTATCAGTGAAAATTATTGGACCAGGAAGTCTACACACCCTCTAAAATTCATCTTTTACCCAGACATCTGCCCACCAACTCAACACTGCAGCACAACAAATTAAGGTTTCCTATGGTATACATCTAATATTTCACACTTGTTCAGCTCAGCACGATGGATATCTCTCTCTCTAACACTTCCTTTTCATTGTTTAAAAAAAAAATATTTTCTACCAGCAAATTACTTTTCTTGGTTTCACTTAAACTTCTTGCTTTCTTTTATTCTTATTTCTCTAACATTCTATTACATATTTTGCCAACACTACACTAAAGTCTTTCTGCTAATTCCCTTACTCTTCTCACCCTTTTTCAGAATAAAATGTGATTAAAACTTATTAAAGCCATAATTCTTGCCTACAGTAGAGATTTCCTATTGATTTAATATGTCAGCTTTCCCTCCTCCCCTCTCTACCATTTTCTCTTTTTTGACTCTGTTTCCTAGAATCATAGAATGATTTGAGATGGAAGGGACCTTAAAGATCATCTAGTTCCAACCCCACTGCCATGGGCAGGGACACCCCCTCACTAGACCTGGTTGCTCCAAGCCCCATCCAACCTGGCCTTGAACACTTACAGGGAGAGGGCAGCCACAACTTCTCTGGGCAACCTGTGCCAGTGTCTCATCACCTGCACAGGAAAGAACTTCCTAATATCCAGTGTAAATCTATCTTCCTTTAGTTTGAACCCATTTGCCCTTGTCCTATCACTACATACCCTTGCAAAAAGTCCCTCTCCAGCTTTCCTGTAGGCCCCCCCTTCAGGTACTGGATGGCTGCTAGGAGGTGTCCCCAGAGCCTTCTCCAGGCTGAACAACCCCAACTCTCTCAGCCTCTCTTCCTATGAGAGGTGCTCCAGCCCTCTGATTATCTTCATGGCCCTCCTCTTGGACTTGCTCCAAGAGCTCCATGTCCTTCTTGTTCTGGGGACTCCAGTACTGGACACAGTACTCTAGTCTCATGAGAGCAGAGTAGAGGGAGAGTATCACCTCCCTTGACCTGCTGGTCACACTTCTTTTCATACAGCCCAAGGTACTGTTCGCTTTTTGAGCTACAAGTGCATGCTGCCGGCTCATGTTGATCTTCTCATCAGCCAACAGCCTCCTCAGGGCTGCTCTCAATCCATCTTCATCCAGCTTGTATTTGTACATGGAATAGCCCCAACTCGTGTGCAGGACCTTGCACTTGGTCTTGTTGAACTTTATCAAGTTTTAATTCATCTTGTCAAGATCCCTCTGGATGGCATCCCTTCCCTCCAGTGTGTTGACCACAGCACCACACAGCTTGGTGTTGTAGGCAAACTATAATGTTCCCTGTCTTTCCTTTAATCCTGACCCATAAGGTGGTTTTCACACCACCTCAGCTTGCTTGGGGCTTTTAGATACTCCAAAAATACAAACTACAGTATCAAAACAACAAAGCCTGTTTAACAAAAAGCTTGCCTGTTACAGTTCCTCTACTAGAAACTCCTTTTCTTAGAAAAAAGAGAGAAAGCTATAACAACACCTAAGCATATTTACTTCTGGAAAGGGCGAATTTGCAAGTACCAGCCATTTGCAAAATGGTCTCACTTCACCTGCATTTGTTTAATCACTTTGAAGTTATAATACTACCCACTACCCTTAAAAAAGCCTAGTAAGAAAGAAAAACCAAACACCAAAACCAAAACAACACTCCTAGAAGTAGTTAATTCTGCAGTTACAAATAGTTAAGGAAGTTCTCAAAAAAGATGTTTTGGGAAATATTGCTACTAAGTTAGTGTTTCTTTTGTTGTCTGTTTTGTTACTTAAGTATTTCTAGGAAAATTTGGGTGGTCTGCTATAAGGAAGAAATTGTCTCTATTTTCTGAACCATAAGCTAATTCATGATTGCCCTTTCGCATAGAAGTGAAATCCCACAATTATTGATAACGTTTGCTTTGTCTAGATTGACACACAAATGTCATACCAAGAACACATCCTCTGCACAGGATTTGGCTCAGCTAGTGGTAACAACTCAAGTACTAAACATGTGATCAGTAATATTTGTATTGCAAGAACTAAACGCTCTGATGCATTAAAACACAAGCATATTAACACTTCATGAAGCAGGAGCAAAAATATTTCTCTGCCGCAAGACTCAACAAAGCCCACTTTTAATCTAAGGTTTAAATCTTGCAGTTTATGCTTGTTCTTATATTTATTGTGAGTAAGATAAATGGGTCCATAAATCTTTAGCACAAAATAGACAAGGAGACTAAAATAAACATTACTCTTTCCTGGCAACTGATTTGCTCAATCCAAACAACTGGCACCAAAAATGGAAATTGGACCCTCTGACTGATAATTCAGTGCTTCAGTCTTTTCTCTCTGTCACTGTTCTGCTCTCCCACTTAAGACAAATTACAAACTACAAGGAGCTTATCTCCCAAGGATCTCATACAAAATAGAACAAAATCAGTCTGCAAAGAGTACAATTAGTCTACTTGTAGCACTATACTTCCCTCAGCTGAGAAACATGCTTAACCTGAATGATCAACATCTTATTGCTTTAACATGTTGGCAATGGGCACTTACTGAATTCCCACTGCCAAAACCATTTTTTTCCATTCTAAATCCTTAACCCAAGTCTGAGAATATATAAACTTGTTATCTCTATGAATTTTCTCTCTGATTCTCTAGGCCCTGGCAGTCTTAACTGTCCCTGCCCATTCCTGGAGCTCCCCTCATCCTGCCCAGAACTCCATGTCAGCATCCTGGGACCATCAGCCTTTGCCCCAACAGCACCTTAGATGAGCCTGTCACCATCTCAGCTGCACCCACAGACCAGGTTGACCCTGATTTCCTGGCTTGACTTTGGCCCTGCATCACCCTTACGGGCTCAGTGGGGCTGGAGTTGACCCAGCTGCCCATCTGGCTGCCCTGCTCGCAAGCTGAGGGTAGTGGGAGAGACCACTGGTCTCCCAGTGCCTGGTCATCAGGAAGCTGTCAGCCCTTGTGGCACCTTGACACTGGATATCTTTCAATAACATTGGAGAAATCCAATACTAACTTTTAGTTGCTTCGGTGGTTCTTGTTTTTTTTTTTTTTAGTTGGTGGATCTAGCAGTTAATTTATCAATAATCATTAGAATGGTTTCAACTATGTTTATGCCTCCACATTACTGCTTCCATCTCATGCCCACATCCAGCAGATAGACACTGATATCTTCAGAAATCCTGGACTGAATCTAGAATCAATCTCACCGAAAATAATCAAACACTTTCCTTGGTCACATATGTAGCACGTTAAGTCCCCATCCTTCAGCATAAGACAAAAGCATGGATCCTTCAGACGGCCATAGGGTGTTCGAGCTTCAGCAGTTTATATTGCCTTGGTGAAGAATACAAGCGTCAGTGTACATGGTGGTGATATTTAGCTGTGTATTGTATCACCAGATAATGCAAGTGGTGTTTAATTGTTTTAGTTTACTGACAGAATCAAAATTGGTATTTTACAGAGTAAATGCCTTTAATTTTTCAAAAGATACTACTTTCTAGTAGTAGTAGGGGCTACTTTCTAGCCCCACAATTCAAGGACATGGAACTGCTTGAGAGAGTCCAGCGCAGAGCCACTAAGATGATTAAGGGAGTGGAACATCTCCCTTATGAGGAAAGGCTGAGGGAGCTGGGTCTCTTTAGCTTGGAGAAAAGGAGGCTGAGGGGTGACCTCATCCATGTTTACAAATATGTAAAGGGTGAGTGTCAGGATGATGGAGCAAAGCTTTTTTCACTAATGACTAATGATAGGACAAGGGGCAATGGTTTTAAACTGGAGCATAGGAGGTTCCATGTAAATATCAGGAAAAACTTTTTCACTGTGAGAGTGACAGAGCACTGGAACAGGCTGCCCAGAGAGGTTGTGGAGTCTCCTTCACTGGAGACATTCAAAACCCGCCTGGATGTGTTCCTGTGTGATGTACTCTAGATGACCCTGCTCTGGCAGGGGGGGTGGACTAGATGATCTTTCGAGGTCCCTTCCAACCCCTTAGATTCTGTGATTCTGTGATTCTACCGAACATATACTTTATAGAGAGAACGACAGAACAAAACACTGCAGCAGGGCATGTCATGAATACCAAGAAGGGCAGAACCATTACTCCAATGCAACAATTAACACTTGCATCCCATTAGGGAATGACCTCATTACAAAATTTGTTTATAATTAAAAGCTTTGCATTGGAAACCTCCAATATACATCACTACTTTCATTCTGCCCTACTTATCACACAGCAGTTTGAAATTCATTGCAAGTGCCTTGTCAATTAACTTGCAGTGCACTACATGCAAGGAGTCAGTACATTCTCCAAATTCTTTTGTTTGTAAAGATATATGTATCACAAATCCATCTGAAAGCAATTCTTTGAAAAATCATTATTGCTTTGGTAATTGTCATAGCAATACAGAGCACTTTCCTGTTTTTTTTCTGGTTAAAGATGATTTAGTTCTTTGGATACAAGTAAATGGTTACTTTTTTCCTGGCTTTGTGATAAAAATAAGTGTCCAAGTAAAATTAGTTCATCATGTCATGGACTAAGACAATAGAACTCCTTTTTAAATTTGAAAATAGTATGATACAATTTCTCCCTCACTAGTTTAATCCTAGAAGATGGCATTTGCTTAGTAGAAAAAGCTTTTCTTTTTAATTCAAAATTTTTTTGTTTAACTTATCATGAAAGTGCCTGAATGAATTCTAGAAATTCATTGCCCAACCCAATCACCCTGCTGCCAGATTTGCTTCTTTCAGCTTTTTCAGCAACACCATTCACAATGCTTTATCTTGCAACTGACTGTGAATGTGTTTCATTGCTTTGTTTAATCTGACTGAAATATAGTTTTGTCTTTTTGCTACATAAAAGGATTTATTCAGAAATTTAAGTATGACACTAAGCTTGACGTAGAGTTGGGGTTTTTTTGGTAAATGTTTAATATATCAGCAATGAAGTTTTAACTATATCCCCAAACATAAGCATTTTCCATGTAGGAATAAACTTGCAATTAACTATTAACTTGTCTGTTTATCGGATCTGCTAGAGCTCAAATGAGGAAGTTCGTTACCTTTTGCCAAGAATGCAGTGTGACACATTGTTCCC
>VZRW01011663.1:0-50212 GCA_013398125.1 Aegotheles bennettii | reverse complement strand
CCCCCCTTTTTGTGATGTTATCTGTATCTAATTTAGCAATGACATAGGTAAATAAATTGTCCTTATCAAGGTACCCAAATATACTTTTAAACAATTTCTCTTGTATTTTGAATACATGTCTGAAATACATTAGAGGATGATATATAGTTGCAAGGCTTAATTAATTTTAAAAAGTTGACTCTGCTTCTGAAGACTTCATACATTATTTTTGCAGTATCAGTAATTCACAACAGTTGTATTTACTACTCATCTGAAAATCAAAGAGGGTGCTAACACAGTTACAAAACTTTTGGAAGGCTCAAAGTTTGGCAAGCCAAGCTAGCTTCTGCTGATAATATCTTTTGCTGGCACATACTGAATACCTTTAAAACATTGCACTCATATTCTTTGGAAAAAAATGTTATCTTTTAATACTAACATTTAGGGAGCTGATCATAATGGGCCTCAAGTTTAGCTGGAAACTCAGGATGCTACAATTGTAGTTTTTAATAGCAGTGATGTATTTTGACATAAAGGAGAATAATAAATTGCAGAGCTGTTTAAGCATTATTCAGTACTTCTGTAATGGGGGGAAAATAACTGATGTGTTTCTTTTTGGCAATAAGACTCCTAACGAATCAGATATGTTGACAGAAAGACACTTAGAAAAATAATTGTAACTACAACACTTCATTAAAGTAAAAGTATCTTTACTATTAATATACAAATGGTGAAGAGTGACAAATAATTGATATACTTTAAGCCATACTTCCAATGTCTTTCATAAATACAAAACCAGCATCTGCGATATTACTTCTTTTTACAGTATAGAGATATATATATATACACAGCATTTCATAGGGACGTAAGATTTTGAAACAATAAACAAACTAGCTCCAGTGGTAGCAAACTTATCATTATATAATTCAGGTGATATATATCACAAGTGGGCTTTCGACAATGTGTGGAGTAACAAAAACAATATATGGTATGCTTTAGCTTATACTAGACATAGCATACAAATACATATGTAGTGCTCATTGTAGCAGGAAAGCTTTTTTTAAAAAAACCCTTATATAAGTAGTTCAAAATTCTTAGTGAGAACTCTACACCATGAGCAACAAAATTGCCTTCCTGTGGGGTCTAACTGCTTTATATATTTGTCACTTACCTATACAGACTCTGAGGGTTTCTTTTCCCTTGCCCCAAACTTGCATTTTAGGTTTAAAAATGCAACCTACTTATATGGTAAAGTTAAAAGATATAGCAGGGTTAATGTTCCCCCTACTCTGGCTTTCACAGCCTGAAGTACCCTGCCTTTTGGCAATTCCCTCCAGCAGCCTCTCTTGTTTCAGTAGCTCCCCATTTCCCTTATCACTGCTAACAAAAGATGCTCCCAGTATCTGAGCCCTCTCTCAGCTCACTCTTTAGCACCTGTTCTCTCTGGTAGTGGCTTTCCTGAATTCTGTCAGCACTGCATCTGGTCATCTTGCCCGCTCCCGATCTCACCTGTGACTTAAAAGCTGCCAATACAAATTTGGCAATAAATATTTATTTCATTTCTCTGGTCTAAAAATGGCCAATATTCAAGTTTGAAAGTCAAACATCATGATGCTCACAATGCCTGTTAAGAGGAAAGACAGATTGGTAAACTGTAATTTCTCAGAACCTGAGCCAAAGCCAAATTTGTACTAGAAAGGGTTCTTTTTGGCTCAGGTTCAAATAAAATGATATAAGAACACATTTATATGTTCAGTGGAAATATTGAAGATCACTTAAAACTTAGTGAGTGGTTTCCCCCCTCCACTACAGATCTGCTGTCAAGTGGATTGGGTACTCCAGGAAATTATATGAACAAATCTGAAAAAGGGGGTGGATCCTATTTAAAAAAGATTTATTTAATCATTGATTTGCACAAATCCGCACAAGTATCTGAAGTTAAACAGAGGGATTTAAGAAGAAACATTACTTCTTAGAATGTTTTAATCTTTGCCTAAAGAAGTATCATAAACACAATTAATTATTTAGAGGGATGTTTTATTTCTTTTATTTCTGGGCTTATAGTAGTGTATGGGATAAAGCTGTGATATATTTTTATCAATGTTTCCTGATCAGTAAAAACTCCTGATAGAAAAACCTCCTCTGTGCAGAATGTTAGTGGGAGCCTGGCAGGATATTTAAGTTCCACTTACACCTAGAAGTCCAATTCACAAAAGCAACTGGATCTGCCGAGGACATGCAGAGCCTTGATGAGATGGATGGATGAAATTCAGGCCTCACTGAAGTCAGTTTGTGTCTTAAAGCCCAGTGAGACCTGGATTCCACTTAGGCCCTTCTTGCATCCCTCTCAGCACCCCTCCACAGATAAATCTGTAATAGGGGTCTTGAGCTTTTTCAGTTAATGGTCTGTTTGGAGGCCCTTTAATCAGAAGTGAATGTCACCCAACAGACACAACAATTACTCTACAAAGATTTTACTTCCTATGACAGCTTGCACAGAAATGACGAGGCCACAAATGACTGCAAAAAAATATTCACTGTAATTTTACTCCAGAGGTATAATGGTGGGAAGATGTTCCACATCATCTTTCAGATTTGAAAAAAGATTTTAATGTTTTAGGTCTAACTACTTAAACAGAACTAAAGAGACTTTCTATATGACTCTTCAACTTGATAAATTGGTCAAAACACCCCTACAACCCCCATGTGCTCTGTTTACTTGAACCTTTTCATCAGTAATACACCCACTATAACCCTCACTAGAATTGTGATCTCAATAAATTTTTGCAAATTTTGTGTTTAAAATATTTATGTGACTTGAGAATACTATCTCCAGTTTACTTTAGATGTTATTTGAGCATATTGGAGCAGAAAAGTATGTCATAGTAAAGCTTTCAAATATTTTAAACAGGCTTTGTAGACAAATTATTGAAGATTTTTCTTTAATAAAGCAGATTGGCATGCTATCAAAAGGCACAAATACATTTCCATTATCTGGTCTAGGAAACAGAAAAATGGCATGAATATTGTACTACAGTTTGATGATTGGCACTTAAATAAATAATCAAAGTAATTACCATAAAAAGAAAGCCACTTTTTTGAATGAACATCAATGCAGAGGCTGAAGACAGCAAGTGGAATTTACTATACCAGGGACTGTTGTCAAACAGCCTTTGTAGATGACTGTCACTGTGTAACTACATTGCATATATCAATGAATAGATAGAAAGTAGGCCCAATCCTGCAAGATCTCCTATGAAACTACATCCATCCTCCTGCTCACATTGACCCCACAGAGATCAGTGGGGTGCCATATGAAGGGTGGGTTCAGTCACACAAAATTTCTTGCAAGACTGAGGCCTAAATAAATTAATCTTTGTCACATTAGGCATTAGCATCACCAGAATAGTAAATATTTCTGAAACCACAAAAAAACCTTAGAAGTAGAAAAAAAAAAAAAACCAAATAAACAAAGTGAGAAAAAACTCTCCAGAGTAAACTTGTATACTAAATTGTAAAACATTAATTAAAACTTCTGTTACTATTGTGGTAAATCAGAATGCAGGTCTACTAAAAAAATAATAACAAGAAGCTCTAAGTAATTTCACTTAATTTTACTCCTTATTTTTTGTTGAAGAGAGATTGTCACTGCCACATTCCATATCTTTAATAATGTCAATGGCTGCCTCCCACCCTTGTCCCTGGAGTATGTTAGTGTAACAATTCAGATTACTTTTACAAATAGTTATGTTTTGTCAACTCTTCTGACGTTTCATACTAACACTTAAAATTACTTTTAGACAGTAAAAGTGACATTTATACAGATATCTGTTTTTTTTTCTTTTTAGTCTAGAATAGCAAAAAAAAAAAAAAAAGTAATTATGTTACTCCAGTTCTACACATATCTTACAAATTACTATGCGCTGTCCCTCATTTGGCAATATTTGCAAATACCAGTTTTTAAGCAGTCTTTCATAGTTATAGTTTGGCTTTCTCCTGCACAGCATAGAGTCAAAGCACAAGTGATAACCTATTAATCCATAGACCAAAAGGTATTCTTGGAACAGTCCATCAGTGATTTAGAACTGTTTAATTCTCAGCCCTTACATAGCACAACCAGCAAGAGATTTAACAGCAGGAAGTAAATAAATACTCCTGGAAATAGCTTTTGATTTATAATCTAATATTGTGGGAAATTCTTTTGCTTCCAATATCAAAATAATTTTGCTGTATATTTAACTTTTAAAGAGTATCACCGACATGTTAATAATAAATGTGCTGACAAGACCTCTTAAATTCTCTAATCCCTTCAAATCGTAACACAAGGGAATATCAGGAAAAAACCCCAAAACAATCAAACAAAAAACAAACCCAAAAAACACCCCCACAATATATAGCTGTTGGGCCATGAGAGCTTTTTGTGTAAGTCTCAATAAGAACCACTAAAATTTGTAATGCATGTACAGTTGAGTCTAGACACTGTTAGCTCTGCCAACATTGTATATAGGAACCTTGTTGTGCAAATGATCATGCCGGCTTCAGAAAAAGCACCATTTTCCTAGTGAACCTTGAGTTACATGAATATGCATGGTACCACCTAACTTTATGATAGCTGGTAGAAGAGGAAAGGCTGTTTCCTACCTTCATCCTCATCCTTGAAAAAATACTGTATGAGATGATGTGGGCTGCAGATGTTCAAATCACACCAACTACATTATTCTTGACTACTGGAATTTTCCAAGTCCCTTCCTTGCATTTTGACAGAGGGAGAAAGCCCAGCTGCAAATACATACTTTGTAGAAAGAATATATATTCATACATATATATGAGACAAATGGTTCTCTTAATTACAGGTTAGGGGGCAGTCCTGCTCACTGTGTACTTCCTCAGAAAGAAACAGGACAGAAATTTAATAGACAAGCAGCTATTTGGTAGTACTGCCTGTTCAGTATGTGGGAGTAACAGTGAGAGGTCATATGGGAATGTCTTCATCTTTTCTTCACCAAGAAATAGTGCCTTAGCATTTAAAGAAACTTCTTTGCAGCATCTTTAAATTATTCTCTTTCATGACTTTAATCCCATATTATTATCTTCTCTTACTCATTCTTTTCACTTTTGTACTTGGGAACTTGGCCTCTTACCCTAGCCACACCAGTGGTCAAAGTCGTCATTTCCATGTGTTCTTATGGAGTGTTTTTTGTTAAGACAAAAGGTATGAAATCGTAAAGGAAAAAGTACTACTTTAATAAGGCCAACTTTAAATATTTCATGTACTGATTTGGGGGAGAAAACGTATCTACTGCGCCAAAATGCAGTTTTATCCCTTGACTAAATGATTAGAGCTAAAATAATGAATACTGTATATGTATAATTATGTTGGGACAAATAATTTGAGCTTGTGTTTATTTTAACTTTTCAATTGAAGCCAGGATTATGATAAAAAACCACTTTTCTATTCACACCTTAATTGCATTTTAGTTCACGTATAGCTTCCAAAATTTAAATACAGAAAACCTGAAGCACTGAAAATCCTGGTACTTTTCAGAGTCACACTCATGTAGTTAGGATGAGGCCAATTTTATTTAAATCTGTACATAGTGGTTATCAACTTTTTATTTCACCAAAGAACCCAGGTGAAACTGCAGGTGGAACTGGCTCTATGTTGAAGTGATAAGCACAGCAAGTGCTAAGGTCTTAAATGTTATACTGTTTCTCCTTTATTTCAAGGTGACCTAAACTTTTTTTTATTATAAATGGAAACATACAGTAGTATATGGTACTTTATGTATGTAGCTTGCACTGTAAGATCTGGAGAGACCTGATGCGCTGCTTGTGGTTAAGGGTGCTTTGTAACCACTTTTCTAAAAAGACAAACTGTCATATAATAAATTACAGTTCTGATTCTGCAGACTTTTCAAATTTATACCATGAGACTTGGTGTCAGCAAAACTACGTATTAAAACCATTAACAAAAAAATAGAAAGGAACTGTAGACAGAAACTATTTCATCATATGTACACATGTACTAACTATCCCAAGCTTAAGTTTTCCAAGAAATTAAGGTCAGCTGTAAAGTTTTGGTCACGGTGTTACTTCAATTCAAATGCATTATCCAGACAGCTGTAGTTTATCTTATTATGCTTTGTTATCATCTTCTTTTGACTGGATGATGTCATTAGCAACTTTGATTTCTATGGTTTCTGGATTTAAAGCTTCTTTCCCATTTTCCTCCTTTAGTGGCAGCTTCCTATCAGAAGAAAAGAGGCAACACATAAATAACACATAATCTGGAATGTAAGTCTACAAAGTACGTATTGCTTATACAGTTCACAGTGCTTCTAAAAACATTATTTATTGAAAATGTGTATTTATTTTATTATGAGCACTGAAGTTGTTTGCTTTCAAAGAAATTCATATTAACTCTTTCTATTTCTATAAAACCAGAAACAGCTAAGTAGTACATGTTAAGAACATTGCTGCTGTCCAAAACACAGTTTTTTTCAACAAGAGAAAAGAAACAATAGAATGCCCAATAACTTGAGCCAGGACAGTACAGAGGTATGTGTTCCATAGGATACTGTTGAAGACTTACAGTCAAGCCTTTTGCTGAATAGATTATACTGGTTTTTTATGTCTGTTTCTAAATGTAAGTTCAATTGTATATGAAAGAAGACATCTATCATTGGAGGTTATGTCAAGAAACAGGTAAAAGGAAGAATTTCTTACAGCACAAGGAGGTAATGAAAGTTAATTTATTATTAAGAAAATTCTACAATTTAGTTTTGCTATATCACACAATCTAGCTGCATTAATAACATAGCTCTTTTAGGACTAACTCACTGAAAATTCTGAAGAGTTTTATAATCCTAAATTCCATGGCAAAAGGCTCCCCACCCTTACTTTACAGGAAAGACAAAACACTGATTTCATTCAAAAAGGTCTTGGAAATCATTGATTCCCTACTTCCAGTAGCTAGCTGTCAAAAATATGTATGGTTTACTCAGGCATTCCTGTAATAGTGTCTCCTGGGCATAATAGTGTGTTAATCGTGATTTCACTTTGGGTTTACTTTCTGTTTTTTAGCTAGGCAGTAGTATCCATATGCCTTTTTTATTCATAATAACTACTAAATATTTCAGTAAACTTCAGCTGTGATTGCTTTGATGTCTCAAAGAGCAACATACTGCTCAAAACCTGTCTGAGCAATCCCTTAGGAATGCCTTGTAATAAAAGTGTTCAATAACAACAAAGAAAAAAAAGCAATAACCAAATTCCCAGTCATATGAAATTTAGGCTGTCTGAAACAAACTAAGATAGATGCTGTTTACCTAGAGGTTAAAAAATGAGCACAACCTGTATCTGAAAGAAATCAAAGAGAAGACTAAATAGTTCGATTATGGTAAAAGATGTGGGATATATATAAGCTGCCTGGCTTTGAGCACAGAGGGAGGTCTCTAGTAATTGTCTGTTTCACATGGCACACCCAGAGGAAACAGATTTCAGCCTACAACACAATGCATGAAAAATGGAAACAGCAGAATCAAAACAAATCTAATTTTAACAGAGGATAAAACACCGGAGCAGAAGAACAGCTCATGAGATGCATTTTAGGTAAGCAGACACATGTGATAAAGGCCTGATAATGCAAAGCACTTAAACTAGTATTAAAAACAAGACATAATTCAGTTTCATATAAAGAGAGTAATTCCTCAAAAGATGGTGCTGGAAGGGAGGAAATATTTAGTCAAAGTAAAAACTGGGCAACTGGCATAATATATTGTGTGGAAATTTAAATAAAATTGGTTTGGAGAAGTGGATTAAGAACATGTTACAAGTAATTTCAAATTATTTGAAACAGGAAGATTCGCTATAGTCCTGTTGAAGGATAGTAGATATTACTGAAATCCACGTTCATGCAAACAGTTTTATAAAATTAGCCTTGCAATGCTAAGGAAGGAAAGGAAGGAAAGTAAGCAAGGAAAAAATAAAAAAATAACTACAAACAAAATGTTTTACAAATTTTCCTCATCAAAAAGTCCATCTACCCTTCTTTGACCTGATTGTCTTTAAAAATTTGTGGGTTTTTTGGATATAATGTGAAGTTAAAAATTCAGTTATCATCAGACATTATGCTTTTTGACTATGATAATATTTGTGTTATTTTGGAATTTTCTTCTCCATTTGTTTCAAATACTAATTCATATCTAATCTCTATTAACAGATTCAATCATTTTCCTCTTTTAATTAACTAAATCAAGTTTAAATGTTTGATTACATCAATTTTCCTACCCTTAATTATACTTTAGCTACATTTATTTGAAACAATTTCAGATTTTTCAGCTGGGCAGACTAATCCTTTCAAATCTTAAAACATTTTATAACAAAGGAGTTTTTTGAAAAAAAAAAAAAAAAAGACTGCAGAACTTTAGAAGGTTCTTTTGCTTTAATAAGATGCTGGCTGTTATCAACCATTAATAATACTGACTTCCTCTAGCACTGCATGTGGCCTAATTGTAATAGTCTGCTGAAATTACTCTTATGGAACTTCAACTAGAATATTTACTTGCCTACTGTATAGGAAAATGGCTCCTAACCATTTTGATACTGGAATCCATCCAGCTTCATTAATACTAAGAAAATCTCAACCAATACTAGAAACACAATAATGTCAGATTAGGAACATCATTCTAGTACCACATTGCGTGTGGTATTTTAATCATACTACAGAAATGTAATACAAAATTCACAGCTTAAATTGACTTCCTGCCAGTATTATTAAAACTTGGTGACTTGTAGGTAGAAGTGTTTTGTGCTGGTCTGTCACACATGGATCCTGAACCTGGGTTTGACAAGAGTCATCTGAGCTAATGTAAAATGTAGATTGCTGAATAATATGCTGAGAAATACAATGAATATACTCTATTATTGTACGAGGAAGTAATATATTTATTAATTATTTTCCATAAATGCTTAAATTGCATTTAAAGTTCTGAGTATAATTTGGTACTATTCCAAATAATTCAACTAATCATTCAAAATATTTCATCTAATTTAAACTGAAGGCTTATCTTGGTTACCTTCAGGACACCCACAATTAGAATGAATCCCACCTTGTATGAATATTGACTGCCTGAAATATCCTTGAAACTTTTCCTTCCTGCAAGCTAAGCTCTTCCCTCTAAGATCCCTGCTGGTCATCCTTGCCCTGCTCAGCGTGTGCCTTTCTGGCTGTTAGCACCTGTTGACAATGTGCTTTTGTGTTATTCCTACTGAGAGATTTACTTCTACCCTATTGTGTCCTCCTTTCCTTTAGTGGCATCTCACCCACATTTTATACTACTTCTTTGTTTCTTTGGTTATGACCTGTGGCTGAGCAGAAGGCCTTTCCATGTTCCCCTAGTACCAGTGTCCCTTCAGATGTCCTGACTGTATGATGTTCTATGCATCTTTGGTTTCCTAAGTAACACTGTCCTGAATCTTTAGCTGACCTCTGTCCAGCTGTACCTTGAGATGCTGCTTTTTGTCATTAGTTGTGGGAGAAGAAAATATCAAGAAGGAAATTGTCATCGTTATTGAGATCTCTTAGCGGAGAGTATTAGAGAATAATATTAGAGAATAACTAATATTAGAAAATAATATTACGAGTCCTATAATCTCAAGGACATAATCATCAAACTCCTTATCAGTTGTTCCTACAATTTAGTTATTTTTTCGTGCCACCAGTGACTGATTCTTCCCCCTTCTAAATAATAAAACTTTTTTTTTATTTTAACTTTCTCACATTTCACTCCTCTCAGCTTCTAATGACTGGGACAAGCAGGAAGAACTGGACTTCATCTTTCCTGGTATCATGTCCCTTGATAGATGCATCTCATTTATATTTGCAATATCTGGTGCTATAAATAGTCATGAAGCATGAAAAAATGTGGCCCTGGTGCCTTACCCACTAACATATTCAAGGCCTGCTCGACTTGTACAATGTTTACAACCACATTTTCCTGACTCCTTAGATAACTGTGGGTTCTCTACAGTGCCCCTCATTATAAGTTCTAATATGAAGAGCAAACATATATCTAGTCATTCAACAAATTTCATAATTTTTTAATTAACACAAATTTGAAGTCTTCAGGTACAGGTTCTTTAAAGAAGCATATAGCTTAATGTGCAGTTACTTAGCACACCCCCCACTACATTTTTATTACAAATGCCAATGCCAGCAAATAACACAGGCTTTTTTCTTACTAAATTTTCTTATTATCTGGCTTTTGCGCTTCTAGATAATGGCATGGAAGGCAATTTTGTTATATTTTCAGAAATAGAAAAAGACCGTTTTATAAGAAAATCCTGTCCTTTTAAAAACTAGTTGTGATACCATCAATCAACAAGTTTCTATATTTACTACAGAAGTGTCTTTGTAGCCTTGACAGCTTTAATATCTCATGAGGCAAAAGATTTTCACAATGAAAATCTTTGGGTCCAAATCAAAGAAACTTGGAGTTTTCTTTCATAATTACAAATAAATCAACTTTTGAGGCTCAGAAATGAAACTCTTGAGCAATCACTTCATGTCCTTTAACACCACTAGGTGGGCTCTCAATAGAAGGAATGGTACTGTCATCAACTTTGTTGAAATGTTATTTTTTTTGCAGAATAAATTTTCAGAAATAAAAAATAAAATGAAAAAAAGAAGCTCTAATTGTGATAGTAACCTTAGCAAAACACCAGCTTGCTTGTGCTCACAGGCTTTGGCAAGTGCTGTTCAGGTACACACACCAGCCACTCTACCCAATTTAATCTGTTCCAGGGGTGGCAGCAGTAAGATGTAGCAGAGGACCTGACAGCAAGCGCCCGGGATCCCTGAGCCCAAGGCTGGTCCCCATGACTCAGGAGTTAGCTGAAGCCTTTCTGTGAAGTGATTTCTGTGCAGGGATGGGAAGGGGGCATGAGGGAACTGAGCAAAGTGGCTGTCCTTAAGTACTATTAATCCAATTACACCACATGGATTTAAATACTGAGCTAAGCTCTCAGTTATGTGAGTGAAAGTAGGAAGGGACCACCCTGTGAGGAGCTCGGTTTCTGGAACACAGGATCATTGTGCCCTACATACAGGGTGTGTGTGGGGATGTGTATGTGGCTCAACATACAGCCATTTATGAGAGTCAGAAGATTATTCCCTCGAGTGGTTAACAACTGCTGGGTAGGTGGTAAAGATCAGCTGCACCTGACTACAAAATTCTCATACTGCTGCTCAGCTGTCATTGCAGGTTCAAGAGGGTGAGATGACTGCGGGTGCTGGGGCTGAGAGAGAAGGTGGCAGGGATGTGACCTGCCTCTGCTGGCCATGGCTCTCCATGGGGTTTAGAAGTTAGCCAGGTGTAGCAGAGGAGCATCAGGGCCAAGCTCTAGTGCAGTCTGAGAGCCAGAGAGTACATGCAGAGCTTTGCCTTCACCCTCCATCCCCTGAAAGCAGCAGGCAGAGCTGGAGGCATCAACAGGCTGTGGGTCCATGTCCCACTGGGGCCAGGGCTGGGCACCTGCTGTTGATGAGGCTGGAGCTGATGTGGGCCTCTTGGTCCCTGGGCAGGGGGGAGCAGTGGGCTGGGGAGGGAAGGGCAGGGCTGCCTGCACCCCTCCATCCTGACACAAGGTCAGTTTCCATCAAGAGCACAGGATGTGCTCCTCAGGAGTCAGGGCAGCAGCGAAGGCCAGAAAACTTCCCTGGATACTCGCTAACCTCCGATCAGGTGGTGATGTAAAGACACGTTGCAGGATTGCTGCTATCACAGTGGTGCCATCCAAGGGCTGGATGATGCCCAGATATGGCTGTACTCTGGGTCACAGAAAGAACAGAAAAATACCTAGTGATAACCTTAGCCATTTCTATATGGGGTGCCATGATTTAGATTGATTATTGTAAAACAAAAAATATACAAAAATCACACTCGAACACTCCATTGCTGCAGCACACCATTCTGGTGATGCCATGTATTTCCCACTCAGAGTGCAGGAAACCCAGTCTGTCCTTGCAGCCAGGAGCAGCTTATGTGAAACTCTAGGGAATGTCAGGCTACTTACTCCGGTTCTGTGAGGGGAGTTGTCTCATTTGGCTCATTTACTGGACTCCCATCTTCATGATTGGTAATTCTTTCATCCTCAGTTCTCATTTCCACTATTGGTTCTTTTGATCCATCTTTCCTAAATATTATTAAAACAGTCTTAGTCTCATATCATCATATTAACCACACACATAACTAATTATCAAGATCCTTTCTCTCAAAAGTCATCAAAAGAAAGGCAGAACTAATTATCAGTGACTAACACCACCGAGACACATTTAACAGTGTGTTCCCAATTCCTTGAAGTCTTCAAAGCATTCTGTATCCATGGGTACTTACATAACTCTGCAAACATCATGGATTAACATCTCAAAAGAGCATATTGTTTATGACTAAATAATAAGAAGATAGCCTCTTCATGGGAATAGATGTAAACTTTCCTAATCTAGCATGATAAATATAGAACTTGATGCCTAATTATGCTTGAACTGTTCTGGCAATGTAAAGAGTCTTTATGTTAGTATATACACTGCAGAAATGTACCTTAGTGTCCCGAGATTGTGACAATCTCGGCTTCTAGAACGGGGTAAACAGCCCTTCTGTGATAAAAATCTAGCTCCTTCTGCTCACACTCATATAAAAAACTTTTTGTTTCTCTGTCATATTTCCCCCATTTTAGGAACAAACACGAGTCTCTCACATGTAAGTAAAAGAATAACCTTTGTTCTAATTGGACAATTAATTGTATGGAAGACAGAGCAGTGAGTATTGTCATTATGCTTTTCTTGATAATCACAGAATCATAGAACAGCTTGGGTTGGAAGGGACCTTTAAAGGTCATCTAGTCCAACAGGTTGCTCAGAGTCGTATCCAACCTGACCTTGAATGTTTCCAGGGATAGGGCATCCACCACCTCTTTGGGCAACCTGTTCCAGTGTCTCACCATCCTCATCATAAAAAATTTCTTCTTTATGTCCAATATAAATGTACTTCCTTTCAGTATAAAACCATTACCCATTGTCCTATCACAAAAGGGTCTGCTAAAATGTCTATCCCTGTCTTTCTTATAAGTAATTGAAGTATTGAAAGGCCACAATAAAATCTCCTCGGAGACTTCTCTTCTCCAGGCTGAACAACTCCAACTCTCTCAGTCTTTCCTCATAGGAAAGATGTTCCAGACCTCTGATCATTTCTGTGGCCCTCCTCTGGACCTGCTCCACAGGTCCGTGTCTTTTCTGAACTGAGGACTCCAGAGCTGGATGCAGTACTCCAGATGGGTTCTCACCAGAGTGGAGTAGAGAGGCAGAACCACCTGCTGGTCATGCTTCTTCTAATGCAGCCCAGGATATGGTTGGTTTTCAGGGCTGTGACTGCATATTGCTGGCTCATGTCCAGCTTTTCATTCACCAGTACCCCCAAGTACTTCTCTGCAGAGCTGCTCTCAGTAATATGACCATGATACAAAAATAGGTGCTCACTGTTACAGAAGTGCTAACAATATTAGTATTGATAAATTTGCCTATAATTTTATTCTCAAAAGGCAGATCAAATGATAACCTAGATATATTTGACATTTCCAAAATAAAACCTGTTTCCATGTAAATATTTCATCCCTATTCTTGTCATCAGATACAAAATTGTATCCTGGATCTTCATCAGCTGCAGTCTGGAAACGCAAGTTAACTGAGTTACAGATGAAGAATCACTTTTATACTTAACAGACTATTTTCTGGACCTGTGATGTTCTAAAGAGCAGTCAGACTGATGCATGCCATAGCAAAGACCTAGTTAAACCTTCAACTAATTCATATCTCACATTTTCATATTGTTCCTCAGAAGATAATTGTTAAACTGGCTGTTACAACTACAATAATCCATCTATTCAGGAAGCACCTGGAAAACTGTACCATCCTCTGGAAAATCTTTGTAGGTTAGTAAGAGATAAATGTGTAGCCAAGAATTTTACTAGGGGAGAATGAATGGGTAGAAGTCTGAAATATTCTAAAAGTGTTTTGTTTTTAAAAACCTGCATGTGCTTATTCACGTCTGCAAATAAAATTCTATTTTAAGATACTAAAATTGATACAATGCTCATTTCTGTAGATTATGCACTTAACTGTCATGGCTACCTCATGTCTGTGAAAAGGTTATGTATCATAGTAGGACTGGGGGAAGGAATGGTAAGTTCTACTTGGCTTGTCTGTACATCTATTCGTGAACAGCATTCACAGAGGACTGAGGAATTGATCTGTACAGGAAGTACAAACTGTAACAAATAAAAATTCCACAGAAGAAAAAATGATTTGTAGGAAACATATTATATCACTTTTGTTCCAGGTGGTGGTGTGTATATTACATGCATTGTATCATCTAAATTCATTACATATGGAACATAATTAATTCCTCTATATATCCTACAATCAAAATGTAACAAAGAACCATACCATAAACCCGGTCAGAAATCCAAAATGTGAACTGGCATATTTAAAACAGGGAAATGTCAGTGTCTTTCAGGGAATGGCAGTTGGCATGAATTAAATTCAAATTTTGTCTCTTCAATCCTGTCTTGAAACTTCGGCCTGACAGTTTATTTATGTAGAGAACAGGCTAAAATATGAACAGTCCCAAATATTTTAAGATCTGACTGATTGAAGATCACCCCAACAAGGAAAGAAATGTAATTAAATAAGACAGTTGTTCTTGTAAGAGCAGTGTCATGAAGGAATTAAGTGACCAGCTTTATGCTTTTCAGAGACAGCATGAAATGGCATTTGGGTATGAAATGTTGACAGCAAGGTATAAACTGCTGTCAAGTGACATTTTGCTACTTTAGCTTCCTAAGATCTTCTCATTCATAAGGGTCTGTACATCAATTTGTACTTGGCCACTTCTTGAATGGGAAATTAAAGCATACACTTAGGTCCTGTGCTCAACAGGAAAAGACAGCTGAGTCAGTGCCAGAACTTTCACATCTTGATTCTATTGATCCAGACACACTGGCTTCACACAACAGAAGAAATGCTGTTATTCCTTCTCTTACTGCAAGCTGTGGAGAATTAGGAAACAGCTATTTTATGGCATACCTTCTATTCACAAACATTATTTCATGTAAATGCTCTGTGCCTGCTTATATGGAACTGTTTCCAAAAGGGTCGAGAACCCAATCAAGAAATGAAATCAATTGCCTAAGAAGGACACAGTCTCTGAATCCAAATAACCAGAACTAAAACCATTTACACCTCCACTATTGACTATGAAGAAGCCTGATACAGCTATGAATAATTAGGGCTGCAAAATCAGATCTGCTCTACAGGCATCTGGGGAAGGATGAGATCTGAGAAGCTGCAGGAGAATGAACTACAAGGCCTGACTACTGGGAGAGCTACAGAACACAGGAAGTGGACCAATAAATGTTATTTGAACCACATAAAGACAGCATTCTCACAGATATTACAGTGTTTGCGTAAGAAGTCTATCAGATGAGCACAACAGGGGAATTAAGCATTTTTTTAATAAAAAAAAAAGGAACTGCCTAAAATGAGGGACTATAAGTAATTCTCTCTCCAGTTTACTTTTTGAAAACCCTGTAAAAGTTGAGTCTTTAAAGCACTATTATTTTATGTAATCAGAATTTGAACTGTTTTTCCAGAGATCTCACTATACACTCATTATTTAAGGGAACATATTTACACATAAATGATTAGTTCATTCACATTTGTCTGATGAAGTATTCACTACACAAGGATACTCATGAGAATCAGAATCGTTTATTCCCTACTTATGTAGGCAATATTTTCATCAACGACCTGGATGAGGGAACAGAGTGTACCCTCAGGAAGTTTGCTGATGACACAAAGCTGGGAGGGGTGGCTGACACACCAGAGGGTTGTGCTGCCATTCAGCGAGACCTGGACAGGCTGGAAAGTTAAGCGAGGAGAAACTTAATGAAANAATGTGCCCTTGTGGCCAAGAAGGCCAATGGCATCCTGGGGTGCATTAGAAGGGGGGTGGTTAGTAGGTCGAGCGAGGTTCTCCTCCCCCTCTATTCTGCCTTGGTGAGGCCGCATCTAGAGCCCTGTGTCCAGTTCTGGGCCCCACAGTTCAAGAAGGACAGGGAACTGCTTGAAAGAGTCCAGCACAGAGCCACAAAGATGATTAAGGAGTGGAACATCTCCCTTATGAGGAGAAGCTGAGGGAGCTGGGTCTCTTTAGCTTGGAGAAGAGGAGACTGAGGGGTGACCTCATTAATGTTTATAAATATGTAAAAGGGGAGTGATGAGCCTATAACTATTACTGAATTATGACTGAATTAGTTTCTGTCAAGTTGGACAAACAGGTCATCTTAAAGTGATATAATAAATGCTTTGTGTCGATTTTTTTTTTTAAGGCAACATTTGACCACAAACAATTCTATAAATTTCAGAGGAACACTTTTCCAAGTAATGGAAACACTTTATTAATTCCTTTTGACACACCACAAAATGGCCATAAAGTTAATATGAATTGGACAGCCAACTTTTTCTTTTAATGAGGCTTCCAAAATAGGTGATTAATACTCACAAGTAAGCAGCCTTTCCTTCTTCCAGTTCTTTACTTTTTCCACTTGAACCACTCTTTTTCCCACAGATCCTCCTGGTGATGCACATTAGCAATCCACATTGTCGTAAAAAGAAGCAGCTAACATCAGTCACAACCAGGATTAACAAAAGGGCTGCCACTCCCAGGCCAATGACAGCACCAAGTCCAAGACCATTAAAAAGAGTGTCTTGAAGGAAAGAAAATTCAAATTTATTAATAAAATTAATCCCAAAGAATAGCATTTTCTAAAGCTTTTAAGCTGTAGGTCAGGCGGCTAAAGGATGTTTAGAAATGAACCATTTAGAAATTAATGGAAATAAAGTTCTGAAGATTAAGCCTGTATATAACATGATTTCAAAATCAGAAAAAGTATCTTTACTATATAATATTTTCCCATTGCCAAAATTCCGATATGGTCACAGAGCATAAATGACATTATTTAATAATAAATAACATTAATCTTAACATTTTAAGACTGAGGGTATCAGTATGCAGCCTAAGAAAAACATTTTAATTGTTCAATGTAGTAGTAGTTGATATAAGTTTTCCACATTTCAAATATAATAAATCAGCAGTGGTGCTCAGCAGAATTACTGAAAGGTTTAAGAGAATGCCAAAACAGCATTTATTCTTGTGAAGGTCATTTTTTGAATTAAAGTAGAATGGAAAAGTCTTCAAAGAAGTTAATTCAAGCTCTTTAATCTGCAAACAGTTGCACACACTTAGACTTACATAAATTACTATGAGGAAAACTATACATACTACTACATGATTATAGGGCTAGGTCCGCATTTTGTATAGTCTTGTACCTTGAAAATACATTCATACACTTCAAAATGAACATATTCTACTCTGGTCTTGCTTTCTGTATTTGTATTTTGAAAGCTGATGTTTAGCTAATTTTACTTCATTACAAATCTAAAAAAAAATTAAAAATTATTTGACTCTGTTGACATTTCCATAACAGATAGTAATGCTACAGACTGTTTTGAACAGTGTGATTCTCAAAAGAAAAATCACTATTGTGTTTGTGAACTGAGATGACTCTTATAAAGGAGACGACTTGTATCTGATCAATAAACTAGGGGAAAAAAAAAAGCCACCTCAGTAATGCTTCATGCACCCAGCTAATTCAAGAAGGTGTCAGGCTAGCTCAGAAATAGGCTAGTGACAATTGCCTTGTGTGATGGTATGGCCTGATCAAACTGGGGTAGAACTGGGTTGGTGTTGCATGTTGGTGTTGCAAATTAGCATTGCTTACTTAGTGCTACCATGCCTTGGAGTGACGCATGAGTCAGCAGTGCAGTGGTAAATTTCCATTTGCAGCTGTATCTATGTCTGTTGCCAAAATAAAAGCAAGATTTTTCTGACAGATTACTTGAATAGTACTGTAATGGACACCAAAACAGAATCATAGAATGGTTTGGGTTGGAAGTGACTTTACAGACCATCCAGTTCCAACCCCCCTGCCACAGGCAGAGACACCCCCCACTAAACCAGGTTGCTCAAAGCCCAACCTGGCCTTGAACACTTCCAGGGAGGGGGCTGTCACAACCTCCCTGGGCAACTGGTTCCAGTGTCTCACCACCCTCACAAGAAAGAGTTTCTTCTTAATATTTGATCTAAATCTACCCTCTACCAGTTTAAAGCCATTACCCCTTCAATCACTACATGCCCTCATAAAAAGTCCCTCTCCAGCTTTCCTGTAGGTTCCCTTCAAGTACTAGAAGGCAGTTAGAAGGTCTCCTTGGAGCCTTCTCTTCTCCAGGCTGAAAAACCCCAACTCTCTCAGCCTGTCTTCATAGGAGAGGTGCTCCAGCCCTCCTCTGGACTTGCTCCAACAGCTCTATGGCCTTCTTATGTTGGATACTTCAGAACTGGGCACAGCACTCCAGGTGGGGTCTCAGATCAGTGGAGTAGAGGGGAAGAATCACCTCCCTCGACCACAACCTACTGTAATATAATATATATGTTTTAATGGGGCTACTGCTATCATCTTACTTTTCTTTCTCTTGCACCTTCCTGATACATTGTGGACTATTTTCATATTAAGAATATTGCTTAAGTTTTCATATTTCTGATTAACTAATTTTTAAGAAAATATCTATTTATCCTTTCAAATATATTTTGATTGTTAATACTCTTCCAACATTTGCCTCCTTTGTCTCCCACATCCCAAAGAGAGACAGGAATGCAGCCACATCCTGCAGGCAGAATGAGGATCACAACTGTCATCAGCCTCTGCACCTGTCTTAGGCTCTTTATGTGCTTTCTTTTCCTGAAGACAGGCAGAAGTTGGACTGCCTCAAGTTTTAAAACTATGTGTGCTATGGTTTATTTTTAATATTAATGAAAAAGTATAAAATAAATTTTCAATAAGTTCATCTTTGACTTAATTCTGTTCTTTCTTAAATTGCTGGGACTTTATATTGGTCCATCTAGTCCCACAGTCAGTTGTAGAACTATTGCCAGTTACTATTAAAGCAGACTTAGGCCTGTCCTACCTGCTTTCAAAAATCATATCCTAATATATATATGGTATCAAAACAATGTGAATTTTTGTCTTAATATCTTATGACAATAACAGAAGTACTAATTATGTGGCTGGATGAAATGTTAATGTCATACTAGATATAGCCTTTACAACAATTTTGGACAATGCCTTTATTACCAAGAAGTTTTGCCTTAAATTCAATTTGGATTAGCTTTACTGCAACAATTCTTGAACAATATAAAAGAGCACATTATAAGCAGCAATGATTTTAAATGTTTTTTTACAGTGTTCCAGTATGTACCAAATAGACTCAAAATACTAGTTCCACTTTGTGCTCTACAACAATAAAGTATTTATACATTACATATACTTTTCTTTCTAATTGAAAACACACTTATTTTAAATCATAAAAATTCAATGTTAATGTGAGAGAATCAGTTTTTAACAACTTTGTGAAAAGGTTTACTTTATACCTGATTTAGTGATCTAATTATAGTGGAGCCTTTTAAAACACTGCTTTGAAAAAAATAAAGTTTATGTTCCCTAGTTCTGAATGAGCTTTAATCGCAATTTGTGAAAAATATGCTAAATTTAAATGGATATGCTTTTTTGCTATATAGGACGTGGCATAAATAATATACTGCACCTTGCCATGATAATGAAAGAAACTGTCAACTTTAAACAAGTCACTTCATTTATCCACTTCTTCAAATACGTGTTTATTAATGAATGCTTATGGAAATAAGATTACAAAGCTTTCAGAAATGCAATAAAAAAATGAAGTAAGTTTCTATAAATGTCATGGAAAGCATTGGCAATTTTAAAGTTCTCACTTATTCAGTAAGTTGTATTTCTAACTTCTAATAAAACAATTGAAAATTTTTGCACAAATCATTATTTGATGGAAAAGAGCAATTAAGAGCTTTGGCAAGTAAAACAGAATTTCCCAGTGAAGAGACCTAACTGGAAAGATAAATTTTCTGAACCCTCAAATGCAAATTCAGAGTGAATTCCTTTCAGGAGTCTACGTCAGATACTCTAAAGGGAAGCAGGTCTAAAGAGAAAGCCACCATCTACATATATACAGAGTGTACAGGTACACTTTATACATGGAAAACTAAAGCTATTGCTTCTGCACAAAGAGACAGTAACTTAACATGCAACTTTCATATATTCGGACTGACATTACATGAATTTATGTCCTTTCATGTGACAGACTTTCTCTGTGCTCTTGCAGAGTCACGTTGTATAAATTCAGTTGCTGGTACAATAAAATAATAATTGCAAGCTTTATAATAAGCACTCTGCTTGAGCCAGGGGGTTGGACAAGATGATCTCCAGAGGTTCCTTCCAACCTCAATCATTCAGTGATTCTTTTTGTTGGAAAAAAAAAAGTTAGCAACTTTTTGTGCCTTTCTTCCCTCCCCTTCCTCCTTAGCAGGTATGGATTAAAGGAAAGATGAAAGATAGAGGATTCTGCATAGCCTATCAGTAATTTACATATTTTAGGAAAAAAAAGCAATGGTATAGAACACTTTCCTACACTCATAGGGTAGCACCTGGCAGCGACATTTGAATGGGTGCCAATGAGTTTGCAGGAATACTATTTGCTGCTTTTCAATACCTAAAGGGGGCCTATAAGAAGGATGTGAACAGACTTTTTAGCAGAGCCTGTTGCGATGAGATTAGGGGTAATGGTTTTAAGCTGAAGGAGGGTAGGTTTAGGTTGGATAAAAGGAATAAGTCTTCCACCATGAGAGTGGTAAAACACTAGAACAGGTTGCCCAGAGAGGTGGTGGATTCCCCATCCCTGGAGATGTTCAAGGCCAGGTTAGATGGGGCCCTGAGCAACCTGGTCTAGCGGTGGATGTCCCTGTCTATGGCAGGGGGGTTGGACTAGATGACCTTTAATGTCTCTTCCAACTGAATTGATTCTGTGATTCTGTGATATTATGCATAGGTCTGTCCTTTTTTTCAGGTCAGTCTGAAGCTAACGTAGGAACTGCTCTCGAGCTAAAGTAGTTGAAAATTATGAGGTAGTGAATGAATTTGAAAATATTGCACTGGGTAATGGCAGCAGAAAAGCCTACTCTTGTTTATCATCTTCTTGAACTACCCTGTTGTATTGACTCTTATAAAGGCTGTCCAACCATGACGGTTATTTCTGCACTGCCTGTGAACATTGTCTTTGATTTTATATCTGACCTGGAACTTTTCTTACAAGATGCAAACACTTACTAAAAAGCTCTAAAAAGATAGGGAACATAGATCTTAAAAATTAGTATACATTGATGTGCATCCAAACAAACATATTGTAGCACTCAATAGTTAAATGGCTGTACAAAGATTTCCTACCAGTTAATAATTAATAGTACAATGGTGCAAGGTTAAAACCATTGCTAGAACAAGCACTGCCAAGCTAGAGATCTGGAGGAAAAAAAAAATACACATCCAAACAATAAGTATATCATGAGAAAAACAACAACTGCAAAACCAAAAGGATTTACTGGAAATGTTATAGAAGTCAAGACAGGTAACATGCATCTATAATACAGGTCTATCCCAGATATAAAAATGTACACAAATACTATGAGAAGAGTGTTGAAGACAGGGTATTGTAAATACTCAAAGGATGGTTCTTCATTTTAATCATTGAAATTACTCTTTTGTTTTCAGATGCTTTGAAATGCTTCCTTTTTTTTTCAAATTTGTACATAAGTGGAAATAATTCCTCAATTGAAAGCAGTTAAAACCCAGTCATTCCTCTTTTAAAAATAGTTGTGTCTCATATCTATATTTCACTGCCTTTTAAAGTTTTGAATTTTTTGTATTGAAAATGAGCATATCTATTTTGTGAGTCTTGCATAACTTTGCTGACTGCCTGTAAAAGCATCTTCGTCCTTGATTTTCCAACAGGAAATATCCAAGGGGGGTTTAAACAGAGCTCTTGTGTACTCAAGATCCTTTGCTGTGTGGGATCAGGATTCAAGGACTGTCTGATAACTACCAAATCTTACCAGTTACAACTACCCAGAATTAACTCTTGGGTAGCATGTGAAGGTAGCATGCACCCAGCTTTTTCTAGGGAGAATGGTATAATGCTGGAAGACTATATTTATTAATTCAAAGAGGAAACATTTCTTATCTTTGTACAAGAGCTTCCCATCACTAAGCACTCCTTTTCTTTACTGAGACAAAAATCATGGCAGGCAAAAAGGAATAAACAACCAGTGATAACCTCCCCACTACCCAAACAAGCTCCAATAATTTGACTGCCACATCCAGAGCTGCATGTGAGGCTTTTGGCAATTTAAACCAATAAAACTTGACTTTTGAGCCAGGTAAGTGCCCAGCAGCTACATGTCTATCTTAAAAGAAAATAACCATATCAATACAGTTGCATAATCAAATTTTTAAAAATTATTATGATTCTTTGCAACATGTGATTTACTGGGGGAATGTATGACATAAGAGACCATGACAGTAAGTAATATAATTTTCTATCCAGTTTCTTAATACAAAAAGATGCTAACAAGGCTATAATAAAAATTAATTTTAATGATTTTTCTTCCTCAGTGATTTTTCCTATAACTTTCTGATAGCACCAATACTGCTAAAGGGCAGTGTACAATCACACGAGGATATGTGTTCTGTACTGCATGACTAATATGTTCTGACAGATACGCTAGACACACAGCTTTGAAAACTAAGGGCACAGTACTATTGATCCTGATGTAACTAATTATCTAAAGAGAAGGCTTCTTCTAACTTTCTTCTACCCATAAATGACATATCTTTGTTGTCTACCATCTCTATTGAAATCTGAGACTGGTCGCAGTGGAATTTCAGTGGTTTCACTGGCAGCAAGAGGAGCCATAAAGAAGAGGCTATATACTATAGACAACAATGCACAGGAGGGATAGGCATTCACAGTCAAGGGAGTCTGCAGTACCACCAGGATTATCAATTACAGAGATGTGAGCTACCAAAATGAGCATGTCTAAATTGGTATCTATCAGAAAAGCTACACTTTTCTGCCACATTTTCTGCTACGCTTTTCTGATACTATCTGAGTGAGGGAGCTTTTCTTTATTACTTTCTTTATTATGGCAGAGACCCTCTTGTCAACATTTTCTGAAATAACTTTTTTCCTCTAAATTTTACAGAAAATTTCTTTTATTATGACTCTTTCTGGGTACTGAGTAAGTCAGACTTGAGTTCTCATTTACTGTAATGGCCCTTCATAGCATTTTTCATATGAAGTTGTCTTAAACAAGATGTAAATGAAATGCCTAAATAAAACAAATGTTGCAACATAAATAGCAGTTCAAGTGTTCCTGTGAATAGTCCATGTTCACTAAGGGGTAAGAAGAGAAAGGAAAGAAGGCTTGTGTTAACTAGAAAAAAAGTGCTGGGTTGTGAAAATATTCTTTGGAGTTGTGGTTTATTATTTTTTAAGTAAGTTTTTAAAAGGTATTCCTGCCATCATTAAACTATCCCTAAGCAGTCTTCAGAAGCATTTCTAATGGGCCTAAAGAGTTATCAGGTAGCTACAGCCCCTTCTTTCACGCAATTATTCAGTCACCACAGTAAAGAGTACATTGCCTAATTCTATGGTAAGCCCCAGAGCAAAGCAGGCAGAGAGATCCCAGCCCTTCTGTGCATTAAGGGGGGGAGAGGTTGTGTAACAATGGCAGCTTTGTGAAGTTTGTGGCATCAGCTCTGCACCCAGGTTTTAGAAGATCTTGGGGAAATGAGTAAGTTCCTGTGTCTCAGTTTCCTCCATTCAAATTGACAGCAGATTTATTGAACCTGTGCAGATTAATTAAGATTGACATGGGTATTGAAAACATACACTTATGTGTGGCTTCAGTACTGCTATTACATAAAAGGACAAATTATTTTAATTGTGTTATTTAGGAGAATTCAAACTCACACTGTGCACATACCACAGAGACCTGAGAGATTTTTGCATCTTTATACTGGATGACAGCTGTAACCAGAACACTGTAGTCAGGAGACCTGAAAAAAAGTTGAACTATGTTGGGATTGTATTTGAATTGATAAAATATTTCAGGTTTGACGGCACTTTCTTTTAGCTCTTTAAGATACATGTAATGCAACCAGAACAGTTTTGAGAAGTATTACTTGGAATAATATTTTAAATGTATAATTATTTTATAGCATTAACTATAAAAAGAAAAGTTTAATATTATGAGTGCTGCCAGTATATGGTACATGTTTTTATTTTAAATTGTTACACTCATACAACTGTGAGTGTCAGCAGAGTTGTACTTGGTATAAAAGTGTCGTGTACCAATATAGTTTCTCCCAGTATTAAAACATCTGCCTTTTGGGATGCTAATGTTTCAAGCAGGCAGATTAAATCAGTATGGATCAGGTGCTCCGTATATGTATTCATACAGACATTTCACATACTTGCTCAATTAGTGGAGTAGCATGGCAGCTACCTTATACGAACCAAAATACAACTTGAGTTGTAATTTTAATTATTTTTTAATTATTTTTTATTTTTTTTTGTTTGGTTTTTTTTTGCGTGTGTTTTTTTTTAATATTCACTATTGGATAAAACACAGAGATTTACTTTTGAAACAAAAATATGGATACAACATGAAAAAAATATCTTCAGTTTCAAAAACTACATAATGCAGATAATACAAGAGAAACAGCATTTATCAGTAATAAAGAAAATACAGATAGAAATGCTTTAGGTCAATTTTCTTTATTACAAATATGAAGACAAAAGTTGCATAAACTAAAAAGAACTTTGAACAACAGATGAAAGATGCACAAAGTTACATACATTTCTTGACACTGTGTTTGGAAATATGCTGAGGGACACAACATTTACCCTATGCACACATTTTTCAGGGAGAAAGCAGAGAGATGACAACAAGTACTGCATGCATGAAGGAAATCAGTGGAGCAAAATCATAGTGAAACATGCACAAGATGAAAAAAAAAAGCCATTATTAAATAAATTAAAATAAACCTCTTTAAATCCAGGGTTTTTTTGTTGATTTTCATACTGTTTTTGAAAACGGAGACTTACAGAAACTGCAGTGCTTGCAATATTTTTCAGAGTTTTTAATACATTGTATATATTTTCAAATGTATTTCAGTTGGAAGCATACACTCAGTAAGATTTACTCTGCTTGCATTACAGCTCACTTAACATGTATTATAATTTAACTGATAAGAAAATAAAATATTCACTAGGAATTACCTTTACAAAAATGTTAAAGATAAAATTAATATACAGAACTAGTAATAAGAATATCATACGATGTAACGGGACTATAGCAGCAAGAATTACTGCTACAGTTTCTCAGGACGTTAGCACATATAAAAATGAAAAAAAAAAAAAAGGGTATTCCTACCTCAATTGCTTGACCTAGTTCTTGTAAAACATCTAAACTTAACATAGTTCTCAAACATATAGCTTCCACATGGCTAACGTTTCTAAAAAGGCAAAGTTGGTAGAAGATTCTCTACACTTGATGCTTACTTGATGTTTGACAGCACTGGCTTTATTAGGACTTGTCAATGGCAGAATCTTCCCTGTGAGTTTCCATCACTTATATATTAAGCCTGATAAATGTGTACCAAAGGAAAACTGAAGATTTCTGGAGAAACTGGATGGATAAAGTACAATGTGATAAGCTCAAAAGAGCTCTAGATATAGCAAATATTTCAGTGATGTCATCATAGACCTCAGAATCATAGAATCTTAGAATCATCAAGGTTGGAAGAGACCTTAAAAATCATCCAGTCCAACTGCCTATCTACATCACCACTAAGAAGCTACACTTGTCTTGATATTGTTCAAACTACTTCCTTAAAAGTAAGAGGTTTTTTCCTTTTTCCTTAAAAATCCTGAAAAAATAGGCAATTATGAATCAACATACTGGACAATGGGTAGAAGATTGAAGACTATTAACACAATCACAAATTGCATAGGAGTCTTCATTACCTCTTTTTTTTAAAAAAAAACAACCCTGTTTTGTTAGACTTATTTAGTTAACATTTGCATACACATGTAAGTAAAGTTACTAAATTCAGTGAATGAGGTTTGCATGCTGGACAGATAATACATGGTAAGGCCTAGGAATCTAACTGAGTATTGATCATACAGTTACTTATGTAAATAAACCACCATATCTGCTTATCTTTTGAGTATCTTTCATATGCACATCATATTTTTTACATCAGTGCTTTGGCCTTAAACTTTCATCACAAAATTAAATTCAATGTTATTTGGTTGCTTGATAATAGTATATTTTGTATACTTCATAAAACCACACAGATCGACATATTTTATTTCTAATGTATGCAGTATATGTGTCTTTTTCTGAGCAATATATTTCCTATTTAGCTAGATGGCAATTTAAATTCTAACAACCCTACTGTAATAAATGATGGATCACATTTGACGTTATATTATATAAATACTTTGATTCATGAATAATTTGTAAATGTTAGGAACTTGTCAAAACTCTGGAAACAAGCAAGACAACAGATAAAATCTCATTAGGAAATAAGCCCGCCTTAGACTCAAAAGTTCGTAAATCAAAACATTTAAAAAACACCGTTCCTTAGAGTTATACTGCTTTATCACCGAATAATCATTATCCTTTTTAAGTTTCTGTGCAACCAATTTAGCATAAGTTCAGTGTAGAATATTTTAGGAATTAAATCTAACAGACAGTTGAATTTCAGCATTTCAAAATATGTGACAATTTTGAAAAAATGGTAATATTTTACACTGTCAATCATAAGACCTAAAATCCCTTTTACAATTACTACATTTAAAGGAACAAATTTACTTATCTAACATTTAAGTATTAATGACAGCAGAATATTAAATTCAATTTGTGAAGTCATATTTATCATTTTAATACAGTTTAAACTACAATTTTAAAGCTGTTAAGTCTATACCTACCAATTATAATTTAATTTCCAAATGTCTCTTCACTTTTTCCTCATTCTTGTCTGTAGGAAGACAAGAAGTTAAAATCTTCTTTATCTTCCCACAGATTGTACAAAATATTGTAAAATAATCTTGCTCTGTTTTTTTTTGTTTTTAATATAGAATTATGAAGCAATCTTAGAGATAAATACAAATAAAACTGTATTAGTTATTCATCTCAGGAGATACATGACAACCCAAGGACATTACTGTCTTCCTCTTTTTCTTTCTCATTACAGAGGTTTTGGAATACTGCCCAGAACTGTCTGGCTCTGCTGTCACAGAATCCCTATAATATTGGCTTAACTCACCCTCTTTAGAGTTTGATGGGAAGAGTAGGGCCAAAAGAAAAGGACCATATTCAAAGTACCTGATAACCTCAAAATGCATAACACAGAAGAATATAAATTGGAGCAGACTTAAAATGTATCTCATTTAACAGGGGAAATTTATGTAGTTTCCAGCTGAAGCTACTATCAGTTGGATTCAAATTTGTCTCTTTATCCCATTGGCATTGTGACACTGAGGATAAAAGCCAATTTGCCATTTATAATGTATATTTAGCTTCTCAAATTACTCAAGGCTTTACATTGGCTCTTTCTCAGTAAGCTTGAAGAGCTCACAATCAATCACTCTCTGTACCTTACTTCCTATCTTGTCTTCTTATATACTTATTAGCAATGTCAGAATGACTTGCTAAGATAATAAATTTATATCTGGTAGAGAGTACTTCAAATGTCTAACCAAAGTAGGAAAATTACTTAGAAATTCTCATTTTTCTACTTTTATACATACCTGTACTAATCTCCTGTCTTGCTTTAATAAAAAGTAAGAACAGAGACAAGTATATGACAGGTAAAATGTAAGAAAATGTTTAGTAGAACAGCTTTAAGGTTTCAAAATTTATGAAATTAGGAATATTCTGCAAAATAAGGAAATATCAGAATAGATCTGTCTGTACAACCTTAATATGGACCTATTTCATGTTTCATGTCATGAGACTGTCTAAGTTTTACTCAAGACCTCTTAACCCAGTAGTAGATGCTCACTAGTTGTGATTGCATCTGCAATTTGGTTTTCTTTATTATTTAGAAGAGCACTCTATCTCTTTTGTGTCCCCAAGAGAAAATTCTGTTTCCTTATATGCATTCAGTCCCTGTCTTACCATGGGATCAGGAAGCAGAAGGGACATGACTGCAAACAACAACCTCTCGAAAGAACTTACTGCTCCCCTGTTCCAAAAAGGAGCCCCAGTGTTTATGTACCACTGCGTTCTTGCAAACTGAGAAAGAACTCCTGGGAGCAAATCATGGTGTGCTTGTGCTGAAGCACACTCAGTGGAGAACAAACTATTTGCTGCTAATCAGTTGTGAACTGAGATTTTCAGAAGCTTCTAATGAGGTCAGACTTGGGCAGAGTTGTTTTGTTTGTTTGTTTGTTTTTTTTCCACTTGGGAACACATATACTTACTACATATTTGCCAAATGTCAGTTCTATGATAGTAAGTAGAGATGTATTTGCAGTTTATTTTGTTACCATAAGAAAAAAGTGATAATAATAAAATGATAATTAAACAAACATTTTCACTATCTGTATTTTAGAAATGGTTAGAAAAAAATAAAGCCTCTTGTAAAAGGTCCTGCCCGAGGTGATTTTTTCCCCTAAAAAAAATTTAGCATAAGCCGTAGCATTTGTCAGAGTTAAACTCAATTGAAAATGTGTTCTTACTTCTGAAATTTTTTGATATCTGTTATGTATAGCTAGCAATTCCAAATCCTCTGTATCACAATTCACAAGAAAGTTTCTTTAAAAAAACCAGGTTAATGTTAAGATCCCTATACTTCATTAATTGTTGACTGTACATTCAATAAGCACGTAAACATTAAATAAATAAATAGGTTTTGTTATAACACTTACAAAACTAAGTAACAAAGTCAATACATATATTCACATTGTTTGTGCATGGAAAAATAGGCTTTCACCCAAGTGACTCTGATTTGGAATCCGAAGTTTCTACTTTTACAAAATTAGAATAGAAATTCTATTTCTTCACCATATATGCCAGGCACATGTCAATGTAATTAATTTCAAATTAATGGCACAGCATTAGGTTAAAGTCATAGAAAATAGTGGCAAGGGCCGCGGATGAAATAGTAGCCCCATTTAACACAGTAAGAGATTTTCTACAGATCACATGAAGCTAACGTTTTTAGAATGGTATTGGTTGGAATTCCAGCTACTTCACTATATTAAATATGTATTTTTTTAAAAAAATATTTTTGTCAATAAATTAAGTCTTCAGATTTACACACATGCATTCTGAAGACATCTTACTTATGACATAGGCCAGTTTTTAAAATGATTTTTACTTGTTTCAGATGAAAAAAGATTTTACTAATGACTTTTTAAATCAAAGCCTTCCAAGAATAAATTGAAACTGGTAAAACTGACCATAATCACTATTTCTAAGAAATAAGAATATCCCTCTACATGGATGAAGATACACAGAAACTTGAATTTGACCAACTAATTTCTTATTATATGTAACTCATTTATTATTATTATATAACTTATTTAAGTTATAAGATAATGGTATCAAACTCTTAAAGAAATTAACTATAAGCAGGAAAAAAATCAACATATATTGTTAATTTATTATCTTTGTTATGTTTAGTAACAATTTGAAAGGAAGTATCTTAAAATAAATATTTGATTCTGCCTTAGCTCTAAAGTGAATTGCTTTTTTGGCTTATTCTGTATGCAACAGAGGAATGAACCACAAACTTAGTCAACTACGTAAATTCTAAAATCAAATATATGCAGTAAAATGTCTATTTTGACTCGTATTAAATCAACTTTTTTTCTGAGGTTTGGTATACATTGTTCTGGATGCAGAGTTTGTAAGCCATTCTTGTGACATGTAAAATAGGGAAAACTGTTTTTCCCATTCTTTATTAAAGGTCAACAATGAGCCCCTGGAGCTTGAAGTCCAACAAATGCCATTAAATGGAATGTGGCACTGTTACAGTCACAAGAAGTGAGTTTGCTGGGCAAAGAAGTATTTTTTTGTGCTGAGGTAAGGCTGCAGGAAGGCATGGAAAAAGTATACGAAATTAAATACTATGAACTAAAGCAATTAATAGATTATAAATTAGGGAAGAAATGTTTTCTAAAATCCACTAGAAAGTACAAAACATCACCTGTATTAAGTTTTAAATGCATCACAGGAGGGGCTGAGGAGTATAAGCACAACTCTGTGAAAATGATTAATGATCTCATGAAAGACCAATTGATGGTGTACCTGGAAAACCATGTGATTCACAATGGTAAGGTTTATGCACAGATTTCTTATAATCAAAATATAGTTGAGAAAATAGAATCAAATCACATTGATCAAATTTAACAAGTCACATTCTCCAAGTTCTATCAGACAGAAGAGCCAAGCATCATGTGTTCAACTTGTCACAGAACTTACAAGGTTTCCAAAAAGCCAGATTAAGAATTTTGTATGCACAGACTGAAGTAATTACACTATTTAGGATCTTAACTAGGAATGGAAAGTTTAGAGGAGCTACAGAAAAGTACAACTGTATATACAAATCTGTGTTTATTTTCCTGTAAATATGAAATTAAGATGCAAAGGAAGAAAACATATTGCTTGCCTTATCAATAGCATCAAAACATGCACCAGAAACTTATGACTATAATGAAAGAGAAACCAGCAGCATTCAGCTGCAGGGCCTGGCCTCCATTTTCACGTGTAGTAGCTTCACAGCATCTACCTGTGCGGATCAGAATTGTTACAGAAAACCAAGAGTGTGAAGAAAAGAAAAAATTGAGAAAAAAGTGAAAAAGTTGTTCAAACATGAAAAATAAAGTATCAAAGGGAAAAAAGCGATAGTGGGAGAGAAAAAAAGAGAAAAAATAATTTAATATTTATATTGTGCCAAAGACAATCACTTCAAAGACATTACTCTAATAGAAACATCCAAATACAATTAAAGTGTGGCTGAAACAGTAACTGTTAAAGTGCTCTAGACAATTCTGGATAATAAGTCCAGAATGGACCACTTTCAAAACCAGCATCAATAATATGGACATAAGTTCATTTGAAATATGAATGACCAATGCAATCAGCACAGGCAGCTGGGTAATTAGATATTGACTTTAACACTAGGGTGGAAACAAAACAAGTTACTTTTCAAAACATGCAACTTCTTAGACATGCAAGTCCTCACAGTATGTCTGGATTCAATATCCAATATATGAAGTTTGCATATATATTCTCTACTAAGTTCATTTGTTGGTAGATAACACAGTCAAGTTTATGCAATATAGAGTATGTTTAAACATCTTCATGTCCTTTATTGGATATTCTTCTTTTTCAGCTACAGTGACAAAGTAACTATATAGATAGTGACTAATATCAGTGTTAGGCTACTGTTTCAAAAGAGACTTCAAAGAAATCGAAATGTACAGTTTCTCATGTGGTATGAACAACAACGTTGGTTGCATCTTAATTTACTTTAAAAAGTGAATTTTAAGAAATTGTAATGGAAATAGATGAAAACGGCTAAGTTCTCCATTTTTCATTTAAACTGTATTATATCAGTCCCTTATAATTATTTCAGCTTTAAAATAATTTATTTAAGGTTAAAATTAGTCTAGAGGGTGATTTGTGACATCTTAGTACAAATAAATTGGGATATGTTTCTACTCTAGAAAGCTCAATCTGAAGAAACAGGCGAGTGGTACATAAATCAGTATCTCTTTCCACAAATATAAGATAACGACATGCAGAATTTAAGCGTTACCCAAAATCAAAGCATTTTTAGGTTTTAGAATTTGAATCTTTTAGGTTTTTTTGCAATGCACCTTAAATTCAGCATAAATCACAGAGTTATTCTGAGAGTATGCTCTGGTGGGAAACTTGCCTTTGGGACATGGATGCATTAAGTTTAACCAATATATCATACCCTTATAAAGTAAACATCCCTGCTCTTGCATAAATATACATCTGAGTGTAGGTAACTATCAAGTAGAAAAGACAGCAATATAAATAAAATAAGATCTATTATGGACTTTACCCCACCCTCACACATATTTCTACTGTGGTATTTTCAATGACACACTTTTTAAAAGAAATTATGACTGTGCAAATTGTCAAAAATGCACAATCAGTTCTTTTTATTAAGACTTAAATAGTTTGGTCATAATATTACTAGAAAAAATATCTTTGACATATCAAAATTTCACAGTTATTCTAATAACAGAACTTTAAATATTCTTAGAGAATATATCTAACGATTTAATCTTCTATTTGGCACTTAGGGTTTTTTTAATTATGAAGCAAAATAATGCTAGCAATTACATATAACAAATATTCTAGGTGAATAAGAGTACCATACTTGTAAAGTGTGGTCTAGCACTTCAACATGCAACACCTATGATGATTTACTTTTTTTCTCATAGCATTCAAAAAGATAAGCAAACTGAAATTCACAAAGTAAAAAGAATTCAATTCCTTTTGAAGCAGAAGTTCTGTGAATACGGAATAGTTCTTTGACTATTATTTGTTTTTTCTAGTATTCTACTGATTTTCTAGTATTCGGTGGTAGTTAATTTCTGTGATAGCTGTATGTAAGAATTACATTTTATAAAAAATAATACCTTCTCTTTTTTTGCCTAAGAACACCTCTGATGGTACAGATAGTGTAAGCCTTTTTGTCTCTCTGATTCATATAAAATATTTTTTATCAATTTTAGTAAGCGAATTCTATGCCTTTTCATGTAAAAAATGTTAGACTTTGCAGGGAATAAAGCAAACACAACTGATTTTAGCCTACAGCAAGAATATGCCTTATCATTTACAACAGTGTTCTTACAACAGCTCTTACTCAGCAAATTCTAGTACTGGTTTACAAAACAAAAGCAAATAGGTTTTATGGGGGCTGTCATATTTCTGGATATTAATTTATCTGATTGGTGTGATTCCTACAGATTCCTATTCTCAAAGCATGAGATCTCAAAGACATATTTAATCTTTTCTCTCTCCCCTTTTCAGAACTTCAGAAAATAAATAAAAAAAAAAATATTCTTCCAATACAGCAATACACGCCAAAGACTTTGCTTTACACTTTAAGCTCAGAATTATGATCTGAAAAAAAGTCAGAGAAAAGCCCACATTTTCAAGTTCTGATCTTGGAATAACAATATCCTTCAGCCTATGAGAAAATGATGTGGGTAACTTCACAGGGGTAATGCTGCAGCTCTTCTTTGCCTTGGGAATATGATCAGACCTGCAAGGAGACTAATATCTTCAGGCCTTCCTTTTTGACTACTGCATTTTGTTCTTCATTAAAAACCTAACTAGTCAAACCTGTAGCGAGAGACTAAGGAATTTTGTAATGCACAATGCTGTACAAAAAAGGTACCCATTATGGTCTTAAAATTTCTGATCCTTGGAATGGAAATTTTGCCTTAGGAAATATCTTCCAGCTTCTTCTGTGCTTTTCTTTTTCTTTCTCAGTTTAAAGTTATTGCTATCCAAGCCAGTGCAAGGATCAAGAGTCAGAAAGTTGCAACTATTCTTTTCCAAATTATTCTGATTGTTGAAAGTATATAAATTTCTAATGCAATGTTTTCCTTACTGAGCTACAAAGAATTTTACTTCCATCCTGAGATACCAGTTTTTAAAAAGTTTACAGGAATGTATTGCTTTTGAAGCCTCTGTTGTCTGGCAAATTTAGTGAAATTGTCAACCACTTTCAAAAGCTGTGCGTATCATTTACCTTGACTTCCATAAGGCTTTTGACACTGTCTCCCATATAATCCTCATAGAGAAGCTGTTGATATATGGGCTGGATAAGCAGACAGTGAGGTGGAATTGAAAACTGGCTGACTGGCCAGGCCCAGAGGGTGCTGATCAATGGCTTAAAGTCTAGTTGGAAGCCAGTGACTAGCGGTGTCAATACTGGTCCAATACTGTTCAACACCATCAAGGTTTTGAATGATGGAGCAGAGCATACCCTCAGTAACACAGATCTGAGAGGAGTGGCTAATACACCAGATGGTTGTGCTGCCATTCAGACGGACCTTGTCAGGCTGGAGAAATGGGCTGACAGGAACCTCATTATATTCAACTAGAGGAAGTGCAAAGTCCTCCCCTGGGGAGGAACAACCTTAGCCACCAGTATATAGCTGAGAGCCACCCAGTGGGAAAGCAGCTTTGCAGAAAAGGCCCCTGGGGGTCACAGCTACACAGATGGGATCATATAGAATTTATTTCTACCCAAAAAATGTCAGTGAATTTCTTGATAGAGAGCAAAATTAAGAGACTCATCCTGAGAGAAAATTGTAGGCATCAGGAAGACTTATTTCTGTTTCTCTGTATTTAGCAATTTTCAGTCTCTGGGTGAAGAAGTTCATTATTCTACCTTCTATTCTAATAAAACACTGTATAATTTAGAAGACAAATTTTGTCTATGTAACACATCATAAAATGTACAACACAAATTCAAATACATTCATATATACACATACCTGAAGCACTGATAGGAAATATTCTTATTTTTCATAGACTTTGACACCACTGGAGATCTTAAATCTGTATTTTTGTAAAAACTACTGATAAAAATTATGTTTGGCATGAAGATTATCATCTTTGCTACTAGTGATGATGAGAGAAAATACCATGTATTAGATTGTCCCTCTTTGCCTATCACTATATAATTTTAAGCATTGGTGACAGACATACACTGAAAGAAAAAAAAAATGAGATCCACAAGGGATTAAAACTTTCTCAGGAATGTTAATAAAAAAAATATTCCTACAGTTCATGTAGTATTGGAAGTTAAAAAAACCTAAAATAGCCAATATTGCAAAGTGAGAAAAACAGGTCTAGGGGCTTCTTATTATCCCCAAATGCTTTTCTTATTTTCCCACTATTATGATAAGTTATTAATTTATAATGAAGAAGAAAAAACTTCTGATGAAACACAACTTGCAGCAATTTTTAATATATATTTACTGGCCTTTGGAGGAAACAGCATTGACTGCATAAAAACCTTTGGAAGCTGGAACTAGCATAAATCTGCCACTAATTTCTAAAAATATATCTAACACTTGTAGAAAGTATCCTCTTTTAGCACCTTTCATTTCATCTTCTAAAATTCAATTAATAAAAAAACATAGATGTGCTTTTAGGTTGCAATAGTAATGGTTAAGAATAGCAGCTGATTTGGACACTTTTATACTATCTGCACGGTATAAACACAGGATCTCTATCTCTGTCCTGCTGAGAAACAGTGAAGGGACCCATATAAATGGGTTATAGTGTTGGCTCTGGGAGCTGACTGAGTTCGGCTGTTCCTGGCAACATCTAGTCAGAGGGTTTGTTATGGCTGCAGAGGTTAGTCTATGCTGTCTTAACACTGATAAAGAGCTCAGGCATACAGGTAATTTGATAATCCTCCTTTTTCTCACAGGACTAGAAGAAACTTATAGAGAAACCAGAATAAAATTTTCTAAAATATCACAAATCAGTACTGAAAAACTTACAAAGACTTCATTCAGAAGCAAGTACACCTATGTTAGAGTGGCACCTATCTGCAAGTACTGCCAACTAACATCCCTAGTGAGATTTTGGAATACATAAAATACTATTCTTTCTTCAAAACATGATTCTTAAATATAGGCTCATATGTCTAAATAAAACATGAAATACAAAGATGGAATTGCTGCCTGCAAAAAATAACTCAAAAAAGTATAAAGTAAAATTATATATACACAGATATAATATACAGTAATGTATATATGTATGCACATATACACATACATGAATATATTTACACATACATTCATTTAAGGAAAAGTCTTTTAAGAAGTTGGTTTGCTGAGTATTTCTCAAAGTCAGTGCAAGGTTTCACTAGTAAATCCTTCAGAAAACCAGGACATTTTTATTAAAAGGATTACAAATTCTGAGGAACTGATCACAAATTTGAGTGATTCAGTGAATGGAGACTATGTTATAGGCCTAGGAACAGAAATTACAAAATCAAACAGATCTATAGTTGGAAACTGCTGAGGCTACCACGTGAAAATTTAAAGCAACGTCTGTCTTATTTATAAATCTCACTGATGCCAGACAGCAACTTGCAGTCTCAAGCTCCTTCCAAGATTTAAGACTGTTAATGGCAGATCATCATATTGTGTTATATAATTCAACTGCCAGCCAGGAGCTGGTACTTGTTCACACTTCCCTAGCAAGCAGAAGTTGTGAATTCAAGAGGAGGAGGAAATTCTGAAGGAGTTGTTCTGGCTTCCAGTCCCTGCACTCAGGGATTCCTTTTTTTGCCTTATATCCAATGGCTCTTGAAAACATAAGCAAGCTTCTTCTGCAGCAACCAGAACTGAAGTTTTATTTCTTGAGACAACTCCCATTTCTCTGGTAAGCACCTACTGAAGGAAAATAAATGTACCCTTGCCTCCATCTCTCCCCAGTTCTCTGATTAATTGCATTAGCTTGCACACATTTTCACCAGAATAGGATGCTAGGTATAGTTAACCATCATGATACCTAGGGGATCCCAAAATTCTCTTGGGATAAGTCATATCCATGAGATTGTATATATAGGATTTACAGATATCTTGCTTTTTATAGAATCATAGAATTGTTTTGGTTGCAAAAGATCTAAGATCACCAAGTCTAATGGTTAGCCCAGCACTGCCAAGTCCACCACTAAACCATGTCCCTAAGCACCACATCTACACATCTTTTAAATACCTGCAGGGATGGTGACTCAACCACTTCCCTGAGCAGCCTGTTTCAGTGCCTGACAGCTCTTTCAGTGGAGAAATCTTTCCTAATATCCAATCGTAATGTCCCCTGGTACAACTTGAGGTCATTTCCTCTTGCTCTATCACTCGTTCCTTGGGAGAAGGGACCAATACCCACTTCGCTATAATCTCCTATCAGGTAGTTGTAGAGAGTTGCAGAGTGTCCCCTCAGCCTCCTTTTCTCCAGGCTGAACAACCCCCCTTCTCTCAGCCACTCCCCACAGGACTTGTTTTCTCCAGACCCTTCAGCAGCTTCATTGCCCTTCTTTGGACACAGTCCACCACCTCAGTATCTTTTTTGAAGTGAGGGGCCCAAACCAGAACACAGTATTTGAGATGTGGCCTCACTAGTGCTGATTACAGGAGGATGATCACTTCCCTAGTCCTGCTGGCCACACTACTTCTGATACAAGTCATAATGCTGTTGGTCTTCCTGGCCACCTGGGCACAGTTCTGGCTCATGTTCAGCCGGCTATCAACCAACATCCCCAGGTCCTTTTCCTTTTTAATTACATTTAGAGCAAGACAGAAACACTCAGTTCAGCTGAAGTGCCATAGATCTGGGCAAATACAAATGAAAACCTTCAGGAGTCTTAGAAACTTTTTTAACAATTATATGAATAATCAGGAAAGGAGTATCAGTCACCAGAAGCTACTCAGTGAGCACAGTATAGGTGCCTGTGTCCTTTCTTGTACCTAGCTGTTGATGCCTAGCTGTAAATACCTAAGTCTCAAATCAGACAAACAGTGCACCATTCAAACTGACTATTATCAGAAAGAGTTATTCTGCTCAAAGGTAAGCATTTTATACACATTATCTATCAAGTCTTAAAAGAATAGGTTCTTAATTTTGCAACAATGTTATATTTATATTATATTGCAATAATAATATCACGCCATTTCAAAACAAGATAACAATACTGACTCATGAATATGAACATTAATGTCCCACTGATTCTAAGTGCCTTTTGACATATTTTTAAAAATCGCCTACAGAGTATTATTATGATGGGCATTTCACACTCTTCTCACGCTTTGCAAGAACAGTTGTCAAGGAAACTAATTAGTTGCACAATCACAATTGCAATAATGATTCTCTTAAAGAAGACCTGGTGTTAAATAGCGTAACAGACTTCTTACAACTACTTAGAGGAGAGAACTAAAAGGAAAAAACACCCTAAATACCTATAAAACTGTGTTCAGAGAAAAATGTTCCAACTATCTTCTGAAACTAAATTAGCTAAGCTGCTTTTTACTAAAATGGCTAGAGACCAACTAGGTTATCGTTTATGGAGGCATATCATGTTTCTCTCAGCTACAGCAGCTGTGGCAATAATATGTAATACTTTAAATAATTTTAACAGGTTAAAGTTAGATTGCATTGCAAAACAAGATTTGTGTTTCAAATATACAAAATTGAAAAATGGCTTATCACTTACATTTACCTAAATAAAGTTTTATTTATTACTCTACTTGATAAATACTTCTATTTCCTTGGGACAATAAGATTTCTTATATTTCTTTTCCATTTTCTTTTTTGATCCCTTAGTGAAATTTTATTTCTGAATGATGGCAATCACAAGGCACTATCTGTTTAAAAACAAGTACACAGGGTCTTTTGAGGCCCTGAATTTCAATCAAGATGCAAATCAACTCTCACTACTGGAATTCAAGTGCATAAACCAAATATCTGTACTAGAACTGTATCTGAACCTATTAACAAATTACAAATGCCTATTCCTTTCTATAAATGCAAGTAACAATGCTTCTGATACAAATAAATTGCTATGGAATATTAAAAAATGTTGCAAAGATCTTGAGATAACTTCCCTGAAAATGTATTTTAAGAAAACTTGCAAGAGACAAAAAAATAACTAGTCAGTTACTTCAAACTTTTCCAATGACGCAGTAGTCTATGATTTATTCAAATTAACTGCCACTTTACCAAGATAAGTGCTAGTCAGATGATTAAATATTGATATGGTTTACATTTTAATATATTGGTCATTATATTTATTTGGCAAGTTTTTAATTTGATTCTAATATTCTAACAGTTCAATATGTGGCATAAAGAAAATAATAAGTTAGAGGATTTTGCACCTGATTTTAAAATAGTAGTGATGACACTGATCTAACTTGGAATTTATTATTAAAGATACTAGCTCATAACTTAGGTAAAATGTTTGAAAACTCTTTCTCATATTTGCTTTATAAAAATTAAAATTACCCATAATATATCAGAAATTACCATCACTTTTTAGGTTTATTCTGAATGAAATAATTTTGTATCATTGAACCAAAATGTAACTTTACATCAAGAAGCATGAAACTTGATAAATTAGTTACTGAAACACACTCACTCTTAACTACTAGGCAGTTTTCCTTAAATAATTTCCAAGTCTTCCATTTACACACTTAAAAATATGAACAACATTTTTTACAGATTTCAAAGCTTGTAAATAGGACTAATAGAAGGCTGTATGCTCATTATGATCAGTCTAAGCAAGACTATTTGAAGTCTTAACCTCATCAGACACTAAAATAAATACCTTTATTACACGTGTATCTTGAAGCACATGTAGACATAGGAGTGAAATCAAGAATTCTAAAAAGTAAGTTGCTTACAACAGACAAATAGGCAGTACAAGGCAATCTGGATTTAAGATTCAATGTTTGTTCCATACTTACAAATTACTTTTTTACTAAGACAAAAGTAGGAAACGGGGTCCCATTGAAGGGTTTTGAATTGAGTCTTTGTTTACAATAGAGTATGGAGTCTGGGGCTTTGTCAGTTAAAGAAGACTTCAGTTACCTTACGTTCAACTACACACATTAGTGTACTATGAGTAGCAAACAATTCATGGAGAGAAAATACTCTAAAATTATCTTACCTGTAATAATGTTGGGCTTCGGTGGCATGCTGAATTCATACAATGTTGGTTCAGAATAACCCAGTCTGTTGGCAGCTGTAATTTGTACTTCGTAACCCATGGTCCATTGAAGATGCTCTAAGATGATGTGGTCTCTACTACCCTGCACTTTTTTCTCTAGCCACTGGTCTTCCTTATCTTTCTGTAAAGACGCAAATAGTTTAAATTCTAAAAACCTCTTATATTATTTGTCTAATCTATGTGTCTACATGATACACAAAAAATACCAAATTTCATTTACAGAGGTTATAAACATTCAAATAATCTAATTTTGGAGTTCTGAGTACTTGGGCTTTTCGTAATTTTGAACACTCCTAATTATATTTCCACAATGTGGATTTTGTAGTCAATCCCTTTTAACCTTTTGGCTTCAATTTATACCTTGCTCAAATACCGATGTTTATCTTGGGGAACACCAGGATAATTATTTACAAATGCTGCTAAGAATAAATGTTTATTTTATATTGATGTTACAATTACATTTCGATCAATGTTCTTTAAAAGAAACTTGCTATTAAACCCAAGCTTGAATTGTTCATGAATGTAAGCTGTGCTTATATCATACATTAGTTATATAATGAAAATAAACACACATATGTGGTACTATAGTAACATTTTGCAAACCAGGTTGTATGCAACAATATAAACACCATTGAGGAAGTATGCAGTCCCGTATGTCTATACTGGTGAGAGGACACATGCAAATCATTAAGGTGATGTTCTAGAGAAAAAAAGGTTTCTCATAATTCAGATAATTATCTAAGACATCTATACAAAGGGAACAAATGAGGACTTCAGCTGCAATCTTAATTCTGGCATTTCATAAATTTGAAGTGCTTGCCTTTGCAATTGCTCCTTTTAGTGCATAATACATTTAATTATTCTTTATACAGATTAGAATTACATAATAAGTAACAGGTAAAAGAATAAACCAATATATACTGTCAAACACAAAAGCCATCTTACTCAAAGGAGTATCAATAACAGTCAGTCAGAATTCATCCAGTTCTAGTCCTACTAAACATTGAGGTACAGTGAAGTGGCAAAAACTGTAAATGAGAGTCAAATCCCGGTCATCCAACCCAAACAGTAACGCAGACTCAGTCAGTGGATATAAACTTTCTGGGGAAAAAAATCTCTTCAAATACAGGGAAGCATAACTTTTTGCTGCACGCTACTATGTTTCTCAGAAGCTTATACATATTTAGGCTCTTTGCTGAAGCATCTTGTTCTTGACTGATACAAGTGTCAAAGAAAATAGCATCTAAATTAGACAGCTCAGGGCCCAATCATACTTCTTATGCCTGTTCCTTTTTTTTTTTTTCTGTCCCCATTCTTCAGAAAACAGAGTGATAGACTAAACTCCCTTGTGTGCACTGCTGCAATAACTTATTTGCTATCAGCCCTGAGTGTGATGGTTTTTCCATACTGACTGCACCTTTTCTTAAATTCTTTCTTGCTTATTCTGCTTATTCTGGTACTGACACATGATAGTCCTGGGAATGATTAAAATACAGTAAACCAGCTTTTCAGGAACATTTGTAGCAAGGTGAAAGTGCCTACTTGGTGCAGCAGTAGACCAGTGAAAAACATCAGAATGGTAGTTACATTACAAATGTACAATTACAAAACCTAAATACACTGGAGTAAAAATACTTTACTCATCACACAGTGAAACTGGTATTTTCTGTCTAGGAAATTTTCCCATATCCTTGTGGATAATTTCTATTGCAACCATCTGACATTCCACTGAGCGAATCCACCTATCACTCTATCAAGATATTTTTACAAAAAAAATTTTTGTATAGCACTGCTAAAATAAAAGGAATTAATACTGATTGCAACATGCATATGCAAATACTCCTTAGTAATATTAGGAATAGCAATGTTACATAGCACCATATTTTAATGGCTATTTAAATTGAAATTAGAAAAAAAAATACACCTAGATTCCAAAAAATATCAACATGAGAGAAATCAGAAGACCCAAACATGATCTTGATGTGTGCATCTACAACCATGTGAATACATGGGAATTCCAAAGAGGTTCAGAATCACAGAAGGAGAAAAAACATACTGAATTGAAAAATAAAGATTCAGGCTAATGATTCCTCTTGGTGGAAAAGACAGCACTGTAAACAGATATATGACTATATTTTGAAAACAAACTGTAGAATTAAATCGATGAATAGAACGAGTTTAAGATTTTGAAGGAAAACTATACAGATTTTTGTTTGAGGCTCCCCTTCTGCAGACAGAAGAATAAGTGAAAAGGCAGTTGTTCCACAGTTTGGTCAGGTGAAGAATAATGAAAAAGTTGAAATGTAACAGGATACCTGTATGCTGTGCCAGAGAGGTGACACCCTAAATTTAGTTGAAAGTCAAGCCAACTGGATAGATTGAGATAAATGAAACAAAGTGCAAACCCTGATCTCAAAGACAACAAAATGTTTCACAAAGAGTGATGAACACAAGTTAGGAGGAAGAAGAATAAAGAAAGTATCTGGAAAGCAAGTTGTCTTCTTCTAAAGATAAACAGATAAAGTCTTCCAGAATGCAGTCTGCTTTTGGCATCTTAAAGAAAAAAAGAAAAGAACTGCAATGTCTTTCATTACAGTTGTTATTTCGCATGCGTTTTCAAGTACTTTTTACTAAGTAGAGCTCAGTACTGTGTCCAGATTTATTTTACTATTAGTGTAGGAATGGATAGAGAGACAAGAACACAAAACAAGAGTCTGCTGGTTAAATCTTCCTACAAATCTCTCTGTTCATGCTAAGACTCTTTAATTAGTAGCTTAAGGAGCAGAAAACAGAACTATAAAAAAACACTTCATAGCTTATCAGGCTGTTCTATTATTAATACTACTTAAAATTTATAGAACACTCTACATATACACAATGTTCTACAACAAAAAATGAAAGAAACTTCTAAATCACAAATTACAGTCTAATTTGAGGGGTTACTAATATAAATGTCTTCAACAATAATTTACTGTTAGCAGTTGTATCATTAATATCCATCAATAACTGCACATTTTCAGAAACTGAAATCAGACCTGCAACATCAGAGAGTGATGTTCAGAAACTGAACATACTGTTCCTGCATCTGCATTTCATTTTGTTTCATATTCTGTGGAAACACTCCTTTAAAGAATGTCACTGATGCTGTGAGACTAACCAATGACTAGAAATTTCTGGGAATCTTACTGCCCACTTCCAAACTTTTAAACCTTAGATTCTCACTGTCCTCTTCCCAGTATAAATCTTTGGTTGAAACAAACCTGCCACAATGCCACAGATTCATGACATTTTTTAAAAAATAATAATTATTTCTTAATTGCATATATATTGGCTTTAAATATAAGCATCAGTCAGAAGTGTCTAAGACCTAGATTTGTAAGACAGATGTGAGTAACCTAAGCACCTAAATATCCTGACAAAAAAAGAGTTAAACAAAGCAGTGTGAAACTTCAGTTTACCATGACCTGGCTGCTTCTCAAAACTGAAGGCACATCTGACAACAGTGAAAGTAAAGTCAATCCACTGTTTAGGCACATCATTATTTACTAGTCTAGAAAATAACATCTCCATCTTTAATGGTCACTTTACATTGTACCCAAGATCACATTCTCTGGGAACTCATAAAAAATGAGGAAATGTGATTAACCCCTTTCAACTCTTTCTCTTATTCTCTACCCTCCCTAAATTGTTGCTGTGCAAGTTCAGCTTGTTACTATTATTATTGTTATTATTGTGGTCCCTGTGATAAAAAAAGGACAGGAAATGCCAAAATATCTTGAAAGATGGCAAGAAAAAATATAAAGAATTCCTCATGGAACACAATCTGATAACTATCAGTAACTTCACAAGAATTAATTACATTAGAATGGTGCTTTGTAGGTCTGGGTAATACAGGACAAATACTGAACAAAGCACAAAATAGCTGACAACATATAGAGTGTTAAAATGCACAGAAAGTCCAGGGATCTAGCAGGTAAAGTGGAACTTAGAGATGTGAAAATGTTTAACTGCTTTTTAACCATTTTATTGTAAATGAGAAATTATCTCTTTTTAAATGATTCATACTTACAGAAGTTTGTTTTCCAAACCTAGCATAAAGGAAGAAAACGAACACTGTCCTCCATTAACACAGTGAAACAAGAGTGAAGCACATAACCTATCAATCAAACACCTGTCACTGCCAAAACTTACAACATTAATAGTAACACTCTCACAGGTCAACATGGTGAACAACTTTTAGGTCTGCAAAACCTAATTGTTCCTCTAACGTTTCCTCCAAGATCATTATTGGACATAAATAGTAAAAAAAATAATACTAATTATCATTATTGTTTTTCAAAATTGGATTTTAATATTTTTCTTGTTTCTGTCTAAAAGTTTATAACCATAAAAGATGGATATTTTTATTATTTCATTCTAATTCCGATTTTTTTACTGAAACTTAGCCTGCCAGGGAAAAACCAAAACGACTCCTTCCTTCTTTTTCTTTTTTTTTTCTATCTACCTTAGTGTTGGCATTCTGTGACCCAAAAGTATAGAAACAGAATTTCCGTTTCCAATCACTAATAAGCCTATTTCAATACTTGCTTTTCAAGCATTATGAAGTAATTCAGGATATGGAACCAAAATCATAACTGAAGGCTGAGAACAAATCTCTTCAAGATAATATACTGACATGTATTTGCAGGGAGCAGTGGGTAACGCTATGCACCAAGCACAAATTCACAACTTGTGCAGCTACAGAATATCCATCATAGTCAAAATGCACTTGAGCTGTAAGCACAAACTTTTGTTTGTGCCTATGTGAGCAATGTATGATTATTCCTATATTGTGGTCACATACTGTTTGCATGCTGTTTCTGGTGCTAAGCTTAACCTGTGTAATACCTTCCAAAGGTTGCTTTGTAGCCTGCCCTCCTCTTATAGGTCTGTGCCTGGTCACCCACCTGCTCTGAGCTGCTGTGGCAGTCTCTCTCCTGTATCCCAAGTGCTCTTTCCTCCTGGTCCCCGCTATCTCCTCACCTTCCCCTTAATCAGTACCATCTCAACAAACTTCCCCCTCTAGCTTTTAGTTTATTGGTACTTGGCTTATAGTACTTGGTAAATAACACAGCAGACAATAGCCATTTACTAATTCAATACATATTTCCCCAATAAATTACATGCATAAAGCTTAATATCCACTGTGCAACATAAGTACCTTATCATGTGTGCCTCAACCAACTCTAATAGAACCGTAAGCAGGAACAACTAAAGGGGAGCTTGAGTCAGTCCCCATTAAAATTTCACAGTTACTATGAGAAATGTGGTTGGCCGGTCACCTCCTGCACCAGAGAGGATGCTTGTCTGGGGAATCCCCATCACTTCTCTACCCAGCTGGTAACTGAGGAACAGTTTACCTTTGTCTTTCTCTCTCTCCTCCTATTCTTTCCTAAGGTAACTTTGAAGTCAATGTACGCCATCGGCTTCAGACTCCATCAGTAAAGCTTTGTAAGACTGTCTTGGCTTTTTTTGTGCAACAGCATGAATTGATTTGAGGCTGCTACTCATAAAAATTGCATAATACCTATGCTCTGGAATACAGAACAAAACATGGAAGGCTTTTATTATCTGATTATAGTTAGTAAGTCTTGCCCATAATATGAATAAGCTGATGTTAGAAAAGCAATATTTGACAGAATGAAACATGATTTCCAGAAAAAGAAAACTTAATGAATTGCCCTAAACCAGGCTATAATATTGCTATAATATCTTAAAGGCTTTCCTTCTCCCAGTTTAAAAAAAAGTAAAAATCCATATAAAACTTAAATATGAGGAAACTGACTCTTAATAAGACATGAGCTATTATGAAATACAAAGAAGAAAAAGCCACTAATGTATAGCTTGTTATCTAATATGCTCTTTAAACATGCAAGCAAATACACTGGTCCAGATGCTAGTAATGAGGCTGGCAAGATTTATAGAAAAGCTAACTAAATACAACCAATGAGGAAGACAGAAGAAAAGCAGTCAACAGATAATTAAGAACTTTAAATAGCATCCATTCATTCTGATTAAAACACCAAAAATTATTGTGCTTTTCTGTTGTAGGAAGGCCTTTAATTTAGTCAAATTGTTTTTTCAATTGGAAACTTAAGGAGATATGGATTTAAGGTCCAAGTAAAAGCTATCTTCTTCAGTAACCTATTAAGTTTCCAGTTACTGCTTAAACTGTACATTTATCTTTCAACAGTACACATGAAAAGTGAACTTTTACACTATAACATTGTACCTTAGTCAAAACACTGTATCAACATCAGTTTTCCAAAAATATTCAGGAGTTCCAAAACAATTTAGCTTACTTAAATCACAGAAATATATTAAATTCCATATACTGCATTCATATATTATATACAAACAGTTTATTTTCTTATCTTCTTAATAATAAATACTTAGGAGGCATTATAATCTAACTAGGAAGCTCAGTCCCACAAAAGTGCATTATATCTTGTATTGCATATTTTACTACCTCTCTCTTCTTTACAATTAATTTTCTTTCATGCCAACTGTACTCACTGGACTGAAAGTCATTTAAGAAGGTCAATTAAGATTTAGCAATCAGTGGTATCAAAATAACTGCTGGTTATTCCCTCAAGCTACTCTCAAAAGCTCTACCATTTTTTTCTCAAGGGATTTGATATTACCTGTCTTTGGCAATAGTTAGCTTAGGAAAGTAATTTTACATGCCAGGTTTAGCACTTGGGTAACCCCAGAAATACCATCAAAAAGTTACATTATAGGAAACATCAGGAAATGTGACAAAAATTATTACAAAATAAGGAACTGTCTTTTCCTTTTTGGGAAAACTAAAACAGCTTCTGCATTTAATTTCTCAAAGATTGCTTATTTCTGTTAAATACAGCCTGCACTACCTTCTGTTTAACATGTCTAAATATCTGATGTTACATTCTCAATCTCTTTTAGATTTTCAAAATGGACATGTAAATCTGCTATTGCACTCTGGTAAAATGTCTTTTTACTGTGTCTGGTCACATAAAAGTAGTGTAATCTTCCTAAAAAAATACAAAGAAGTTATTACAAAATGCCCACTTTTGAATAAAATTCACTGCTTTTGCCAGGTCTAGTTACTTCTTCAAGCCAATCATTTCTAAACATAGTATGTCAGGAAATGAAGGATGTTTTAACTACTTTCATCACAAAAAAACCCATTAACTTGCTTTTTGTAGAAAAATAAATTACACATTGCAGAAAAGCCTGTTTTCTAAACTTGCCAGATTTTATGAGAGAACAACACATCAGACTAGCTAAAAGGCAAATAAACTCTGCACGATGGCTGTTAAAGAACTTGATATATACACTGAAACTCATGAACGTTCTAACAATTTGTCAATTATTTGGCTTTTTTAAACTGAGCCTTGGAATCTAGGAAGATATGAAACATAATCAGATAATTAATTTTAAATTAATATGCAGCACTGGAATATAGCTTTCTGTCTCTAGGATGAAATCTGTCAATACAGATGCAGTTATAACATGTTAATAATTTTCTGTTCAAACAACACTTAACTATGTAACTTTAATGTCTGCTTATTTACTGCACTTTTGAGAGCTGAACATGAATGTTCCTCATTTACCATGTAACAAAACAGAGAACATAGTTTTCTTGTTAGAATGAACTTTCAGTTATACCTTTAGGAAGAGCAGGGTGCTTTACTTTCTTTTTTTGTGTTATTTTATAACGTGACATTAGCAACCTAGTCACAAAAAGAAAACATATTATACTATATCTTCTTATCTTTTTGCAGTATGCAAACCATTTTGTTACACTTCAGATCATATCATCAGTCTTCTCTACTTTAAAAGCAGATATTACTAAGCAAAACCCACCCATTTTGATTAACTGAAATACTTACACTTCTGTATTTTACAATATATTCCAAAATGGGGGCACCTCCATCATCTTGTTTAGTTATGCTAAGTTTAAAACTCTTGCCACTTCCAGGTTGCCCATGAATTGAAGGGGGGCTTGGCTCCCCTAAATAAGGGAAAAATCAGTAGACAATAATAATTCAGCAATAAGATAAGTCTTAAATTACAGCTGGGAACTTGTCCACGATATTATTAATCAAAATCTTTATAATCAACATGATCCTTTCAAGCACTTAGGTGAAGTATGAAGGAACTATTTGTTTCTTCAGACCTGACTTCTGACACTTTCAAATGTAATTTACTTCAGAAATGATTTGGACATCAGTTCAGCAAGGCTGGTAAACTGCTACTCATTACTCCCATGTGCAAGATCTAAACTGTAATATAGATGTTAGGTAAATTAACTCTTCCATAAATGTGTCAAGTCCAAACTAGATACTTTTAGAGTAGTTTATAGTAAGAAAAAATATAAACAATAAGATTTCCAAAAGCAAAGCCAATTTTCTCTGTAATGAAATTATAAAAATAATATTATACATACGATTGAAGGGTTAATCATCAGCTTAAGTCACTTTGCTAATCAAGATTCTCAGACTAATTACCATTTCTATATGCAATGCCTATTATAAAGTTTTAAAGCAGATTCTAATATGTTGTCATACTGAAGTGTCTTATCTTCAAAACATCTATAAATTTGCATTCACCCAGAGAGATACAGTTCCTTTAGAAATATTTGTAGTATTTCTGTTTTTCTCTTAGCAAAGTAAAGATAAATTGACTTAGAGATAAACATAGAATTTGCCTAGCTTTCTATCAGATAGCATATATATAATTTCCAACAGTTTCTATCACTTTTCTATTAGGAACAATGTTCTATATGTATAATACTAAATTATTTTATCTGCTGTTCAATATCTTTAGAATATGCATATACTTTAATCAAAAAGAAACTTGAAAGTTGCCAAATTAACGCATCAATAAGAACATAATATAAACATATGGAAATACTTTATGATCTTTCTAGTCATGTGACTTATTGTTCATTTCATTAGGGCAAACATTCTCAACTATACTAACGCCCTACTCAGAAAACAGTTCAATTCAACAGATTTGAGATGTTAGTCTAGTAATAGTTGCTGATGTATTTTGGTATATTTGAGTAGTAGAATGTGCCACCTAGTAGTTCCTTTATTTTTCTTCTCCTGTTAAATTTTATTTATTTATTACTGTTTCTATTTGAAAGTAATTTGAGAAAAATATTTTTCATCAGTCCTTAATATTTAAATCTGAATTTCTTGCCTTTATGGTTACTACAAATACAGAATTGGCTTCATAACATTTATCATTTGCATGTAATCATAGATAAAACAGTTTATTCTCATAATGTTTCCATAGCTTAAGTTTTTTTGTTTGAGGCTTGATAATTGCAAAACTTGTGGCAGCATAGTTTGCTGAAGAAATGTCTCCAGAAAGGGCCAGTTAATTTCTCACAGATGTCTATAATACCCTGAGTGTAAATGCAAAGTCCTTAATCTAATCTCTTTCATAGCTTGTACTCTTGAATATAAACACAAGATTTGTCTAAGTCTCAAAAATATAGATAATGGGATAAGTTCTCCAATTTAAGTTCATTTATACTAGTTGGTGGAGGGGAGTAAGAGGAACAAATCATGATTTCTGAGAAACAGTGTAAATACTGGTATTATATACTGAGAAGCAGTGCATAAATACAAAACATATTATCAACAGTGAATAATACTTTAAAGTATTAGCTGATCTGGACATAATATATTCTAATAATCATTTACATTTTCATTTAATAGCACAAATATTACTCACGGACAGGTAAGGTCTGAAAAATCTCGATTTTACTATACTCTCCTTGCCCTTTTCCATTTACAGCAGCTACTTTGATTTCATATGTCGTATTTGGTTCCAAATTGCTGAGAACAACCATTGCTAAAAGAAAGGAAAGGAAAAATATGGGAACAAAATTTGATGAAGCAATAAATCTAAGAAAAAAAAAAAAGTTAGGTAATTTCATAATTCGTTTGCTTCACATTGAACTTACAAGTCCCATGTCCTAATAGTCCAGTGGTTCCAAACTTCGCTTTCTTCTTCAGTGCTAATAGTTGTGTTTTTTTCATTTGTATAAAATCATTGTTGTGACTGAGCAAGTTATGATTCTGAAGAAATTTAATGTCAGTGTTACAGAAGCCATAGGCAACAATTATGGACTTTCATGGGGATTGATATTTTATGCTCAGATTGTGAGAACAGGAGACTTGAATCTGGAAAAAAAATTCTGTAAAGTTTCCTTTCTCCTATGGGCATCTGATGTACATTCAAGACACCTTTGTACAGTTCATAAGTTGCCATTTTTCACAGAATCACAGAA